>JASVEL010007040.1:0-507460 GCA_032618575.1 Nicotiana noctiflora | reverse complement strand
TGATAAACCGAACCCATATCTCAGGTAAAACATTCATGAATCCATTTCCCTTTTGACTGATACCGCAACAGATTTTCGAGCTAAACCTCGAGATTTCCTTTTAACAAGCTAAAACGACATACAATCGTATTTATTAATGACCCCGATGATTACCTCGGGTCCAACACACCACTCAGGTGATATGACACTTCAACACCAGCCTAAGCCACAACATGCACAACACAGGCACCAATAAGCAATGATATTAACACACTCGAATCATGGCAACTGACTCAAACAAAAGAGCTATAATTCAAATTCCTCAGTACCATCACAACGCAAAACTGAGATCTTATCTCACATCAAAGAAACAGAGTACCTGAATCCTCCCCGAAGGGTCATAATATCACGTAGCCTTGCCACAACGCGTGATTCTATCCAAACACTATTACCCATGAAGCACCTTAGGTCACCATGCTTAACACGGTCAGCCACACACAGATTAAGGTTTGAAACCAAGCATTCCAGCACACCCGCGATGAAGCAATTAATATATACTATTTAATCCTGAAAGGACACAACCGATGCGCTATTCACCGAGCAACAACCAATATGAACTTTCCTCAGAACCAGGAAGCAAGGCATACAAAGTAACATATAGAAAACTATTCTCCACATCATATTGTTGTGGCGTGCAACCCGCTCCAGATAACATACCCGTGGCGGCGTGCCACCCGATCCAGATATCATACCCGTGGCGGTGTGCCACCCGATCCACACATATATATCACAAAATAAGATGCACATCGAGTCAAATTTGCTCATTATAATAAACACATATAGCCTCAAGTTCGGCAACAAGAAACGGATTAAAGAAATTCCCACAATACCAGAACTGAATCGATGGTAGAAATCTCTGCACTGACATCCGCCACGAAGGCCCAATTAACAAAGCAGTACTTGACAATCGTCCACTGCTCTTTGGAATGCAACTACCCCTGCTATAACATAATCCAATGCACCTTGCCGTACAACCTATGGCATTTTCCTGTCTAGCCCATAACACATTAGTCTAGACAACCTAACATTGGGGCAACAAGTCTGCAATCTATTATCCTAACCCAAATCTAACGTACCAAGCAAAAAAATATCCACCCGGACCTCCAATTTCCAATAACCGCTAGACGATGTCGATATACACGATTCACAACCACTGCATATTCGGATCACGAGAACTTCTAGTCTCCAACATATATAACACACATCAAGTATCAATTCATACCCTGAGAGATATTCAAAAGTTTCCTTGCGCCATCAAAAACTCAATTATCAACAGTCATCCAACAAGAGAATACCGCAATTCCACCAAATAGCAATACCATGTCCTTATTCATCCGAATATCGATTCTTTATTCACTTGCAACTGCCCGTGCTGCACCAGAATTTAATGACTTCCCATTATATTATGAACTAAACCAAAACCTTGAACACGCAAATCTCAATTCTCCATATCCTAACACATAGACCATACCACATTAGGATAACATGAGGACTTCTATCTCTCTCCTGTGCCGCATATATCGACGCACTCAACTAGTCCAAAACTTTCATGATCCCATATAGAGGAAAAATCATTACACACTCCATGCTTCGCCTACCTATAGTAAATATACTCATCTTCAAACCATGGTAAAACACATCAATAACAATTTCTCCCAATTCCATTGCACAAGCTAAACTGCCAGGACTGAATCCTTTTACTCAAACCAAGCTAAGCCACTGCCAGCACGCAAGAGCCTTGCTGCACAATACCCGTAAGACTCATTACCTAGAACACATACAAAGAATTACTCATATCCTTATCATACTAATTCTGTTTATTATCAAGTTGTTCCATTTATCTAATTTCCTTCTTGATTTATCATCAATTTGATATTCTCCCTTGTCGTAGCACCATAATACCTCAACTTGGGTTTACCTCCCGAGACTAGCACATAAGACCACACTGTCTAAGACCCATAGGCTTCTAAATACGCTCACAGGCATTTCCCAAAAATACCACATTCTAGAATGTTTTACCTTGAAGAACTTCCTGCGATTCTGAATACGTTTACCATTACCTTCCAAATGCCGATACGTAGAATCCCATGATTAACACAAAGTACCACAAGTCTTGATCTTTTCTAACGAAAACACAGTCTCTAGCCACATACACAAACTTACGACACCTGATTGATACATGCAAAATCTTGAACACCGTAAGATAATTCTCGAGAGTCATCACTCTTATTCAGTAGTAAATCACTTGCTCTAAATGAATAGAACTACTCGTGCCTTATTAGTACTCTGACACCGCATAACAGATTTCATACAAATACAAACAACCATCTTTCCTCTCTATACACTGAGCATTCTTTATCAACAGCAACTCAAAATATCCTAATATTTCTTCACATCTACGAAGCACCATATAACCTTTATCAAAATTTTCCTTCACACGCGCCATTCTCGGCTCAACTTCTACAACCAGGCCTGATCCACTAACATACTTATAACATGGACACCCATCTGCCAATCCGACTAATTAGGGCACTACCGAACGTATAAGTTCAAAACACTTGCTCGCACAATCAGCACCTAGGTGCTCAAGCCATAGGCAAAGATCCGGCCTCAAGTCCTCCAAACTGGCCCAACATGAACTCGCAGAGATTACCTCTTGTCCCTTGATCAAGGAATCATAAGCCATTAAGGCACATATACTACTGAGCGCTCACGTGCACATAGAGACATGTGGAAGGAATTTTAAGATTTATAGCTCAAGCTGAATCAAGTACGCACGATAAGAATTCCAAGAATGGGAAGTTTTCCTAAAGGTTCTGCAACTACTAGAGGATAAATACAGATGTTTCTGTACCAATATGCGAGACTCTACTAACCTTGCTCATGACTCGTAAGACCTAGTAGTCTAGGCTCTGATACCAACTTGTCACGACCCAATTCCATACCCGGTCGTGATGGTGCCTTTCGTGAAGACAAGGCCAGCCAACAACCCCAAATCATCTTCTTAACAGCTAATAAACATAAACGTATAGAAAATACAACTTATTGACATTTAAATATATTAATATCATCCCAATAGAACCCGACCGGGGTGTTACAAGTCACGAGCATTTAATAAGTAAAGGCACTACTACTGGCCAACAATATATAGATAAATACAATATAAAAACTGGAATACAAAGATGGAGTGCGGTTCCGCGAACGTTAGCGGTCAACTTGCTTAACAACCTCCATAAGGTTTTCTACCCTGCTAATAACCCGCTAATGGGTGAACACTATCTGCAGCTGCACGCAAGGTGCAGACAGTAAAGTGAGTACTTCTAATTCAGTAATAATTAGAGAGAATAATAACTGAGTGATAAGAGAACATGTATGGGCAAACCAAAATACTATAAAAGACAGTACAACCCTTTGAGAAAATCGTAATACTGTGAAAACCCTTTAGAAAAGCTCAAAACCAGTTAAAAATTTCACTTTTGAAAATCTCTTTTACAAATATCCTTTTTTCTTCTTTTTCAACTACCAAGCATATGAATGCTATATCAGATAGAACAAGTCAGTTCATAAGTCGACCCCTTAGGAACAACACTCCTTAACATGTAACACCAGGGTATCTGGTCAATAAGGCATGTAACAGTATGTATGCCAATGATATATGAGTGCTATTGTCATGCCACATAGTACAAAAAGGAGTGAATGCGTGAATGCAATGCAATGCATATGTTCGTTGCGGCGTACAGCCCGATCCATTTGGGTACCCCCGCTCTCTGTGGGGGGTTCAAACTTCGGATGGGCTCTTACATCCCACGTGCAATAATATTGCAGCGTGTAGTCCGATCCACATAACATATCACTGCGACGTGCAGTCCGATCCATATAATATACTACTGTGGCATGTGATCCGATCCATATAATATAATACGGCGGCGTGCAGTTTGATCCGTGCAATACACTACTGCGACGTGCAGTCCGATCCATGCAAAATGCTACAGCGCCGTGCAGTCCGATCCATGCATGTATATGCATATGCACCCATAACACTCAAGGCCTGAAAGACTTCTCACATATCACTCGAGGCTTGTAAGCCTCCTCACATCACTTCTCATGCCCTCACATATGGCCCTCGGCCTCAATCAGTTAAAAAATAGTCAAAAAGCCCCTCGTGCATAAGTAAAACAATAATACTCAACTCAAATAATAGTTTAAATATTGCTTAAAACTCCAATATTGAGTAAAATATAGTTGAGTTCATAAAATAGTGTATATCACATGGACTAAGTTCAAATCATATTTCAAATAGTGAGGTAAACAGTTAAGATAGTTCATAAAGAGTGCAGACAATCGGCAATAAGCCCCAAGTATGGCAATGAGACCGAATCGTAATGATAACAACAAATTATTTGCAAATACGCTGTAAAAACCAACAACCGGGACAACCCAAGTCACGATTTCCAATAGTGCTCTACCCCACGCTCAGGTCCAGTGTGCAAGTCACCTCAATACAGTGCTAAGTTGTGCAAATCCGGGGTTTCAAACCCCAAGGGTATCATTCTCAAGTATTTCTCACCTCGAACCAGCAAAATCTCAAGCCCGTGATGCCTCTGCCCGTCAAATCAGCCTCCACGCACGTCGAAACTATCCAAAAATAGAGTGAACACATCATAACATGCAAATGGGACAATACCCAATTGAAAACAATCAAACTATAGCAAGAACCTCGAAACTTGCAAAACCCAAGCCCTAGGCCCACTTCTCAAAAAATTACAAGACTTACATTTCCGAAATTCTCGTCTCGCCATGAGTCCGTATATACCAAGAACTCCCAAATCCGAGCTCAAATGACCTATCAAATCCAAATTTGAAATATCAAAATTCAAGCCCTAGTTTCTTCAATTTTAGGCTTACTTTCCATGAATTTTAGACCAATTTCACAACATAATCGTGTTTTAAGTTTAAAAATCTTACCTCCAATAGATTCCCCTTGAATCCCTCTTTAATTTCCTTCAAAAATCTTCAAAAACAAGCAGCCATGGGTGAAAATAGACCCAACTTCACGAACAAACTGGTTTAAAAACATACTTCCAGCTATATATTTTCTTTAATACGATCGCGACCTTATGCACGCGATCGAGATGAGAAATTTCCCAAGCTCCCAAATATGTGAAGTGCGAGCGCGGAGAAGCCACCCTGCGAACGCGAAGAAGCATAGAATCCTTATACACGATCGCGCACAGTTGAATGTGATCGCGAAGCTTCACCATCAGACACTCTATGATTGCAAACTACGACATGCGAACACTCTGAACAAATTCCAAGCCTCTAGAGTTTCTCCTATGTGATCACGGCATAACCCTCGCGATCGCGAAGACCAAAATTTCTACAACAATATGAATTCAAAAGCTGTTACTTTCAAAGCCAAAAATGGTCCAATTGACCACCCAAAAATCACCCGAGGCCCTCGGGACCTCAACCAAACATGCCAACATATCTTAGGACATCATCCAAACTTGTTCCAATCATCACAACACATCAAACAACACTAAAATCATAAATTCTCATCGAATAAAGATTAATTTTTCTTAAAACTTTCAAAACTCATATCCGATCAAAAATCCGACCAAACGACGTGCGTATGACCTGAAAATTTGTAAACATATCAAAAATCACCTAACAAAGCTATTGCGACTCTCAGAATTTCATTCTGACCCTCGGATCAAAATCTCACCTATCAACCGGAATTTGCCAAAATTCCAACTTCTCCAATTCAAGCCTACACCGAACTTCTAAATTCAATTCTGTTCACTGTCCTATGTCACAAATCATCCCCCAAAGCTAACCGAATCACCAGAATTTGCATCCAAGCCCTCTAACTACATAGTCAACTTCCGGTTGTCTTTTTCTAAAACAAGCTTCCTTCTAAGAGGCTATTTGCCTTAATTCCAACCAAAACCAATTCAATTACACCCGATCAACTCAAATACCGATATAAAAACATGAAGCATCACAATAAGGGCGAAACAGGGCAGTAAATCACGTGACAATGGGCCGGGTCATCACAATAGGATAAAATGAGAGAGTCGTGTTATTCAAGAATAACAGTGATTCCTATTACAATGGGAAGATCCCATTTATATAATAGGAGGACTTCCTAAAAATAATTATAAAAGTACAACACGTGGTCGACATTCTCCTAATGAGGATGCCAGGTCTAAACCGGCGTCTCCTTCGTCCTTATGTCCAAGCCGTACCCTTACTATTATAGATGTATGCTTACTGGGCGTACCCTCCGGAGTAGAGACGTTGAGTGCAAAATTTGACCCCACACAGTTAGTCCCTCCGCTCATTAGAGGCATATCCAGTAGGCGTCTTCAATGGGCAGACATGTAGGCCTCGTCTTTAGAAAATTTGTCCTCACTATAGGGGCAATGATGTGAATGAGGTGAAATATATGGCTCTGCCGAGTTGCTGACGCGTTGCCCCCTTTCTTAAATGACGTCATCTCCAACATGCGTCATAATTATACTTGCTCCCAAGCCGGTTTAGAGGATGATGTAATGTTTTAATTTCTCGTGCCCGTTATGAATCATGCCTCTTTGATTTCTGTGCACCCTAACCCTATAAATAGGGAGAAGGTTCAATCCATTTCATCTTTCGAACCTTTGGAGAACCTTTTCTGGCTTCCTTTTTCACCTTTCTTTCTAACAACCGCTATTTCGTGCGAGACTCTTCCGTTTGTTTTGAAACCACACTTCCTATCTTAGTGCTTCATCTCTCATATAGGATATCATGAAAAAATGTGGACAGAGTAGTAAAAAGGCCAAAATACTGCCCCATCTAGGGTTCCGCCATCTTCCAGTGGTAAAGTGGAAAAGGCAGAGAAGGCCCTTATTCCTCTTAGTGTAGACAACGTCCTCCCAAAGGAGATGCATGTTCGCAGAGATTTCCAAACTAAGAGTCCAACCCTTCCCTACGAGCACAACGAGTTATTACAATCCCACTTAAATGATCTAAGAGAGACGCACTATATTCCAGACCACGTGGAAATGGTTCCGGCCGGGATGGACTATGCCAACATACACCAGCTTGGGTATTGCACATTCTATGAGTACCCATTCTTGATCGGTTACAATCTTCTGATATACCCTTTAGTGGAGCAGCTTTGTCATTTTAACAACATTTTTCTGGTTTTGTTCATTCCTTACACACGGAAGGTGTGCCATAGTATGACCACTTATGCGGCCAAGGTTGACAGCAGCATCTCCGTCCACCACCTCTTACATTTATCCATCCTGGTCACCTAAGGGGGTACCATGCTGCAGCTAAAAAGTCATGGCACCAGGGGCTTGGTAGTTAAAACCGATGACAAGACCAATCGCCGCTTTTGGCGTAAATATTTCTACATCAGGACGGAGCACCTGGTGTTGAATGCTGAAGGGTTCTTAAAAGGTGGAATCTAGAATGTAATTATTTTTACTTGTAAAATTTGGGATTTTTTGTGATTTTGACCATACGACCATTGTGATTTCTCCCCCGCCCCCCTTTTTTCTTTTTTTTTTCAGTGAGGGCTTTTCCACCTTGGTTCATTGAAAATATTAGATCGTGGGTGGAGAGAATGATTCTGTGTGAGGAGGAATTCCGCACCTGGGCTGCATTTCGTGAATGATACGGCCTGCCAGGTAACTCCTTGGCTATAGTTTGGAGGTTTCCTTAGGTTTTGTTACCTGTCTGGCTCGCCCAGTGATGGTACTCCAAAGATTCCTCAACCTGAGGTTACGCCTGTGGCGGCGTCCACAAGTGAAATGACTCCTTCACTGCCATCCCCACGGCCTGTGGAGGAGACTTCCAAGGGCAAGGAGCCACCGAAAAGGAAAAGACACTAGTTGATGACTGGCAAGGGGATAGCCACAGAAGATGAGAGGGCGAGTGAGGCCCATCGGGAGTTAACGCTAGTTTTTATGGCCGATGCCATCCGTTCTAGGAGGTCAGCTCCCCAAGGAAGGGCAATTCTTGATGCCACCCTATCACGCATTTCGAGGAGTGGCTCATCAGCTGCCGCTAAAGAAGCGGGCGATGGTTAGAGGGTGGACCCTGAGGCTGCCCCCACAGATCAGATGCATTAACGAGAGGTTCGGCCCCCGTGGGGATGATGGCGGGTAGATCCAGTCATCGAATTCTAATCCCAAGTGGGTATAACCTGTTGCAACACAGTGAGCAGGCCACAACGAATATGACCCTGTTATGTGTGGCAACTGAGCGTGAAATGTTAAAAGGTGTTAGCGACGGGATATTATCCCGGAGGGTTGCTGGCACGACCTTACAGGTATATTTCGATTTTCTTCATGTATCGTGAAGTAAACTTTGATGCATACTAACTTGCCTTTCCTTTTCTTTAGACTTTCATCTTAGAGGTAGAGAGGGGGCAACGAGCGCAAATGAAGGCCTCCACCTTTAACAAGGTGTTAAATAAGTATCGATTGTGCCATGCCAAGCATCAAGCGCTGAAGGGCCTACTCAAGGAGGACCCAAAATTTTGGATCTTTCATTAGGGCTTGGAGTAGTTGTCACGACCCTAGTTCACCAATCGTGAATATGTCGTGATGGCACCCAGTCCCCACGACTAGGTAAGCCTAACACGTTGCGGAATATACAAGTTTATCAACTTTAAACAAGAAATAGCGGAAAAACAATATAAATAGGAATGTAATCCGTGCCGCTTGGCACATACACTCGTCAACACACTGTATAAAACACCACCAAGACCCGGAATCCCACGGGCAACACAGACTAAAAGAGAGAATACAACTGTGGCTCTATGTGTGAAGAGTATCTAACGAAGACATGAGAGAAAACGTCTACTAATACTATCAGAATAGAAGAAAGGCCTCCGGATCCGCGGACGTAGCAGATCATACCTCGAGGTCTCCCAAAATGCTGCTGAATCACCTAATATGAGCCTGTCCCGATGTACCTGGATCTGCACAACAAAAGTGTGCAGAAGAGTTGCATGAGTACACCACGGCGGTACTCAGTAAGTGCCAAGCCTAACCTCGATTGAGTAGTGACGAGGAAGGTCAGGGCCCTACTGAGAAACAATAATATAGTGATGATAACAATAATAAACAGTTTAAATGATAATAACTCCCGCAATAACAACAATAAAATGATTACTGCAACCGTCTACAATTAAGCTAACAAAAAATAACTAACTTAATAAAACACGTCCAGGACCTGTGGGAATCGGACCCACCGTCCCATTGACAGTACCTCTGGGTCTCCGGGAATCGAACCCGCAGCCCATGTCTCAATAAATAATCAATAACTCGGGATCTCCGGGAATCGAACCCGCAGTCCCTACCAATAACTCAGGATCTCGGGAATCGAACCCGTAGTCCCTACCAATAACTCAAGATCTCGGGAATCGAACCCGTAGTCCCTACCAATAACTCGGGATCTCGGGAATCGAACCCGTAGTCCTTACCAATAACTCAGGATCTCGGGAATCGAACCCGTAGTCCCTACCAATAAATCTCAGGATCTCCGGGAATCGAACCCGCAGTCCACATCATTATCACTCCAGGTCTCTGGGAATCGAACCCACAGCCCTGGGATCTCCGGGAATTGAACCTGCAGTTCACAAACACAGGGATCTCGGGAATCGAACCCGTAGTCCCTACCAATAACTCGGGATCTCGGGAATCGAACCCGTAGTCCCTACCAATATCTCAGGATCTTGGGAATCGAACCCGTAGTCCCTACCAATATCTCAGGATCTCGGGAATCGAACCCGTAGTCCCTACCAATAAATCTTAGGATCTCCGGGAATCGAACCCGCAGTCCACATCATTATCACTCCGGGTCTCTGGGAATCGAACCCACAGCCCCGGGATCTCCGGGAATTGAACCCGCAGTCCACAAACACAACAAGTAAAGGAATACACAGAGAGAAATATAATATGCTTAACTATAACTTCACCGATAAACAGCGCCAGCGATTACCAAGAAAACTCAAGTAAGACAATTAGGCAACTAGACAGTTAAATACTACCTAATCATGCTTTTCTAACTGCTACCGGGTAGGAATATCGAATTTAACAACTAAAAACAGGAATATCACTCATCGAGCATTTTAAGTAAAGTATGTGTTCAACAACCAGCGCATGTACACGCCCGTCACCTCGCGTACAAGGCACTTAAAGTATCACATAATATCCTAGGGGTGAAAGTCCCCCACACGAGGTTAGACAAGCCACTTACCTCAATTCCGGTACAAAACCGCTAATGTCGGCCTCCACAAGTGTAGTATCTGATAAAAATCAATAGAATCACATCAAAATAGGCCAATTGGGCATTACCCAATCAAAATAACTCAAAACACACCAAAACCCACAAGTTGCCAAAACCCGACTTTCGGTACGCTTATCGAAAAGTCACGAAAATTATATATTCGGGTTCCTTATCTCAATACGAGTCCGTGCATATAAAATTTATCGAAATTGGACTCCGTTTGCCCATTCAAATCAAAGATTTTCTTAAATTTTAGGCCTAGGGCTAAATCCTCCATAAATTACCCCAAATTCCTCCATTTTCATGATATAATTGCATAATATTATCAATGCTAATCATAAGATGAGTCCATAGATGATTACCTGATGATTTCCATTGAATCTCCCTCAAAAATTGCCCAAATCGCCTCTTAAGCCGAGACCCCAAATGTGAAATGTTTCTGAAATTTTCTAACTTCTGATACAATTAATCATCTGCGATTTTCGCTTCTGCGGACCATTTCCGCCTCTGCGGAACCGCTTCTGCGACCACGTGGTCGCTTCTGCGAACTCCAGGCCCGGCTGGCCCATTTCGCTTCTGCGAGCCTAGGGTCGCTTCCGCGAGGCCGCTTCTGCGAAATCTCTTCCGCTCCTGCGGAACATTCCGCTTCCGCGCCTTGGAGTCCGCTCCTGCGGACTCGCTTAAGCGGTCAATATTCCGCTTCTGCGGAACTCCCTTCGCGACCCTGGACCGCTTCTGCGATCCTCTTCCCGCATCAGTGATGCCGCCTTTGCGGACCAGGATCCGCTTCAGCGATCACTTCCGCTCCTGCGTTCACTTGTCCGCTCCTGCGGACTCGCTCCTGCGCTCCCATTTCCGCAGGAGCGAAAACAACAGAACAGAACCCAAACCTGCAATTTTTCATGTTTTCTCCCGTTTAACCATCCAAAAACACCCCGAGGCCCCCGGGACCCCAAGGAAAACCACCAACATATTCCAAAACACGATACGGACTTGTTCCAATCATAAAAACACGTCTAACAACATCAAAACCCATAATTCACATCGAATTCAAGCCTAAATTTCTTAAAACTTTCCAAATTGCACATTCGATCAAAAACCCGACCAAACGACGTCCGAATGACCTGAAAATTTGCGGACATATCCAAATTCACATAACGAAGCTACAGAAATTGTCTGAATTCCATTCCGACCCCCGGATCAAAATCTCACCTATCGTTCGGATTCGCCAAAATTTCAACCTTCTACATTTCAAGCCTAATTGAGCTATGGACCTGCAAAATAATTTCCGAACACGCTCCCAACCCCGAAATCACCCAACGGAGCTAATGGAACCATCGGATTTCCGTTCCGAGATCGTCTTAACACTGTTCCGGTTGCGGATCATTTTCTATATTTAAAGCTCTCATTTAGGGACTAAGTGTCCCAAAATACTCCAAATTTCAGGACCGACTCTCCCGGCAAACCACAATACTATAAATGTACTTAGGGAAACAGTTAAATTGGGGATTGGGGCGTAATTTTCTAAAACGACCGGCCGGGTCGTTACATCTTCCCACTCTTAAAAGATTCGTTCGTCCTCGAACGAGCATAGAAAACATACCTGGAGTAGTGAAAAGATGAGGGTACTGGCTGCGCATATCCTGCTCAGTCTCCCAAGTCGCCTCCTCGACCGGCTGGCCCCGCCACTGAACCTTCACCGAAGCGATGTTCTTTAACCTTAGCTTTCCGACCCGTCTGTCTAGAATGGCTACTGGCTCCTCAACATAAGACAAATCCTTGTCTAGCTGAACAGAAGTGAAATCCAACGCATGCGACGGGTCACCATGGTACCTCCGGAGCATGGATACATGAAATATGGGGTGAGCTCCAGCTAGACTAGGAGGTAAGGCTAACTCATAGGCAAACTCCCCAATACGCCTCAAAATCTCAAAAGGGCCAATAAATCTGGGACTCAGCTAGGCACATTAGCCTGATATAATCTGAAGATATTCGCTCTTGTTCAAACAATTAATTCTTATAGCTTAATTCCAACATCCGAAATTCTGTGTCAGGCTTGTTTTCATCAAGAGATTACTCAATATTCCTCAAACGCCATCCTCAAACATGACTGCATAACCTTGCTGGATTCTTACCTTACAACACAAAATCCACAGGACCACGATAATATTTTATGATCAAATTAGCCAAAAATTCAACGAATCAGATGCTCCCATTGCACCTCACGATCTACATAGGTCTCGTTCCAACTTTTACAATACCGACACGACGGAAGAGATGTGCCGATATCCATAACCAACTACTGAATCAACAATTCATTGGGTCTATACTCCTGACAGGATCCATTACCTTGTCCTAAACTAGAGGATGATCCTTTCCTCTATAATATACTTCATATAATCAGCTTGCACTGACCCCAAATCACATAATCTCATCTCACCCAGTACGAACTGCTCAGGCGATAAGCCACATCAGACATAATCAAAAGTCCCACAAGATGATACAATGTGCTCGTAGGCTATTAATTCATACGTGGTACAAAAGGAAGGCGAACACTAGAGAGAACTATTCAACTCTCACACTATCATGGACCTCCTCAGGAAAAATAGGAAACAGAACACATACAAGAAATTATAGATACTGAAATAAACATCACACCGTTGCGGCGTGCAACCCGATCCCAAGAGTATACCCATGGCGGCGTGCCACCCGATCCCAAAAATATAACCATGGCGGCGTGCCACCCGATCCCAACAATATAACCATGGCGGCGTGCCATTCGATCCCAACAATATAGACTCACACAAGGAGTCATATGTCGAGCTGAATAGCCCGTCACATCAAAATACTGAATATCGATCATAAGCACACTAAGGTGCATGATATCAGACTCAATGAAAACATATAGCGCTATAGGCTATGAACTCACGCACAACTGATGTGCGATATAAGATATGAGTCTCAAGAGCCATCATGCTCATATAACATCACCGCTGAGCGGAACCTCAACACATAAGGAATTTACCAAGCCGTCGCACACTCATACGGCGCAATATATCTTTACTTGAATTAACTAACCGCGAAATAAGACCGCGACTATCCCTCCATAAAGGGCACATTGATGGAAGAAGCACAAATGGCCCGATGCAAGGCTCACTTTCACATCTAAATCTACCCACCGACCTTAAGTCTATCCTGGTCGTGCCAAGCTAAGTCAATAATATTTCACAGGTCTATAACCCAATAAGCAGAGTGCCCTCCAGACATAAGTTCTCATATGGATGATATCACCAAAATCCTCATTCTTGGTTTAAATTTCTAACCAATCAAGTGACTACAAGTCACACCTATACAATCTTCTTGTGGGTCAAGCTCCCACCATCTTCCGAATAATTAAACGGGCATGCACATTCAACCCACCGGCTGCACTAACACCGAAAAGCGATCAGGAATCCCTAACCGGGATGCAAAGCCTTTCTCATAGAACACCGATCTCAAATGATACTGATGTTAATACCCATCTTACTCAAAACACTGACACTCTTTCCCTGCTCATCCGAGCTCTTTATATCACATTCATTAACCAAACTGTGACCTTGGTCCTTACTTCAAATTTCATACTACTCGCTGCACCCCACGTACCGATATACGATAGACACAATTTCCATCATAGCTCTAGAACTGACGATAGGCTAATACTTCATCACATAAGACCTTCCATTTAACTCATTTTAGGAGAACTATAGCAACACACAGTGAGTTCTCATAACCGTTGAATATGCCAATCTCTAAGTAGTGGTCCAAGCCACCATAACCCTTTCCGAGATCTCCCTACTCAGAACAGGCCCTTAACAGAAGAATACTTCAGAATTACATCAATCACTGCGGCCGACAAGTCTCAAATGCACCGCCACAAATCACATGCATAATTCGATCACGCTGCATGAATCGATCATTGACACCAATACGCCAACTCAACTATGGCTGATCAATCTACTTCCTTCCAGGTTATCCCTGATTGCCTTAGAAATGTTAATATCTTCCTTCAATACCTAACTTATTCCAACCACACTTACCCCGAGTGACCTAAAATCATGAGGCCATGCTATCTCAAGAACGACGACCATTTCATGTCTCTCAAATACTACACCACAAGTCAAAACATCATAGATCGTTTTGTGCCTTTCTTCATAAGTTGCTTCAAAAGCTTCAGCCTTAACTGTACTTATAGATTCAGAATTATTAGGCGCCACACTTTACCTCTTGAATTCACTAGGACCGCTATTGAGAACCATCCGGTTCTAACTTGCCCCAGTACGCAACCAACTCTACTGAATTTCTTTATAACATATGAATACCCTCTCGATAAAGCACCCAACGGAATCACTTCCCGCGAAGCCTGCACCTATACGAGGCATAAATCATAAATTTTTCCCTCAAGTTTGAACATGAGCCAATAAGGCTAACCATAACATGCATTCAACAATTCATATACTTAAATTACCACTCATGGTCTTTTTCCGTAGCTGTAATACTCCATTAATACGCTAATATCTAGAATTCACATAGATAATTAACCATGCAACCCAATCTTAAGTGGTGGGACTCTCCCACTTAGCCCAAAGCCACTATTACACGACTCTCGAACACATTAGAACCATTCTCTCGAGTCATTTACTATTATTCAGCTGCAACTGACTTGATCCAACGAATATAACCACATGTGCTCTATTAGCACCCTAACATCATAGGGTATGACCTCATCCCAATACAACCAAACATCTTCTCGCTCCATGCACCGAGCATTCTCTACCAACAACATCTTAAAACATACTATGATTCTCACACGCCCACGAAGCACCATGTAGCCTTTGTCAAATATTTCCCCGCTGATAATAAAATGCAGAGTTTATTAGGGACACAGGAACATATAAAGTCCCAACATTATACCATACGAGCCTCAACTCTTGCCCATCCGCAAGTTTTCAAGAACTTTTGAATAACACCTAAATACATCGCAAGCCAAATCTGATATGACACATGACCTATAATTAGATCATTGATAGTGAAATCCTTTCACTTGACACGAAGCCTTAAGATACATCTTGCTAATCCATGATACTAGCCTTTAACATTCGTACGTTTTCATCATAAGACAAGCCAAAGACATTCGTTTGGTACATGTCCTTCTTAAGACAGTTAAACTCATTTCCCCCCAGTATCTCTGCTGTCTGAATCCTTCGCTAAATAGATATCTCATGTGAACCATATAGTCTTTATTACCACCAACTATCTTTAGATCTACATCCACCTTGTGATTTTTACCATTGTTGTGACGATTTGGTAGTTAAGTAAGTCTTCTCAAGACCGTACTTATCAATCGAATGTCGGAATCTAGTGCACCCCCATGTGTACAATTGAAGATCTCTCAATTCTCTTGCATTATCGATATGGATGACACACGGTAACAATGGTTGAGTAAATTCTTGACTCCCTTGAAATCCCTCTGCAGCATCACGAACCGTCGGCGCATACTTGATACCGAGTGCGCAATTTCAATGCACGAGTGGATGCAAAAGAACATATGACATAGGCTCTAACTGAATAAATGGCGCACGATAAGGAATTCAAAGAATTGAAGAGTTTCCTAAACAGTTACATAGCCCCTCGTAGATAAATACAGACGTCTCCGTATCGATCAGCGAGAATCTAAGTAACCGGTCTGTGTCCCGTGACTCCTACGAACCTAGAGCTCTGATACCAACTTGTCACGACCCTAGTTCACCAATCGTGAACATGTCGTGATGGCACCTAGTCCCCACGACTAGGTAAGCCTAACACGTTGCGGAATATACAAGTTTATGAACTTTAAACAAGAAATAGTGGAAAAACAATATAAATAGGAATGTAATCCGTGCCACTTGGCACATACACTCATTAACACACTGTATAAAACACCACCAAGACCCGGAATCCCACGGGCAACACAAACTAAAAGAGAGAATACAACTGTGGCTCTATGTGTGAAGAGTATCTAACAAAGACATGAGAGAAAACGTCTACTAATACTATCAGAATAGAAGGAAGGCCTCCGGATCTGCGGACGTAGCAGATCATACCTCGAGGTCTCCCAAAATGCTACTGAATCACCTAATATGAGCCTGTCCCGATGTACCTGGATCTGCACAACAAAAGTGTGCAGAAGAGTAGCATGAGTACACCACGGCGGTACTCAGTAAGTGCCAAGCCTAACCTCGATGGAGTAGTGACGAGGAAGGTCAGGGCCCTACTGAGAAACAATAATATAGTGATGATAACAATAATAAACAGTTTAAATGATAATAACTCCCGCAATAACAACAATAAAATGATTACTGCAACCGTCTACAATTAAGCTAACAACAAATCACCAACTTAATAAAACACATCCAGGACATGTGGGAATCGGACCCACCGTCCCATTGACAGTACCTCTGGGTCTCCGGGAATCGAACCCGCAGCCCATGTCTCAATAAATAATCAATAACTCAGGATCTCGGGAATCGAACTCGTAGTCCCTACCAATAACTCAGGATCTCGGGAATCGAACCCGTAGTCCCTACCAATAACTCAGGATCTCGGGAATCAAACCCGTAGTCCCTACCAATAACTCGGGATCTCGGGAATCGAACCCGTAGTCCCTACCAATAACTCAGGATCTCGGGAATCGAACCCGTAGTCCCTACCAATAACTCGGGATCTCGAGAATCGAACCCGTAGTCCCTACCAATATCATGCCGGGTCTTTGGGAATCGAACCCACAGCCCTGGGTCTCCGGGAATCGAACCCGCAGTCCACAAGCACAACAAATAAAGGAATCCACAGAGATCGAACCCGTAGTCCCTACCAATAACTCAGGATCTCGGGAATCGAACCCGTAGTCCCTACCAATAACTCATGATCTCGGGAATCGAACCCGTAGTCCCTACCAATAACTCAGGATCTTGGGAATCGAACCCGTAGTCCCTACCAATAAATCTTAGGATCTCCGGGAATCGAACCCGCAGTCCACATCATTATCACTCCAGGTCTTTGGGAATCGAACCCACAGCCCTGGGATCTCCGGGAATTGAACCCGCAGTCCACAAACACAACAAGTAAAGGAATACACAGAGAGAAATATAATATGCTTAACTATAACTTCACCGATAAACAACGCCAGCGATTACCAAGAAAACTCAAGTAAGACAATTAGGCAACTAGACAGTTGAATACTACCTAATCATGCTTTTCTAGCTACTACCGGGTAGGAATATCGAATTTAACAACTAAAAACAGGAATATCACTCATCGAGCATTTTAAGTAAAGTATGTGTTCAACAACCAGCGCATGTACACGCCCGTCACCTCGCGTACAAGGCATTTAAAGTATCACATAATATCCTAGGGGTGAAAGTCCCCCACACGAGGTTAGACAAGCCACTTACCTCAATTCCGGTACAAAACCGCTAAGAAATAACCCTCTTGCCGCGAATGTCGGCCTCCACAAGTGTAGTATCCGATAAAAATCAATAGAATCACATCAAAATAGGCCAATTGGGCATTACCCAATCAAAATAACTCAAAACACACCAAAACCCACAAGTTGCCAAAACCCGACTTTCGGTACGCTTATCAAAAAATCACGAAAATTATATATTTGGGTTCCTTATCTCAATACGAGTCCGTGAATATAAAATTTATCGAAATCGGACTCCGTTTGCCCATTCAAATCAAAGATTTTCTTAAATTTTAGGCCTAGGGCTAAATCCTCCATAAATTACCCCAAATTCCTCCATTTTCATGATATAATTGCATAATATTATCAATGCTAATCATAAGATGAGTCCATAGATGATTACCTGATGATTTCCATTGAATCTCCCTCAAAAATTGCCCAAATCGCCTCTTAAGCCGAGACCCCAAATGTGAAATGTTTCTGAAATTTTCTAACTTCTGATACAATTAATCATCTGCGATTTTCGCTTCTGCGGACAATTTCCGCCTCTGCGGAACCGCTTCAGCGACCACGTGGTCGCTTCTGCGAACTCCAGGCCTGGCTGGCCCATTTCGCTTCTGCGAGCCTAGGGTCGGTTCCGCGAGGCCGCTTCTGCGAAATCTCTTCCGCAACTGCGGAACATTCCGCTTCCGCGCCTCGGAGTCCGCTCCTGCGGACTCGCTTAAGCGGTCAATATTCCGCTTCTGCGGAACTCCCCTTCGCGACCCTAGACCGCTTCTGCGATCCTCTTTCCGCATCAGCGATGCCGCCTCTGCGGACCAGGATCCGCTTCAGCGATCACTTCCGCTCCTGCGTTCACTCGTCCGCTCCTGCGCTCCCATTTCCGCAGGAGCGAAAACAACAGAACTGAACCCAAACTTGCAATTTTTCATGTTTTCTCCCGTTTAACCATCCAAAAACACCCCGAGGCCCCCGGGACCCCAACGAAAACCACCAACATATTCCAAAACACGATACGGACTTGTTCCAATCATAAAAACACGTCTAACAACATCAAAACCCATAATTCACATCGAATTCAAGCCTAAATTTCTTAAAACTTTCCGAATTGCACATTTGATCAAAAACCCGACCAAACGACGTCCGAATGACCTGAAAATTTGCGGACATATCCAAAATCACATAACGAAGCTAGAGAAATTGTCGGAATTCCATTCCGACCCCCGGATCAAAATCTCACCTATCGTTCGGATTCGCCAAAATTTCAAACTTCGGCATTTCAAGCCTAATTGAGCTAAGGACCTGTAAAATAATTTCCGAACGCGCTCCCAACCCCGAAATCACCCAACGGAGCTAATGGAACCATCGGATTTCCGTTCCGAGATTGTCTTAATACTGTTCCGGTTGCGGATCATTTTCTATATTTAAAGCTCTCATTTAGGGACTAAGTGTCCCAAAATACTCCAAATTTCAGGACCGACTCTCCCGGCAAACCACAATAGTATAAATGTACTTAGGGAAACAGTTAAATTGGGGATTGGGGCGTAATTTTCTAAAACGACCGGCCGGGTCGTTACAGTAGTCAGAGGCCTAGCTGAAACAAAGGGTGGTTAAGCTGGAGCAAGTTGATGACCAGCTTATGGCTGTTTTGGCTCGGATATTGAAATAGAGACTCTTCTCCAGTCAAAGGAAGAGGAACTGGAGGTCGACCGTAGAGTAGCGGCAGAAGCCACTGATTTGCGAGCTAAGGTCACTGCCTTGACCGCCGAGCTCAATGCAAAGGTGGCTGAGGTTGAGGCTCTTAAGTGGACTTTTGTGCCCAAGTCTGATGAGGATGCGCATTGCGAGGCACGAGATATGTGGGTGTATTTTGAAGCTAAGCTAGTCATGTTCGAGGAATTATTAGCTACAGGCCGAGCTACTAAGGTGTTCGGGACTAGCGATATTTAGCTCAGGTCGCCCGCGAAGCCTGCTAGTATAGTTGCGATTCCCTAGACAGGGCGGGCTATAATTCTAAAGACGTTAACCGTCTAGGTTATGGGTCCTGGATCTCTGCAACATATTAAGCCAGGGGCAGCAGTGGATGAGATGGCAGACCGACGGGGTACGGGGAGCGGAATGGCGAACCTCCTTAGGACTTATATTCATTTGTTTTGTTGTATTTTGAGATGTAAATGGGTCTTTTTGTACATTTATTTTTTGATGATAATGGAAGTTATACATTTGCAGTTACTCTTTTCCTTTTGTATCTTTTATTTTTGGTATCTCGTCTCTACAGAGTGGATGCTCGCTTGTTTGTAAGGTTTTTAGTGTGCTTCTTGAATGTTGATTATGTTATCCACTAATAAGAGGTGGCTTTGATGCTAAATAGTGGCGGATATGGATAATAGTGGCATTGCTTCATATGCTACTTACGTGCCTTACGTCGCAATTGAACAAGGTTGGCGAACATTGGCGATGGAGGCCTTAGCCATAATGTTGTCGATGGCCTTAGCCATGTAGGTAAGTTTGACTGTCATCGAGTTACTTGTTTGTCGTAGTCGAACTGGGTTGACTTATTGACGATGATGGCTTTAGCCTTTTACATGTTGGGGACGGCCTTAGCCTTATACGAAACCTTGACTGTCGTCGAGTTACTTTATTTGTCGTAGTCGAGCTAGGTCGACTTATTAACGATGGTGGCCTTAACCATTCATACATTGGAGATGGCCTTAGCCGTTCATACATTGGATATCACTTTAGCCATTCATACAATAGAGATGGCCTTAGCCGTTCTATACGGCCCCGTAAAATATTATGCTTAAAAACCTAGTAGCTCGTGGTGTCATGGTCCAAATAATGTGTTAGGAATGTGTCACGGACCCTTGATAGTGATCTAAGCTTTAAAAATTTGAAAGAATAAATTTTTGCAAAAAATGTCATTTCTGCGGTCAAGAATGCGGTCACAGATTTGCTATTTGGATCGCATTCCTACCGTAGAGTGTAACAGAAGATTTTCCAAAATTGGTGTTGAAAATACGGTCCAATATGTGATCGCATAATAAAAATGCGGACCGCAAAACCATCGCATAATTTCTTAAGGATTTTTGAAGGTCATTTCTGTGGTGCATTATGCGACCGCAGAACATGCATGCGGACCGCGTTCTTGTCGCATATCGTAATAGAACATGTGATTTTTTGGAGCAATTCTGCGGTCCATTATGCGGACCGCATGTTGATTCTACGATCGCAGATGCGACCACAGATTTCACTCGGCCCAGATTTTTCTAAAATTTTAACCAATCTCTTCTTCAATAAAACACCTCAAAACTTCATTTCTTCATATTTTCTGAGCAAAATAAGAGAAAGGGGGAGAGATTTTGAGATAGAAACCTAACATCTTCAAGGAGTTCTTTCTAAATTGCGTGGACTAAAAATCCTAGGGCAAGTGTCTTCTTCCCCAAATTCTAAAGGTAAAAACCCTAGCCAATTTTCCTTGATTTTCAGTTTTTAAAGGGAAAGGAAGATTTTGATCACCAGCATTTGAAAATGGAAATTTAACACTCATGCATGTTCTCTATACTTGAAATTTAGTAAAAAGAAGTGGATGGAAGTAAGAGTTGCAAAAGCAGAGTTGGCAACATAAGACAATTGGGTGAATTGAAAATAGGAGGTAAAAGAAAATAAATTCGACTCCAGTTATGTATGGCTAACTTTGATCCTTGTAAAATCGCCATTATGTATACAAATTATTTGGTATATGACAGTTATGAGAATTGTTGTGTAATTCTTTTGATTTAGTTGTTGGGTGTGTGAGCACGTGATTTTTGCACTAAGCAAATAAATTTCAAAATTAAAATAAATAAGATTTTTGAGTGTAATGACTTGTTTGATATTAGATACATTATGAGTGTTTGAATAATTAGAAAATTAAAAAATAAGAGAAATACTTGCATTTTTAATTAATTTTTTAAAAGAAAAGAAAATCAACAAAAATAGTATTAATAGCGGAAAATATAGAAAAAATAATAGAAAATTACCAAAAATGTTAGAAAATTAGGGAAGCTAAGAAATTAAGAATTTTAAATAGTAGAATAAACAAAATACAAAAAATACAAAAAAAAATGGCTTAAAATAATTAAAATACAAAAATATATACAAGAACAATAAGAATTGGGCCAAATACAATCTGAATTGATGGCCCAATGCTTTAGCCCAAGAGATCCGGTCCAGGTGTTTAAATTGATAGAATATCAGTCATTCACTTCCTCAGATCCAACGGTTGAGAATATTAGTGGATTTATAATGATTAATTAATAGGTGGGATTTGATCTCAACCGTCCAGTTCAGATGATCCAACGGAAGAAAGTTGTGGCCTCATTTGAGGCAGTACAACGTCGTTTAGTGATAATAAATCTTGACCGTTGATCGTCATTGATCTAAAGGTCAAGACCACCTTAGATGGTCCGAGTATATAAAGCTTTGGTCCCCTTTGAGACAAGCCATTAAACACTTCTCTAACCCTAGCCACCTCTGTTTCGTCTTCTTCTTCTTCTCTTCTCATCATCAGCCATGGAGACTGGCCGCCTCTCATGGCCATCTCCGGCCGTCTTCTAACCCTAAACCTCTCTTTTCCTATTTCTCTACAACAAAACCATCACAGACCACCCAAGAAAACCCAAAAGCCCTAACATCTTGAAATCCCGGTCATCGGAGTTCTTCTCCGGTGACCATAAAACTATAACACCGGCTCCCAAATTAATATTGTAGAACCCTCATCTCCTGATCTATCACCCCACATAAGCCACTACCCCGAATCTCACCCTGACTGTTCGAATCTTCAAAAAAGAGTCGTCGGAACCCTAATTCCGGCCAACTCAAAACCCACCCCAAGCTCTCACTTTTCCCTCTTCTGAATACCCCCTTCTAACCAGAAAACCTAAAAGACTTCATCTTGAAGTCTAAACAAGAAAATCAGAAAAAATAAAGAAAGAAAGAAAAGAGAAAAGAAATCTGGAAAAAAAAAGAGTGAAAAAAAAAGTGGGAAGACCAGGGGACTTGCCCTGCTAAGCTAAGTTTCCCAACCTTTTTGCCTGTTTTTCTCTCATCATTTCTTCTTGTCTTGTTTTGTTAGTGTTTTCTGTATGTGTGTTTTGATTGTCTTTAGTCTGCTTTAATCTTTTGTCTGTTTCTCCCGTTCTCATCTGTTAAACTGCATGATAAATTTTCTTTCTTCTTCATCTTGTGTTTTGTTTAGGGATTCTTCTTTGATGTTGGTTTACAATATCTCTTCTATTCTTTTATCTGCTAACTGGCATGTTTAAGATTGGTTTTGATCTTTGGAAATCTAGTTCAGTGATTCTAATTCTCATTTATGTCATTTCGTATGATAGATCTAGGGACTTTTCTTCATTTACTTTTCATGTCTTTCATGTTCTTCATCTTCACCTTCTCTATCATCCACATGTGTTAGATTAGGGTAAGTCTTTGGAATGTTTAGATTTAGTGGTTCTGATTATTATCATTTTTGTTTACTCTGTTAGAGCTATGTTATGATTAGTTTATTTGTTCTTTTGTCTGGGAAGACCATGTCTCAATTCTCTTTACTGTTTTGGGGGATTTAGTCTATATGTGTCTATATCAATGAACTTTAAGTGAATTTTGGGTTTTTTCAATGATTCATTCAACATAAAAATGATTGTAACCAAGCCTGCTTAATGTTTAATTGACACTTTGTTATTGAAACTTAGTTTGTAAGTCTAATTGATTGAAATTCAACATTATCCAACTTCTTCTCTGAGTTTTGATTAGTTTATGAACAAGTTTGGTTTCATTTTTGCTATGTGTGCAATTGTCTGTTGAAAGGGCTAAGTTGGTAATGTTTTTGTGTTAGTATGAGCATTGTTAATGCCCATCAGGCTTAGGTGAATTGGCTATAGCTGCAATATTATTAAGACTCACAAGTGGTTAGTTTTGAAATAGGTTAAAATTGAAAATCACGAAAAATAGGTTACAAATTAAATAAGTGACCAAGAGTGGTCAATTTTGCAATTGACCTACTCTGCTAGTTCTGTCACACACCGGCCAACATTTAAATAGGCTAGTTATGTAATAATGTGGTTAAGTCTGAAAGTTTAGACTTACCAAAGCTCTGATTGAGCCATGATCACAGGTGGCTAGACATGCAAAGGTATTAGCCAAGCCTGTGTTCAGTAATAAACCTTGAATTGGCAAAGCCAAGTCCAAACTTTGGGATTGGCTAAGTTTTAAATAGCCTAATAGGACAATAAAGCAGGCTAGTCCAGCAATTCAGCTTAATTAACAAGAAAATGAAACAAAGTGGTTAAAATTGGCCAGTCATTAAATACTAATACAAGGACTGGCCTTTAGTTAAATAAGAGTGAAAATGCTGAAAACCTGACCTAGGTAGGTCAAGTAATTCAGCTATGTCCTTAAGGGCATATGGGGAACTTAAAATGGTAAAATGGTAGATTAAATAGAGCATGTAGGGATATAGGAGACATTTGTGCTCCCGATTTCTGCAATTTTGCAGATATTTAAGGGTATAGTGGTCTCACTAAAAAGGGAAATCGGTAAAAATTAATAACAAGTACGGATACTTTAGTAATAGCTTCAAGATAGAATCAAAAAGAACCTTCCAGCACATGCTGGAAGGAATCTTGTAACTGATTTGGGGTGTAAAGTGTAGATTTAGTAAGTTTAAAGGGGGTGGGAGGAAATGGGATTAATCCCTATTCTCCCCCCCCCCCCAAGAAATTTTACCTATCTTTACCTATAAATACCCCCTAAAAAGACCGATTATGGGCTGGTTTTACACATAGAAAAATTCAGAGTGAAATACACTAACAATAGCAAATAGTTTTCTGCAATTTTCGAGTGGGAATTACTGTTGAAGTCGTGTATTTTTGGGAATTTCTGCTCGTTTTGCTGCTGGGTTTCTTTGTTGATTGCTGTGGTGTTTCGCTCGTTTGGAATTCAATCCTACACTATTTCTCTAGCCTATTGAGTTTGTTGATGTGCTTACTCCTATTTCCCTAGAACTCATCAATCTCATTTTGCTGAATCAGGTACATACTATGTTCACAGCGATGTAATACTGAAGATTTGATGAAATGAAGTTCAAGTTTAAACTCATCAGTGATATTCTGTATTTTTGTCTTATTTTTAATTAGTAGTTTAGAATAGTCTAGATCCGTAATTTGTTAATGTAGTATGGTATGTATAAGTAGGAAGTCAAACAAAAACAATGTAATAGCTAGTATGATAGTAGTGGTGTAGTCGTAGATGGTATATCACCTAGTTAAGGTAAGTAAAACTCTTAAAACAAGTTAATTAACCATAGTCTAAATCGCTAAATGAGTTGTTGAACAAAAGCCTGAAGACTGTCTGGGTCGCTAAGACCCGGACAGATCCAGTAACCTATTAAGTATGGGTGCAGAGGCCAAGGCCCAATAATGAAAATGACAATAGACTAGGTCCGATTTTGAAATTATAATGGATTATAAACAACTAAGGAAAAACTAGAATAGAAAATATAGTGAAACAATAGGATTGGACTATAAAATTTAACCGGGATGAGCCTCATATGAACACCAAATAGTGGGGCCCCCTTTAGTGATGAAGTAAGAAGATGTAAATAGATTCGGGGAAGCTAATAGTGAATTTCATTGCTTTTCCCAAAAGTCTTAAAAGCCGCTAGACAATATTAGGCACAATTTAATATATTTTCCTTAAATACGAGTGTGCACTTGGTGCGACTCAAATCCCAAATCTCGGCGAAGCCGAAATGTACTAAAGGTCACAGGCGTACTGGTTGCGGTGTGACTCAAAGTACATTTTCGCAACGTCGTAATTCTTAAAAAATATTGAAAGTGAAAACACATACATATTGTTTAAAATTTATAATAAGTCAAATAAGATTGAGAATCCGGGAGTGCCTAACACCTTCTCCCGGGTTAACAAAGTTCCTTATCCAGGTTTCTATTTCGTGGACTGTAATAATAGAGTCAACTTCCTCGGATTCGGGATTAACCGGTGACTTGGGACACCATTATCTTCCCAAGTGGCGACTCTGAAAACTAAATAAAAATCCCTAACCGATTGTCCTTTATGTTGAAAACTCCTTCCTTTTGTTGTTATATCCTTCTCGGGTATTTGAACACTGAGGTATACCATACGTATCCTTCCAAATGGATCGGTACAAAGCCCCTGGGTAGTAAAAAGGGAGGTGTGACAGCTCTGGCGACTCTGCTGGGGATTACCAACCCAGAACTTCGGTTTTAGGGTTTAAGAACTCGAGCTCCTTAGAATTACCGTCCTCGATATTATTTGACTTTGTTATATGCTTTAAACAACATGCTATGTGTTTTACCACTTTGATATTATATGGATTGTATATAAATTATGCCGAAAACCCTTCTCTTCTTCACCCCCGGGGATGTGCTTACTGGTTGAGACTCCCCTTTCTGTTAAGTCACACTTGAACTAAGAAATAGAGGCCGGATAAGTTACAAAGCCGATTGACTCCGTGAGTCACCGGTACGTAGCCCCCTCCTCGATTCGAGTTGTCTGCTCGGATACACAGTCTAGCACTCTATGAAACCATAAGATGTTGAACATAGGTCTAGGGCAATTATTTGCATCATATCTGACTTAGGTGACTCAACACATAAGTTGGGTCCGTCTAGGATAGAAGACCCGAAAATTAAAGATCGAGCATATTATGTGTTGCATTTTTATTGTCCTTGATCATTATGCGGACCGGCAAAATTCCCGAGGATAGAAAAGAGTGTTCAATAAAAAGAGAGAAATAAGAACTAGTGATAAAAATGTAGTCGGAAAATCTGAAAATTTGAAAAAAAAATGGCTTTTTTGTTGAAATAATTGGTCAACTAATCTGAACGAACTACGCAGATTTGATTCTCGCCATTAGGCGGGATACGTAGGCAACCCTTGAACGGTTCCAACCACCTTTTTAGAAAAAGACCAAAAATATTTTCGTTTTAAATAATCGGAGTGATTGCTATTTTTGGAAATGGCCGAATGTTCCGAAAGGACGCCGGAAGGCTATTTTGGGAAAAATGGCCACTTCGAGAGTCATGTTTTTTCTTTTTCAAATTCAAAAATGAAAACTTGCCTTGAAAAATATTTTTTCTCTTTTCTAAATAAAATCGCCCTAATAAATGTGCAGGATGAGCATGATACAGAATGAACCTTTCACTCTAATGAATAGAATCCATTTGGAGCTAAGAGTATGGTGGAACGACATGGGAATAGAATGGCAAAATTGGGTCAAAGGCTACTTGAAAGATCTCACGGGCTTAATGGACATAATTCCCATAGGCGACATAATCCGAGCACTGGTCACATATTGGGATCCTGCGCACAACGTACTACATCTTTCGGACATTGAACTCACTCCTGCTCTTGAGGAAATTTCTTTCTATATAGGGAAGAATGAGGTCCCCTTAAAAGAGAAATACCCGGTAGCGCCAAGAGCAGTAACGGTGCACCGTTTCCTGGACTCTTTGAAAATTGCTCGAAATATCCACAACGAGGATTTAGCCAATGGGTTTTGCTCCGTAAATTTCATTTATAGCAGATATGGACATGTCGGGAGTTTCAGTGACTCCCTAAATTCATTTGTAGCAAGTCCAACCGAGCAAAATGGGAGGAGCATCGACGGTTTGCTTTCTTAGTGGCGTTTCTCGGGATCATCATATTTCCAAGAAAGGACGGGCACATTGATATAAAAGTTGCCGGGGTAGCCAGCACTTTGGTGGTACAAGACAATTGTACTTTGGCTCCTATGATTTTAGCAGACATCTACCACGCCCTGACTACATGTAAAGCGGGGTGCAACTTCTTTGAGGGATGTAACTTGATTTTGCAAATCTGGTTGATAGAACATCTATGCCATCATCCTTCGTTCTCAAGCTATGGGCCGACTGAAAGAACGTGCCTCGAAGAATTCTACACGAGAACAAAAGAATTTAAGTTGCCGGAGGGAGTTAAGGATTGGATTTCATATCTACGATCGTTGACCGATAGCCAGATCGATTGGGCATACGGATGGTTGCCCCTCGACGAGGTGATTTACATGCCGACGGAAGGGTCACACTTTTTGATCATGGGTTTGAAAAGTATCCAGCCTTATGCCCCGTACAGGGCCCTGCGACGGCTTGGAAGATGTCAAGTTATACCAAATGATGGGGACCTCAGTTTGCAAGTAATAGAGATTAGTCCGGATGGGCAATTCCCAGAAGCAAAGGTCTGACAGATTTGGAATGAATGTCATAATCTTAAAGTAGAGACTTGTAAGGAGAACAGAGCTCGGGGAGAAGTGTCATCAGGGTATTCCGCATGGTATCGAGGGGTATGAGCATGATAGGCCATCAAAAATACCTCACTTGCAAGATTTGGCAGAGCAGTCTAAGGAAAACCGGAATTGGGCGGCCAAAGAAAGCGAGTATAAGGCCAAGATCAGCTTGCTAGAAAAACAATTGAGAGATCTCCAGTTTGAGAGTGGATTACAGGCAGCATCTCATGAAGGAGAGAAAAAGCAGCTGAAAAAGGAGAACGAAATTTTGAAGGCTCAGGTTGATAAAATGAAAATTGCATCTGAGACCCCTATTTGCTTAGCTCGAGACGAGAAATTGATTGAAAATCTTCAGCGCAAAGTGAATGACTACAGCTTCGACTTAGACAAAGCAGAAAAAGAGCTAGTCAGGGCTAGGAAGCAACTAGCCAAAGATGCCGAGGAAAGAGCCAAGTTGGTTCAGCAACTACAGAACAAACATGAGTTTGAGGTACCTCGTTTGAGAAAGAAAATTGTCACAGCCACTGTCAAAAGTAACAAGATCATCAAAAAATTCGAAGAAGAAAGAGAACATTGTTACACGACTATGGCTCGGTTAGAGTTTGAGCTACAACAAATGCAAAAGGAGAACCAACACACCTTAGCTGCTCGCGCCGAACAGATTAGCCGATTGCTTCAAGAGAAAGGGGTTATTCGAGAGAAAATTGTTCATATTGCTCAGTATATCACCCGAAAGAGCCAGCTGTTTGAAGACATGTCCCGAGCAACATTTGTGTCAGCTGTGAAATTCTTTGTGCTGGAAGTCATGTTCGACCTGGATAGGCTCCAAAGTGGATTAGCATATAGGCCCGCGGCAAGACCGAACGACGTCTTGTGGGCACTAGGAGCATTAATGTATTAGTAGGGCATGCATTCTGTATTCATATTTCTTTGCATTAGTAGCACAACACCATCATGTGAACCAATGTTTTTGAAATATCAATGAGAAATCAAAAGTTGTTGCTAATCCTTTTTGCTTTATGTCAATTTTTATTTACGATAGGCAAATAAATAGGAACGTAAATCAATAAAGAAAAAAAGGGAAGGAAATAGAAAAGAAAGAAGAAGAAAGAGAGAAGAGGAAAAAGAGAAAAAAAAAAGAAGAAGAAAAAAAGAAAAAAAAAGAAGAAAAAAGAGAGAGAGAAGAAAAACAAGAAAAAGCAAGAAAGAAAAAGAAGAAGAAGGAAAGAAAAAGAGAATGATGAGGTTGGTTCAAAATGGAACAAATGTCGGGATGATGCATGACGATCAAAGGCAAAAATTGTGATTATTCCAATCGTTGCATCTTATCGTTTCATGTGCTAACTATTAACAGGTGTTGTTGTTTATGAGAATCAGATTTTTGCTGGCAACTGGTATTATGGCTAACCATCATTACAACACACGATCTAAGACAATGAGAAAGGCTGTATCTCAAGAAATCGAATCAACTGTCATGGACCCTGTCCAAGAGGAGGAGGTCATAGATGTGGCAGGAATGGAAGAAGAAATGTACAAGCTCAAGCACCAGATGGCTGAGATGTACCAGGCTTGGTCCAGGGGTCAACCCTTACATGCATATCTCGCTAACCTAGCATATGTCCCTCCAGTCAATCCCAACCTCGAGCCACCCACCTGCTGCCCTGCATAAGTCATCTAGTGAGCCGGTGTTCCATGTACAAGATGCCCACTACTATCCGCCTGAACCAACGTTTAGGAAGCATGAATCTTATACCCCGTTGATGGAGGTAACCGAAGAAAAACCCGTCAAGAACTTAGAACAGGAGGAGATGGCCAGAAAGATGAGGAGTTTGGAACAATCCTTCCGTAACATACAATGGCTAGGGGGACAAGTGAGTGTAGCGTACAAAGACCTATGTCTGTTCCTAGAAGTGCAGCTCCCAGTCGGGTTCAAGTTGCCTAAGTTTGACATGTACAATGGACACGGAGATCCGGTAGCCCACCTTAGGGGATACTACAGCAAGATGTGTGGCGCAGGGGGGAGAGATGAACTTCTGATGGCGTACTTTAGCCAAAGTCTGAGCGAATCTGCACTGGAGTGGTACACACGCCAAGATCATACTAGATGGTTCATCTGGGACGATCAGGCACAATCATTCGCCAACCACTTCCAGTACAACTTGGAGATCAAACCGGATAGGTTGTCACTTACTAAGATGGAAAAGAAACCTGGTGAAAGCTTTCGAGAATACGGCTTTAGATGGAAAGAACAAGTGGCGAGGTGGATCCGCCGATGAAAGAAAGTGAAATGGTAGACTGTTTTTTGTACGCCTTGGAGCCTACTTACTATGGCCATCTGGTGTCGGCCAATGGTAAGAATTTTAATGAAGTCGTAAAGATGGGGAGTTTTGTAGAAGAATGATTGAAAACTAACAAGATCATGAGCTTTTCTGCAATCAAGGCCACAAATCAAGCCATACAGACAGGGAATGGAGGATCCATTGGGAAGAAGAAGAAAGAAGAGGTGTCAGTTGTGGAGAGTAAACCCTGGAATCGTAGCCAAAGCATGTACCATCACCCACATCGCCCATACCAACCGTACCCGCCATCACCTTACAACTCACCTCCACCATACTATCCACCCACCACCCCACACTACCCCATTCCACAAATCCAAACTTACCCACCACCCCCTCATGTATGGCGAGCCCAGGTCCCGTAAAATGTTTATCACACACAAAACACCTACCCCGCTTCTAGAACTTACAAAAACCCAAACAGACCCAACTTCAGACCTGATCTACAGATGAGGAACAGAGCCCAAACGAAGAAAACATTCACCCCATTGGGGGAATCCTACACCAGCCTCTATCATCGACTGAAGGAATTGGGGATATTGAATCCCATTGAACCAAAGATGCCAAACCCACCTCCCAGGAATATCGATCAGTCTGTCAGGTGCGAGTATTGCTCTGAGGCACCAGGGCACAATACTGAAATGTGTTGGCACTTGAAGAATGCTATACAAGAGCTCATTGATAGTCAGAGGATTGAGGTACATGCTCCAGAGACTCCAAACATTACTCAGAATCCCCTACCGACTCATCATGAGACACACATGATAGAGTTAGCACAAGAGGAGAGCAGCAGGAAGCCGTCCCAATCGGTCATGATGATAAAAGCCAGCAGCAAAGCAGAAACAAAAATTGAGAAAGAGAAAGCAATAGCTAAAGTACCAGTGAAAAAGCAACCAGTGGATGAGACTTTGAAAATTGTGGTGTCAGGGATGAAACCGTTGTTGACAGTGAAAGGTGCGTGTATGGAACCAGTAATTATAAAGCCAGTGGTGCAAATGCCGGTGGTTGATACTAAAGCTGTACCTTGGAACTACAACAAGGTGGCAGTAGTGTACAAAGGAAAAGAAGTGACTGGAGAGATCAATGAGACACATGGTCTAACTCGTTCCGGGTGGTGTTTCGCCTCGGAAAAGTTAAGAAAAATGAAGGTGGTGAAGGAGAGTATATGAAGAAGCTGGTCTCTGAAGAAGAAGCAGAAGAATTTCTAAAGAAGATAAAATCTTAAGACTACTTGATAGTAGAACAGCTGAGAAAGACACCTACACAAATCTCTTTGCTCTCATTGTTGGTTCACTCAGAGGAACACAGAAAAGCATTGTTGAAGATATTGAATGAGGCACATGTCCCCGGAAAGATCTCAGTCTGTCATCTTGAGAAGATTACCAACAAGATTTTTGAGTCTAACAAGATTACGTTCTCGGACAATGAATTGCCGATTGAAGGGACCAATCATAACAAGGCACTCTACCTTACTGTGAAAAGCGAGGAATCAGTGGTCACTCGGGTGTTGATAGACAATGGTTCGAGTGCAAACCTTTGTCCACTTTCGACTCTTGGAAAGCTGAATATCAATCATGACAGAATCTGGCGGAATAGTGTGAATGTGCGAGGGTTTGACTGAGGAAGCAAAAATACTTTGGGAGATATCATTTTGGAGGTCACCATTGGGCCAGTAGACTTTACGATGGAATTTCAGGTGTTAGACATCACTGTGTCCTATAATCTATTGCTGGGTCGACCATGGATCCATGCGGCTAAGGCCGTACCATCATCCTTGTACCAAATGGTTAAGTTCGAATGGGAGCAACAAGAAATTACAGTGCACGGAGAGGGAGACACTTGCAATGCCATAATGACCTTCGAGGAGACGGATGGAGACAAGGGTCCTTGGGTGTACCAGATGACAGACACCGTAGCAGTGAACAAGATTGCTGAAGGAGAGAAATTGCCAATCCCTACAGTGGCACCTACCGCTGTGATGGTAGCTAGAGAGATGATCAAAAATGGATTTACATCGGGAAAAGGGAAAGGAATAGCCTTGCAAGGAATAACTCAACCAGTCCATCTACCGGTAAACAACGACACCTTCGGCTTGGGATTCAAACCCACCCACGCCGACATCCAAAAAGCCAAAAGAACCAAAAATAAAAATTGGACCCTTCTTAAACCCGTCCCAAAATTGTCCGACACCTTTGCCAAGCCTGGTACAAAATGACATCTGACGTCTGCTGCGTCTAGGTATGCTGAGACTAGACCTGATGAGGAACTCCTGATGAGGTTTGAAATGTTATTTGGGGTGAACATGGTAGAGATGGGCGAGGGTACCAGCAAGATAGACGTTCAGTTCGTGGGGTCTAGTGTTGCGCTCAACAACTGGGAAGCCACTCCTTTCCCAATCAGGAATGAGGCTTGGTAGTTAGCTTTTGAAACATATCATCATTTCCCAAAAAGCAATTTTATTTTTGTAGTCCCCACCCCCATTGAAATCAAAATGTACCCAATCTTTGTTCATCTTTTAAAGTATCAATGAAATGCAGTTTCTTCTTCTTTCTTCATTTTTGCCTTATTTTTATTTTCATTTTTCTTCTTCCTTTTGTACAGTTCAATATGTGCTGATTCTGATGATATGTCATGCATGAAGGATTCCCGGCCCAGTTCTGACAATCGAATTATTATACAAGAAATTGAGAATGATAGTGAGATAGAATATGAGGATGAGGAAATACTGGAGGAAATAAGTAAAGACTTGAACCAATATGAGGAAAAACCCAAACTGAACTTGAATGAGACAAAATCTATAAATTTGGGGAGCGATGATAATGTCCGGGAGACAAAAATCAGTGTACATTTAGAAGGCTCCCTAAGAGAAGGGTTAATAAAGCTGCTGCATGAATTCAAGGACATCTTTGGTTGGTCCTATGATGACATGCCCGGACTTAGCACTGTCTTGGTGGTACACAAGTTGCCTATATATCCTGAATGCCGGCCAGTAAAGCAAAAGTTGAGAAAGTTCAAAACGGACATCAGCGTGAAGATAAAAGAAGAGGTGAATAAGCAGTTTGAGGCAAAGGTCATACGAGTTACTAAGTACCCCACCTGGTTAGCAAATGTTGTGCCAGTCCCAAAGAAAGATGGAAAAACCAGGGTGTGTGTGGATTACAGAGACCTCAACAAAGCCAGTCCAAAGGATGATTTCCCAATGCCAAACATCCACATATTAATCGACAATTGTGCCAAGCATGAGATTAGTTCTTTTTGTAGATTGATATGCGGGTTATCACCAGATCCTAATGGACGAAGAAGATGCGGAGAAAACTGCTTTCATTATGCCTTAGGGAACATATTGCTATAGAGTGATGCCGTTTGGGTTAAAGAATGCCGGAGCTACTTATATGAGGGAAATGACAACAATGTTCCATGACATGATGCATCGAGAAATTGAAGTGTATGTGGACGACGTCATCATAAAGTTCAAGAAGCAACATGATCATGTGAGGGATTTGAGGAAGTTTTTTCAAAGGCTCCGAAGGTACAATCTTAAACTCAATCCTGCTAAATGCGCTTTTGGAGTACCTTCAGGGAAGCTATTAGGATTTATAGTGAGTCGGCGAGGCATTGAACTAGATCTGTCAAAGATCAAATCCATCCAGAGTTTACCTCCGCCGAAGAACAAGAAGGAAGTAATGAGCTTACTAGGAAGGTTGAATTATATTAGTCGGTTCATCGGTCAGTTGACATGAACATGTGAGCCGATCTTCAAGTTGTTAAAGAAAGATGCAGCAGAGAAATGGACCGATGAATGTCAAGAAGCCTTTGACAAAATCAAGGAATATTCGGCAAATCCTTTAGTGCTAGTTCCTCCGGAGCCGGGAAGACCTTTGATCTTATATCTGATAGTGCTTGACAATTCTTTTGGTTGTGTGCTGGGACAGTACGATGAGACAGGCAAGAAAGAGCAAGCTATATATTACCTTAGTAAGAAATTCACATCTTACGAGGTAAAATATACTCGGCTAGAGAGAACATGCTGTGCATTGACCTGGGTGGCTCAGAAATTGAAGCATTATTTGTCTGCATACACCACATACTTGATATCACGGTTGGATCCCTTGAAGTATATATTCCAGAAGCCCATGCCTACAGGACGACTTGCTAAATGGCAGATTCTGCTTACAGAATTTGATATCATTTATGTAACTCGTACAGCGATGAAGGCATAGGCAGTTGCAGATCACCTGGTAGAGAATCCAGTGGATCATGAGTATGAGCCACTATAGACATATTTTCGGATGAGGAGGCAATGAATGTCGAAGAAATAGAACAGAGTGAAAATCCAGGATGGAAGATGTATTTCGACTGAGCCGTCAACATTAAGGGAGTTGGTATTGGAGCAGTGCTTATTTCAGAAATAGGTCAACACTATCCCGTTACCGCTCAGCTTCGATTTTTCTGTACCAACAATATGGCCAAATATGAGGCGTGCATATTGGGATTAAGGATGGCAATAGACATGGGTGTTCAAGAGATTTTGGTCATGGGTGACTCGGATCTTTTGATACATCAAATTCAAGGAGAATGGGAGATAATGGATTTGGAATTGATACCTTATCGGCATTGTCTACATGAGTTGTCCCAAAGATTCCAATCCATAGAGTTCAAACATATCCCAAGAATGCACAACAAAGTTGCAGATGCTCTGGCCACACTATCCTCTATGTTACATCATACGGACAAAGCCTATATAGATCCACTTCAGATCCAGGTGTATGATCAGAATGCTTACTATTTTGCTGTGGAAGGAGAGTTGGATGGAGAACTGTGGTACCAAGACATCAAAGAATACCTGAAGGCAGGTAAATACCCAGAGCAAGCCACCGGGGACCAGAAGAGAGCTGTAAGATGCTAGCGAATGGCTTTTTCCTCAGCGGAGGAATTATATATAAAAGAACACCAAACTTGGGTTTGATGAGATGTGTGGATGCACAACAAGCTGATAAGATTATGACTCAGGTGGACGCTGGAGCTTGCGGACCCCATATGAGCAAATATATCTTAGCAAAGAAGATTCTGAGAGCCGGATACTATTGGCTCACCATGGAGCGGGACTGTATCCGGTATGTGAGGAAATGCCACCAATGCCAAGTAAATGGAGATCTAATCTACTCCGCGCCTTATGAATTGCATACGATGTCTGCACCCTGGCCGTTTGTTGCCTGGGGCATGGATGTTATCGGACTGATAGAGCCTGCAGCTTCCAATGGACATAGATTCATTTTGGTCGCGATTGATTACTTCACTAAGTGGGTTGAGGCAAAGACATTCACGGCGGTGACGAAGAAAGTTGTGGTGGATTTTGTGCATGAAAATATTATATGCCGGTTTGGAATTCCCATGGTAATCATCATAGATAACGGGGCCAATCTGAACAGTCACTTCATGGCAGAAACATGTCAAAGATTTAAGATCCTACATCGTAACTCTACACCGTACGGGCCAAAGGCAAATGGGGAAGTAGAAGCCGCAAACAAGAATATAAAGAAGATCCTTAGGAAAATGGTGGAAGAGTCCAGACAATGGCACGAGAAATTACCTTACGCTCTTATGGGTTATCGCACAACAGTGCGCACTTCTATCGGCGCCACACCCTATTCATTGGTGTATGGGACAAATGCTGTTATACCCATGGAAATAGAGATACCATTATTACGAATCAAAGCTGAAGCTGGAATAGATGACGAAGAATGGGTAAAAGCCCGGCTGGAACAATTGAGTTTGATTGACGAGAAAAGGTTGGCAGCAGTTTGCCACGGGCAATTGTATCAACAAAGAATGGCTAGAGCGTATGATAAGAAGGTGCGTCCTCGGAAGTTTGAAGTTGGACAACTTGTATTGAGGCGTATCTTACCACAATGGGCTGAAGCAAAGGGTAAATTCGCGCCAAACTGGCAGGGATCATTTATGGTATCACGGGTGTTGTCCAATGGGGAATTATATTTGATAGACATTGAAGGGAAGTGCGTAGAGACTGCTATCAATTCAGATGCGGTCAAAAGATACTATGTATGATTCCTTTTCAATTGTATGATTGTATTTTGTTGTGATTTTGGAATTGAAATGATGAAGGCATTTTATTCTCTATCCAAAGACTTTATCCATTGACATCCCCTTTGTGCCACTTTCGATATATTCTTTCATACCCCTCTCTCGGAATTGCTTATGACAAAAAGAAAAGTAGCAAGTAAAGAAAAATGAAAAAAAAAAGAGAAAAAGGAGAGAAAAAGAAAAAAAAAAAAGAAAAAGTAAATAAAGCAAATGCAAACAAAAGAAAAAGACAAAAATCGGAAAAAGTCAAAAAGAAATTCATAAATTGATGGCATAGAATGAACTACGTCTGACTTGATCCCGAAAGGGTACGTAGGGAGCCTCACTGAGGTTCAGTCACAATAAAGGAAAAATCCAAAAATTCCCCACATATTGAAATTAGGGCAGAAGTTATGTTTTATAATTCCGAGAGTTGTATATATTTTTAAACCCTCGTAAATTTTGAGCGTTTATACCTTTCTTTCTCAACCCATCCAAAAGCCACGTTACAGTCCAAAGAAAGACCTTCTAATCAATTTCAAGAGAATAACAAATGCAATGAAATAAAGAAAGAACGAAACATTGGACAACATCATTGGTACAGAAAAACAAAAGACAAAAGGAAAAATGGAAAATGAAAAAAATGAGAGAGTCTCATCGGTGAAAACCTTAACCGGCACCGTGAGGCGATTGTGAGGTTGAGAGAAATAAAATGAGAGAGTCTTGTCGGTGAAAACCTTAACCGGCACCGTGAGGTGATTGTGAGGTTGAGAGAAATAAAATGAGAAAGTCTTGTCAGTGAAAACCTTTAACGACACTGTAGGGTGATCGTGAGAATGAATGAGAGAGTCTTATTGGTGAAAACCTTTCAAGGCACCATAAGGTGGTTGTAAGGATTGTTATGGGAAAAGAGAAAAGGCAACAAAAAATAGGATCGGTTTGGGTTGGAAGCAATTTGGAGTCAGAATAATGGATTGAATGAACTGGGCCGGAGTTTAAATACATGGCATGGTCAACATAATCAGCCAACACACCCAGATAAGTTCTACCACTTCTCCAAAACACCCTTACCCTTTTGAGATTCATTTTTTCTGCATTTCATTATTTGTCTTTTGAAAGCTAACTACCAGCTCCTGATGATAAGAGCTGAAATAACACTGGATCAGAAAAGAAAGAAAAGGAAATATTGAAAAGAAATAAAGGAGTTTTGGCAAATAGGGCCAAAAGAAAAAAGACAAAAGTGAAAAACAAGAAAATACAAAAAGAGCCCGCAAGAGATAGTCAACCAAAAGACCACACAGTGGAAGAAAAAGCAAAAAAAGAGGAAAGCAATAAGAGGCAGGGCGGCAGATTCCAGTTGCCAGCAGTTTACATCTAATAAGTTTTGTTTTGTGATTTAAGACAGGAACAAATCGTCACTAATCGCTTTAAAGTGAATGTGACCAATGTGGAAAGATAGAAAACACTAAAAAAAGAAAATTTCGGCAATAAATGGAGGAATCCATGGATGAGAATGATTCAAGCAAGAAAATACAAAAACAGCAAGGAGGTATCAGCTTCTAAATCTATACCCAAATTATCGAAGTGAGGGAAGACTTTTCTGTATTCGCATTTCATATCAGTCGCCAGCCTGGATAACAAGGGAATATTTTTCTGCATTCGCATTTCATGCATCAGGCACCCACTTGGATAACAAGGGAATACTTTTCTGCATTCGCATTTCATGCATCAGGCGCCCACCTGGATAACAAGGGAATACTTTTCTGCATTCGCATTTCATGCATCAGGCGCCCACCTGGATAACAAGGGAATACTTTTCTACATTCGCATTTCATGCATCAGGCGAGGGAATACTTTTATGCATTCGCATTTCATGCATCAGGCGCCCACCTGAATAACAAGGGAATACTTTTGTGCATCCGCATTTCATGCATCAGGCGCCCACTTGGATAACAAGGGAATACTTTTTCTGCATCCGCATTTCATGCATCAGGCTCCCACCTAGATAAAAAGGGAATACTTTTTAATGCATCTGCATTTCATGCATCAGGCGCCCACCTGGATAATAAGGGAATACATTTTTGCAATTTTTAAATTTTTGTTCAGGCGCCCACCCGTATAACAAGGGAATACATTTTCAGAAATTTTTAAATTTCTGTTCAGGCGCCCACCTGTATAACAAGGGAACACATTTCTACAATTTTAATTTCTGTTCAGGCGCACACCTGTATAACAAGGGAATACATTTCTGCAATTTTAATTTCTGTTCAGGCGCCCACCTATATAACAAGGGAATACATTTCAGCAATTTTTAATTTCTATTCAGACGCCCACCTGTATAACAAGGGAATACGTTTCAACAATTTTTAATTTCGGCAATTTTAGTTTGTGTTAGCTAACATAAGTAACATCGTAACATTGAAAAGCCCATACTTGGGCAGAAGGAAAAGTTTGTTGTTTTTGTTTTTTTTAAGCAGGTATCAGTTTGAAGGCAAGAAGTACCATCGAAAATCAAAATAAAAGAGGGGGGAGCAAGGAAAAGAAAATCAACAAAAAATAAAGTCAGCATCACAGAAAATCAAGGAAAAGAGACAAGAAGTTAGATATGAGCAATTGTAACTTGTAGAATTATAGCTTAGAATAGCTTCTTCATTTTACATTTTATCCCCCCGGTGTAATAAGGAGTAGGTCAGCAAAGTCTCAACAGTGTCAATGCAACAGTAAGTCTGGTGGTTTCTAACTGCCAGACCTTCCCGAACTACACTGACCTGATTCTTGTTTAGCCCAGGATATGTAGGCAACCTCTAAAGCAGGGTGCGGTCAAAAGGTTTTCAAAAATGCTTTCACGGAATATGCCAATGTGCAAAAATCTCTCATTATTGCTCACTTATCTTTGCACCGAAACTCTTCGTGTTCCCGAGCAAAGAGGGGCAGCTGTGAGCACATGATTTTTGCACTAAGCAAATAAATTCCAAAATTAAAATAAATAAGATTTTTGAGTGTAATGATTTGTTTGAAATTAGATACATTATGAGTGTTTGAATAATTAGAAAATTAAAAAATAGGAGAAATACTTGCATTTTTAATTAATTAGTTTGAAGAGAAAAGAAAATCAACAAAAATAGTATTAATAGCGGACAATATAGAAAAAATAGCAGAAAATTACCAAAAAAAGTTAGAAAATTAGGAAAGCTAGGAAATTAAGATTTTAAATAGTAGAATAAATAAAATACAAAAAATATGAAAAGAATTGGCTTAAAATAATTAAAATACAAAAATATATACAAGAACAATAAGAATTGGGCCAAATACAATCTGAACTGGTGGCCCAATGCTTTAGCCCAAGAGATCCGGTCCAGGTATTTAAATTGATAGAATCTCAGCCATTCACTTCCTCAGATCCAACGGCTGAGAATATTAGTGGATTTATAATGATTAATTAATAGCTGGGATTTGATCTCAACCGTCCAGTTCAGATGATCCAACGGAAGAAAGCTGTGGCCTTATTTAAGGCAGTACGGTGTCATTTATCGATAATAAATCTTGACCGTTGATCGTCATTGATCTAACGGTCAAGACCACCTTAGATGGTCCGAGTATATAAGGCTTTGGTCTCCTTTGAGACAAGCCATTATATACTTCTCTAACCCTAGCCGCCTCTATTTCGTCTTCTTCTTCTTCTCATCTCATCGTCGGCCATGGAGACTGGCCGCCTCTCATGGTCATCTCCAGCCGTCTTCCACCCCTAAACCTCACTTTTCCTATTTCTCTACCACAAAACCATCACAGACCACCCAAGAAAACCTAAAAGCCCTAACATCTTGAAATCCCGGTCATCAGAGTTCTTCTCTAGTGACCACAAAACTATAACACCGGCTCACAAATTATCACCGTAGAACCCTCATCTCGTGATCTATCACCCCACATAATCCACTACCCTCGAATCTCACCCTAACTGTTCGAATCTTCAAAAAAGAGTCGCCGGAACCCTAATTCCGGCCAACTCAAAACCCACCCCAAGCTCTCACTTTTCCCTTTTCTGAATACCCCATTCTAACCAAAAACCCTAAAAGACTTCATCTTGAAGTCTAAACAAAAAAATCAGAAAAAATAAAGAAAGAAAGAAAAGAGAAAAGAAATCTGGAAAAAAAAGAGTGAAAAAAAAGAAGGAAAGTGGGAAGCTCAGGGGACCGGCCCTGCTAAGCTAAGTTTCCCAACCTTTTTGCCTGTTTTTCTCTCATCATTTCTTCTTGTCTTGTTTTGTTAGTGTTTTCTGTATGTGTGTTTTGATTGTCTTTAGTCTGCTTTAATCTTTTGTCTGTTTCTCCTGTTCTCATCTGTTAAACTGCATGATAAATTTTCTTTCTTCTTCATCTTGTGTTTTGATTAGGGATTCTTCTTTGATGTTGGTTTTCTATATCTCTTCTATTCTTTTATCTGCTAACCGCATGTTTAAGATTGGATTTGATCTTTGGAAATCTAGTTCAGTGATTTTGATTCTCATTTCTGTCATTTCGTATGATACATCTAGGGACTTTTCTTCATTTACTTTTCATGTCTTTCCTGTTCTTCATCTTCACCTTCTCTATCATCCGCATGTGTTAGATTAGGGTTAGTCTTTGGAAATTTTAGATTTAGTGGTTCTGATTATTATCATTTTTGTTTACTCTGTTAGAGCTATGTTATGATTAGTTTATTTGTTCTTTTGTCTGGGAAGACCATGTCTCAATTGTCTTTACTGTTTTGGGGGATTTAGTCTATATGTTTCTATATCAATGAACTTTAAGTGAGTTTTGGGTTTTTCAATGATTCATTCAACATAAAAATGATTGTAACCAAGCATGCTTAATGTTTAATGGACACTTTGTTATTGAAACTGAGTTTGTAAGTCTAATTGATTGAGATTCAATATTATCCAACTTCTTCTCTGAGTTTTGATTAGTTGATGAACAAGTTTGGTTTTATTTTGGCTATGTGCGCAATTGTCTGTTGAAAGGGCTAAGTTGGTAATGTTTTTGTGTTAGTATGAGCATTGTTAATGCCCATCAAGCTTAGGTGAATTGGCTATAGCTGCAATAGTATTAAGACTCACAAATGGTTAGTTTTGAAATATGTTAAAATTGATAATCACAAAAAATAGGTTACAAATTAAATAAGTGACCAAGAGTGGTCAATTTTGCAATTGACCTACTCTGCTAGGTCTCTCACACACTCGCCAACATTTAAATAGGCTAGTTGTGTAATAATGGGGTTAAGTCTGAAAGTTTTGACTTACCAAGGCTCTAATTGAGCCATGATCACAGGTGGCTAGACCTGCAAAGGTCTTAGCTAGGCCTGTGTTCTGTAATAAGCCTTGAAATGGCAAAGCCAAGTCCAAACTTTGGGATTGGCTAAGTTTTAAATAGCCTAATAGGACAATAAAGCAGGCTAGTCCTTCAATTCAGCCTAATTAACAAGAAAATGAAACAAAGTGGTTAAAATTGAAAGAATTCCTTAAGTCAAAATTGGCCAGTCCTTAAATACTAATACAAGGACTGGCCCTTAGTTAAATAAGAGTGAAAATGCTAAAAACATGACCTAGGTAGGTCGGGTAATTCAGCTATGTCCTTAAGGGCATATGGGGAACTTAAAATGGTAAAATGGTAGATTAAATAGAGCATGTAGGGATATATGAGACATTTGTGCTCCTGATTTCTGCAATTTTGCAAGATTTAAGGGTATAATAGTCTCACTAAAAAGGGAAATCAGTAAAAATCAATAACAAGTAGGGATACTTTAGTAATAGCTTCAAGATAGAATAAAAAAGAACCTTCCAGCACATGCTGGAAGGAATCTTGTAACTGATTTGGGGTGTAAAGTGTAGATTTAGTAAGTTTAAAGGGGGGGGGGGGGGAATGGGATTAACCCTATCCCCCCCCCCCAGAAATTTTACCTATCTTTACCTATAAATACCCCGTAAAAAGACCGATTATGGGCTGGTTTTTCACATAGAAAAATTCAGAGTGAAATACACTAACAATAGTAAATAGTTTTCTGCAATTTTCGAGTGGGAATTACTGTTGAAGTCGTGTATTTGTGGGAATTTTTGCTCGTTTTGCTGCTGGGTTTCTTATTTGTTGATTGCTGTGGTGTTTCGCTTGTTTGGAATTCAATCCTACACTGTTGCTCTCGCCTATTGAGTTTGTTGCTGTGCTTACTCCTATTTCCCTAGAACTCATCGATCTCCTTTTGCTGAATCAGGTACATACTATGTTCACAGCGATGTAATACTGAAGATTTGAGGAAATGAAGTTCAAGTTTAAACGCATCAGTGATATTCTGTATTTTTGTCTTATTTTTAATTAGTAGTTTAGTATAGTGTAGATCTGTAATTTGTTAATGTAGTATGGTATGTATAAGTAGGAAGTCGAACCAAAACAATGTAATAGCTAGTATGATAGTAGTAGTGTAGTCGTAGATAGTATATCACCTAGTTAAAGTAAGTAAAACTCTTAAAACAAGTTAATTAACCATAGTCTAAATCGCTAATAGCTCTCTCACAGTAGTAATATAATTCATGCACACATAATTAATCAGATCCATAGATCAACATCTAGAGGAAACGAGTTATAAAAGAGAAAACAGTAGATAAAGCAATAACTAAGTTGAGACTGGGTTTGTGACACTGAATGAGTTTAAATCGTAATAAAACCAGTAATGTAATTATGTATATATCATTAAATCACTTAGCCTTAGATAATCAGGGTTGTTGTAGCAAATAATTGAACTGTTTAGTTAGATAATGCCTTACATTGTTAAACCGCTTTTCTCGTAATTTCTTAGTTAAGTAATTTCAATATTGGTATAAGTCATTTAATAGAAAACAAAAAGGGTAAAAGGTAGTTGGCTCTCATATACACTAGCTGGTTGTTATCTAGAATTAACATTGATCATCTTGTACAGTAATTTTCTCTTCTGATAAATAAAGAATAATTTGATTTCACTCTTAATTCTGTATGTTTTCTTTACTATGAATTCTTCATTTTTACTTTTGTTATTGTTATTTCAATCCGGTTTGGTCCTAAAATGCAACGCAGGCTTGAACTATAGTATGAAGCGAAATGAGCTGTTGTACAAAAGCCTGAAGACTGTCTGGGCCGCTAAGACCCGGACAGATCCAGTAACCTATTAAGTATGGGTGCAGAGTCCAAGGCCCAATAATTAAAATGACAATAGCCTGGGTTCGATTTTGAAATTATAATGGATTATAAACAACGAAGGAAAAACTAGAATAGAAAATATAGTGAATCAATAGGATTGGACTATAAAATTTAACCGGGATGAGCCTCATATGAACACCAAATAGTGGGGCCCCCTTTAGTGATGAAGTAAGAAGATGTAAATAGATTCGGGGAAGCTAATAGTGAATTTCATTGCTTTTCCCAAAAGTCTTAAAAGCCGCTAGACATTATTAGGCACGATTTAATATACTTTCCTTAAATACGAGTGTGCACTTGGTGCGACTCAAATCCCAAATCCCGGCGAAGCCGAAATGTACTAAAAGACACAGGCATGCTGGTTGCGGTGTGACTCAAAGTACATTTTCGCAACGTCGTAATTCTTAAAAAATATTCAAAGTGAAAACACATACATATTGTTTAAAATTTATAACAAGTCAAATAAGATTGAAAACGACGGTTGAGCGACCGTGCTAAAACCACGGAATCTGGGAGTACCTAACACCTTCTCCCGGGTTAACAGAGTTCCTTATCAAGGTTTCTGTCTCGCGGACTGTAATAACAAAGTCAACTTCCTCGGATTCGGGATTAACCGGTGACTTGGGACACCATTATCTTCCCAAGTGGTGACTCTGAAAAACTAAATAAAAATCCCGAACCGATTGTCCTTTATGTGGAAAACTCTTTCCTCTTTGTTGTTATATCCTTCTCGGGTATTTGAACACTGAGGTATACCCAATGTATCTTTCCAAATGGATTGGTACAAAGCCTATGGGGTAGTAAAAAGAGAGGTGTGACAGGGTGTTCGATTGGTTTAACTATGTGTGGTGTGGTATGAGATGTGAACCGAATGATGGAAAGAGGAAATCATAATTGGTAAAAATTAAGGACAATAGTAGTGATGGCATACTTGGCTTCTTGTGGGAAACTAATGAAATAACTCGAATTATTGATAAACTATTGAACATAATGGGATTGGTACTCATGGATATGGAAATATTGTAACATTGTTGTGATACCCGCTTTAAAAGTATTTGAAAAAATGAACAAATTTTTAAGTTGCTTATTGCCCTCGTTTGTGATCTTTGTGCAGTGCTTTTCTTTGATGTTTGTGATTGTTGTGATTTGAAACTGCATGGTGGGATCGGGTTGTGCGCCGCAACACAGAGTAATAAGGTGTGGGTTGGGGTGATAAGGGTGGCCAAGGTAATAAGGGTGGCCGAGGTAATAAGGGTGGAAAGCGATCAAAATCTGTCACGCCCCAAATCGAGGGACATGACCGGCGCCTGACCGGGTAGCCCCAGTCAAGCAGACCTGGGTGCCTTTCATTCCCACGCGTTACCCCTGTGTTGATTGTTTCTCATTAACCAAATATCTTACTAATTATAAATGATTTCATAATAAACAAACAAAACCATACAAGTGATTCATTCTCAAGTTTGCAATTTTTACAACCCCCGACATAACATAATATATACATACGACTGGAATCCCACAGTTTACATGTCTACAGAGCCTCTAGGATACAAAAAGGGGAATACAATACTTGCCGGTAACAAGGCTCTGGCTATACCTTACAAAACCAAAATGAAATCTAAACAAAAGTGGCATGAACCACACAGGGGCCCGAGGAAGAAAGGGGCTCACCTAAACGGTAGTGAAGGATGAAGGATACTACTGCCGATGAGCTGAAGTGCCTGCTACTGATCCACCTACAATTATAACACGAATGTAGCGTCCCCGGCAAAAGGGACGTCAGTACACTTGAATTGTACTGGTATGTATGGACAAACTTTGTCCCAAGTAAACTCAAGCCGTTAAATAGAATCATGACGACAAGACAACCAGTAAATTACATCAAGAAATCAATTACGCCAGCTAACCACATTTTCCATGTTTTACTCATTTTAGATAAGCCTCAACACAAGCACGTTTAAAGTAAACAAATAGAACAACAACAAATCAACCACATAAATTGCAAGTAGTCAAACAAAGGGGAAATCAGTGCCCCACAGGTTGCAAATTCTCCTGCTGTCTCCTTTCACAATTTCATATCAATGATTTTGTATCAATTTCATTTGCGATTTCGATCGCTTTCCATCCTTATTACCTCATTCACCCTTATTACCTCGGCCACCCTTATCACCCCAACCCACACCTTATTTCTTCATATTGCGGCGCGCAACCCGATGCCACCGTATATTGTTCAAACACAACAATCACAAACAACAGATAAGGTACTACACACAATTACAACAAGTTCAAATAAGTAACTTACACATTGGTTCATGTTTTCAATTACTTCTCAAGCCAATATTACAACCAAGTTACAAATGTTCCAAAATAAAGAATGTTCATACTGTTATGTTCAATAACTTACCACACCACAAGTGTTTCGTTTCCGTTCCACAAGGTACGATATATGCCATCATAACCATTATTCACAATTCTTTTACCAAATTCACTCTCATTTATCTTTCGGTTTGTATCCCATATTACATCACTCGTAGTTCAACAACAATTTGAGTATCCAACAACAATATCAAAGAATTTCACACAATTTGTGAAATTAACACGAACCAAACAATTTCACACATATAGGCGATTTCACAAGAATCAAAATTAGCCATACATACCTGGTATCGAGTTTTCTTCCGTTAACTTCCTACTTTATGCTTACCCAAGCTATCCTATTTTTGCCGACCTTGTTTTGCAGACTCTTACGCCTATTCACTTCCTCTTTACTAAGAAAACAAGTTTAATAATCATACATGAGTGTCAAATTCCATTTTCAAAAGCTATTACATGCAACCCTCTCTTTACCCATCTTAAAACTGAAAATTAGAGGAAATAGCTAGGGTTTTTACCTTCAATTGATTTGGGGGAAGTTGGATCTTTGCCCTAGAATCCCTTGAACTAAATAGTTGGAGCAATCTTTGTGGATGAAAGACTTCTCTCTCTAAAATCCCTCTCTTCTCTCTAATTTTTGTAGGATGATATGATAAAATGAAAGAGAAAGGCGTTATATTAAAGAAGAGGTCGGGTTGGATTTTATAAAATTTCTGGGCCGGGTCAATTCTGCGGTCGCATCTGCTATCGCAGAATCAACATGTGGTCCGCATAGTGATCGCGGAATTGCCTCAAAATTTACACAAGTTCTGTTACGGAATGCGACAAAAATGTTTTCTGCATTCTTGATCTGCGGTCGCATAGTGAACCGCAGATTTGACACTCAAAAACCTTCGAGAATTTATGCGGTAGATCTGAGGTCCGCAGATCCATTTTGCGACCGCATATCGACCGCATTCTCAATACCAAATTTTACAAACCTTCTGTTAAGCTCTGCGGCAAGAATGCGGTCCACATAGCAGATCTGCGGTCGCATTCCTGACCGCAGAATCGACACTTTTCTGGAAAAATTGACTCTTTATATTTTTGAAACTTAAATAACTACCAAAGGTCCGAACCGCGGCTCGCAAGCGAACACATTATTCGGACCATGGCACCACAACTACTAGGTTTCATGCACTAAAATTTTACGGGGCCTTACAAAATCGCCATTGAAATTGATATGAATACAATTGTAAAATTATTGATGTGAAATTATGAAAAGAGACAGTAGAAGAGTTTGCAACCTGTGGGGCACTGATTGTCCCTTTTGTTTGACTTGATTGTGCTTTACGTGTATGTTTGGTTGTTGCGTTTCTTGTTGATCTCTATTTGTACATGGGCTAAGGACTACTTGAAAAAAAGTAAGTGTGGGAACGTGATTAGCTCGCTTCTTTATTTCTTGGTGTAACTGTTGGTTGATTAATTATCGTGATTTATTTGTTTATGGCTTGAGTTTGCTTGGGACAAAGCTTGTCAATACATGCCGGTACAATTCCAGTGTACTCACGTCCCTTTTTCTGGGGGCGCTACATTCGTGTTATGATTTTAGGTGGATCCATAACAGGTACTTTAGCTCATCGGCAGTAGCACTCTCCATCTTCTACTGGCCATTTTGGTGAGCCACTTTCCTCTCGGGGCCCTACGTGGCTCATGCCACTTCCATTTTGGAGTCTTATTTTGACTTTTGTGTAAGGTATAGTCGGAGCCTTGTTACAGGTATGTATTGTCTCATCCTATTATATCTTAGAGGCTCCGTAGATAGTAAAATGTGGGATTATGGTCTTATGTAAATATATGTCGGGCGTTGTAAATTGTAAACTTGTTAGGAAATTAAGCATGTTGTTATGTTTGTAAAAGTGTGATTTCAATTATAATTGGTTAATTCTTTGTTTTATAAGTAATGAACAATACAAGGGTAACACGTGGGTTAGGATAGGCACCCAAGTCCGCTTGATTGGGGCTACCCGGTCAGGTGCCGGTCATGTCCCTCGATTTGGGGCGTGACAAACTTGGTATCAGAGCCTAAGGTTTTGAAGTGTCCTAGTATGTCTCGAAGCTGTGTCTAGTAGCGCCCTTCTTATCGGTGTGTTGTCAACCACATCTATAAGTAGGGGGCTACACGAAGATTTAGGAATTTACATATTTCCTTGTTATTCTATATCGTGCGATAAAGTGAAAAGTGGAAGTATTTATGTCTAACTCATGCCTTGTTCCAAAATTTTCAGAATATGGTGCCTAAGAATAAAGCTAGACTCGGCCTTGGGACCAATGCCACCCCAAGTGTGGCTGTGAATCATGTACATGATACCGTGGTGAGAATCACTAACCGATCTTGAATCTACCCAGTCCATCTATTCCAGACCCAAGTGTTCCTGTTTCGGCTGCGGCAAAGGGTGCCACCATCCTTCCTGCCAATATTCCTTATTCTGATACAGTTCCAGCTTCTAGTTCCGGTGTTTTTGATAAGGATCTTAGAAAAGCCATCCATATATTGATCCAGTTAGTGGCCGCCCAGGCCCAAAGATCTCATGATGCCCCTCCGTCCTCTAGCGGACAGGGAGATTCCTCCGGTTCTAGAGTCCACCAGTTTCTACGATTGGCCCCTCCAGAATTCTCAGGCACAGACCCAAAGACTGATCCGCAGGATTTCCTTGATGATGTATATAAGACTCTTAGAGTGATGAAATCTACAGATATAGAGAGGGTAGAGTTGGCTTCATTCAGGCTGAAGGGAGCAGCGCATTCGTGATTTGAGATGTGGGAGGATTCCCGTGAGGAGGGGAGACCTCCGGCTAGATGGGATGAGTTTGTAGCTGCCTTCATGGACCACTTCTTGCCTGCCGAGACAATGGCAGCCTGTGCCACTGAGTTTGAGGTTCTCAAATATGGCAGTATGAGTGTTTGGGAGTACCATATGGAGTTTGTGAGATTGTCCAAGTATGCTCCTCCGTTAGTGTCGACCATGGATGCTCGAGTTCGACGATTTGTTCAGGGCCTTGGTCCTTTGGTAGTGAATGAGGCTGCTACTGCAGCTTTGCACTCATATATGAATTATGGGAAGATTTTGGGGTTTGCTCAGGCCACAAAGGCTAGGAAGTTGAATATTCATGCGGAAAGAGAGAGTAGCAGCAGGGCCGGGTCAATGGGCCACTTAGGGAGACCAGTTCCTGGGAGAGGGTCATCAGGGCCATCCCAGTCATATGTTTAGACTTCAGCGAGTGCACCGCCATCTATGCACAATTATCAGTAGAGCTGTCATTCGAGGGCAAGTTCAGAAAGTAAGAGGTCCCGTCAGTTCGGTCGTCCAAGAGTGAGGTCTTAGCAGTAGGGGAGGACCACATGCCCTACGTGTGGGAGATTTCATATAGAGACTTGCTATCTAGATATCCCGATATGCTTTAGGTGCAGGGTGAGAGGTCACATCCAGCGGGACTGCCATGCGCCTAGTAAGGATATGGGTAGGGGATCTTCCCAGTCATCTGGTTCTTCAGTTTCTACATCATCAGTGCGTCCTCCAGCTCCAGTAGAGCGTGGTGCAGCTAGGGGTGGATCTCGTGGTAGGGGTGGACCTAGTCGGTTTTATGCTTTGAGTGGCTGCCAGAGTACTGAGGCTTCTCCCGATGTTGTTACATGTATCTTGTCTATTCAGGCTGTTGATTGTTATGCTCTTATTGATCCGGGGTCCTCTTTGTCTTATGTCACCCCATTCATTGCTTCATGTTTTGGGAAAGAACCCGAACAACTTCATGACTCGTTCTCTTTATCAACTCCGGTTGGTGATTCTATTACAGTCTCACAAGTTTATAAGGATTGTATTGTTATGGTGAGTGGTCATGTTACTACGGCCGATCTTATTGAGCTTCGGATGGTAGATTTTGATGTAATCATGGGGATGGACTGGCTTTATTCGTGCTTTGCCAAGCTTGACCGTCGGACGATAGTCATGAGGCTCGAGTTCCCTTACGAGTCAGTTATCGAATGGAAAGGTAATCGTGTGGTGCCAAATGGTAGGTTTCTTTCCTACCTTAGGGCTTCAAAGATGATTAAGAAGGGGTGTATCTACCATTTGGTCCGGGTAACGGACACCACCTCGGATGTGTCTGCCCTCGAGTTCGTGCCAGCTGTTAATGAGTTTCCTGAAGTGTTTCCGGATGAGCTTCCAGGGATCCTGCTAGATAGGGAGGTTGATTTTGGGATTGATGTATTGCCAGATACTCAGCCAATATCCATTCCACCATACAGAAGGCGCAGGAAGAGTTAAGGGAGTTAAAAGAGTAGCTAAGGGATTTATTAGAGAAGGGTTTTATACGATCGAGTGTGTCGCCGTGGGGTGCTCCGGTTCTTTTTGTCAGAAAGAAGGATGGGTCACTTTGAATGTGCATTGATTATCGACAGCTTAACAAAGTCACCATCAAGAATAAATATCCTTTGCCTCGTGTAGATAATTTGTTTGGCCAATTGCAAGGAGCAAAGTTTTTCTCCAAAATTGATCTACGGTGCAGGTACCACCAATTGAAGATCAGAGAACAGGATATTCCTAAGACTTCCTTCAGAACTCGCTATGGTCACTTTGAATTTTTGGTCATGTCTTTTGGGCTAACCAATACCCCGGCAGCTTACATGGAGCTTATGAATCGGGTTTTTAAGCCATTTTTAGATTCCTTTGTGATTATATTCATTGATGACATCCTCATTTACTCGCGGAGTAGGGAGGATCATGCCATTCACCTCAGAGCAGCATTGTAGACCCTTCATCAGCACCAATTGTACGCTAAGTTTTCAAAATGTTAATTTTGGTTGGAATCCGTAGCCTTTCTGGGCCATGTTATTTCCAGTAAAGGGATTCAGGTGGATCCTTAGAAGATTGCAGCAGTGAAGGATTGGCCTAGGCCCACATCCCAAACAGAGATCTGTAGCTTCTTGGGTTTGGCAGGGTACTATCGGAGGCTTGTGGAGAGATTCTCAACCCTCGCCTCCCCATTGACTAAATTAAAGCAGAAGGCAGTTAAGTTTCAGTGGTCTAACGCTTGTGAGAAAAGTTCTCAATAATTGAAGTCAAGGTTGAACTCGACACCAGTATTGGCCTTGCCAGAAGGCACAAAGGGGTTTTTGGTTTATTGTGATGCCTCTAGGATTGGTTAGGGGTGAGTATTGATGCAGCACCGATAGGTCATAGCTTATGCTTCCAGGCAACTCAAGTATCACCAAAACAATTATCCGACGTATGATTTGGAGCTTGCAGCAGTTGTGTTTTGTTTTGAAAATATGGCGGCACTATATTTATGGGGTTCATGTAGATGTGTTTTCAGACCACAAGAGTCTCCAGTATTTGTTCAAATAGAAGGAACTGAATCTGAGGCAGCGATGGTGGTTAGAATTGCTCAAGGACTATGATATGAACATTTTGTACCATCCGGGGAACGCAAATGTGGTGGCCGACGCTCTTAGTCAAAAATTCATGGGTTGTTTGGCTCATTTGAGGTTGAATCAGAGATCCCTGGCTCGGGAGGTTTACCAATTGGCCAGTTTGGGGGTTCGTATCTCGGCATCAGACAAGGGGAATATTATGGTGCACAATGGAGCAAAATCGTCACTAGAGGCAGAAATCAAGGAAAAGCAATTTTTGGATCCAGCATTGGCTCGGATAAAGGAAGCAGTTGTGAATTACAATACTTCGGCATTTTCGCTCAGCGACAAGGATGGTGTATTGTGGTGTGAAGGTAGGCAATATGTCCCGAACGTGGATGAACTTCGGAAAAGAGTGATGGTAGAGGCTCATATTTCCAGGTATTCCATGCACCCAGGTTCTACAAAAATGTATCATGACCTAAAGGAGATTTATTGGTGGAGAGGTATGAACAGGGATGTGGCAAGATTTGTATCTAAATGCCCAAACTATCAGCGAGTGAAAGCCGAGCATCATCGTCTTGATGGATTAACTTAGCTTATATAAATACCAATGTGGAAATGGGAGATGATCAATATGGATTTCGTGGTAGGGTTACCTTGCACTCCATGTAAGTTCGACTCAAATTGGGTGATAGTGGATCGACTAACCAAATCAGCTCACTTCTTTTCAGTCAAGTCCACTGATACTACGGAGCAATATGCTAAGTTGTATTTCAAGGAGATAGTAAGGCTTCATGGCAATCCGCATTCTATTATCTTGGATCGAGGGGCTTAGTTCACAGCTAATTTTTGGAAGAAATTTCAGCAAGGTTTGGGAACTCAGGTGAATCTCAACACAACTTTCTATCCGCAAACCGACGGTCAGGCCGAGCGGACTATTTAGACGCTTGAAGACATTTTGCGGGCTTGTATTTTGGATTTCAAATGTAGTTGGGATGAGCACTTAGCACATATAGAATTTGCTTATAATAACAGATTTCATGCTAGCATTCAGATGTCCCCATTTGAAGCATTGTATAGGAGACGGTGTAGGTCACCAATTAGGTGGTTAGAGGTGGGTGAAGCGGAATCGCTAGGGCCAGATCTTGTGTACCAAGCTATGGAAAAAGTTAAGTTCATTCAGGAGAGGATAAAAACTGCACAGAGTCGCCAAAAATCATATGCGTACATTCGCTGAAGAGATTTGGAATTTCAAGTCAATGATTGGGTGTTCTTGAGGGTATCTCCTATGAAGGGAGTCATGCTATTCGGGAAGAAAGGGAAGTTGAGTCCTAGGTATGTCGGGCCGTATCGTATCGTTCAAAGGATTGGGCAAGTTGCTTATAAGCTAGAGTTGCCTCCTGAAATGTCATTAGCGCACCTAGTGTACATGTGTCCATGTTGAAGATAGTGATTGAAGATCCATCCACCATCGTGCTAGTCGAGACTATCGAGGTTAATGAAGACTTGTCATATGAATAGTTCCAGTTGCCATCCTTGATAGGCAAGTTTGTAAGTTGACAAATAAGGAAGTTGCCTATGTTAAAGTGTTGTGGCGAAGTCATCAAGTTGAGGAAGCCACGTGGGAAGCAGAAAAAGAAATGAAGGAAAATATCCCCATTTGTTTGATCAAACTTAGAAGAAATTAGGTGACCCTTCTATCTTTGAAACAACTATCATTTTGTCCAAATTGCTTCCTTCTTAATGTTAGTAAAGTTTCTTTAATTTTGCAAGAGTTGTATGAGTTGTTGTTACTTTAGGTCACCTGAACCTTCCTTGATAAATGAAAGCCTTATAAAGACTCGTGTGTTAAATAAATAACTAATGGTAAGTGTAGATTGATAATTGTTTGTTTATGTGTATATTGTGTGTCGAGATGGTTAAATAAAGTAGGGACTCATTGAAGTGGCTAGTTAATAAGCAAATGTAACAATGTAATAGAATATGTGCAATTGCTGAGGTAATGAATTGTGTACAAGCTGTAAAGAATGTCGTAAATGTGTATTGTTGCTTCGAAATGTGTTTCAGGGGCTCTTTGACAGGTGGATATGTCCATAATACAAAGGAAACTCTGGCAAAAAGTTTCTAAAATATGGGAGTTAGTGAAAATTTTGACAGTTCGCATATCATGTCTTTTAAAACCAACTGATTTTTTTTCAAAATCCTGAATTGAGGACGAATGATTCTAGGAGGGGGGATGTAAGGCGCTGTAAAATTTTGTGCTTAAAAACCTAGAAGCTCGTGGTGTCATGGTCCAAATAATGTGTTAGGAATGTGTAGAATTCTTCGTGGCAAGCTTGCGAGCCGCGGTTCGGACCCTTGGTAGTGATCTAAGCTTTAAAAAATTAAAAGAATAAATTTTTCCAGAAAATGTCATTTCTACAGTCAAAAATGCGGTCGCAGATCTGCTATGCAAACCGCATTGCTATCGCATAGTGTAACAGAAGAGTTTCCAAAATTGGTGTTGAAAATGCTATCCAATATGCGATCGCATAGCGAAAATGCGGGCCGCAAAACCTTCCCATAATTTCTTAAGGAGTTTTGAAGGTCAATTCTGCGGTGCATTATGTGACCGCAGAACACGAATGCGGACCACATTCTTATCGCATATCGTAATAGAACATGTGATTTTTGTGAGCAATTCTGCGGTCCATTATGCAGACCTCATGTTGATTCTACGATCACAGATGCGACCGCCGATTTGACTCGGCCCAGATTTTTCTAAAAATTTAACCCGATCTCTTCTTTAATAAAACACCCCAAAACTTCATTTCTTCATATTTTCAGAGCAAAATAAGAGAGAGGGAGGGGAGATTCTTGAGAGAGAAACCTAACATCTTCAAGGAGTGCTTTCTAAATCGCTTGGACCAAAATTCCTAGGGCAAATGTCTTCTTCCCCAAATTCTAAAGGTAAAAACCCTAGCCATTTTCCTTGATATTCAGTTTTTAAAGGGAAAGGAAGATTTTCATGCATTAGCTTTTGAAAATGAAAATTTAACACTCATGCATGTTATTTAAACTTAAATTTAGTAAAAAGGAGAGGAAGGAAGTAAGAGTTGCAAAAGCGGAGTTGGCAATATAAGACAGTTGAGTGAATTAAAAATGGGAGGTAAAACAAAGTAAATTCGACTCCAGGTATGTATGGCTAACTTTGATCATTGTGAAATTGCCCTTATGTGCAAAAATTATTTGGCATGTGACAGTTATGAGAATTGTTGTGTGATTCTTTTGATTTAGTTGTTGGGTGTTCGATTGGTTTAACTATGTGTGGTGTGGTATGAGATGTCAACCGAATGATGGAAAAAAAATCATAATTGGTAAAAATTAAGGACAATAGTAGTGATGGCATACTTGGCTTCTTGTGGGAAACTAATGAAACAACTCGAATTTTTGATAAACTATTGGACATAATGGGATTGGTACTCGTGGATATGGAAATATTGTAACATTGTTGTGGTATCGGCTTGAAAATTATTTGGATAACATGAACAAATTTGTAAGTTGCTTATTGCCCTTGTTTGTGATCTTTGTGTAGTGTTTTTGTTTGTTTTTTGTGATTGTTGTGATTTGAAACTGTACGGTGAAATTGGGTTGCGTGCTGCAACATGAAGTAATAAGGTGTTGGTTGGGGTGATAAGGGTGGCCAAGGTAATAAGGGTGGCCGAGGTGATAAGGGTGAAAAGCGATCGAAATCGCCATTGAAATTGATATGATTACAATTGTGAAATTATTGATGTGATATTGTGAAAGGGGGAATCAGGAGAGTTTGCAACCTGTGGGGTATTGATTGTCCCTTTGTTTGAGTTGATTGTGCTTTCCGTGTATGTTTGGTTGTTGCCTTCCTTGTTGATCTCTATTTATACATGGGCTGAGGACTACTTGAAAAAAAGTAAGTGTGGGAACGTGATTAGATTGCATCGTTATTTCTTGGTGTAACTGTTAGTTGATTTATTATCATGATTTATTTGTTTATGGCTTGAGTTTTCTTGGGACAAAGCTTGTCCATAGATAGCAGTACAATTCCAGTGTACTGACGTCCCTTTTGCTGAGGGCGCTACATTCGTATTATGATTGTAGGTGGATCTATAGCAGGTACTTCAGCTCATCGGCAGTAGCATTCTCCATCTTCCACTAGCCATTTTGGTGAGCCCCTTTCCTCTCGGGGCCCTACGTGGCTTATATCGCTTTTATTTTGGAGTCTTATTTTGATTTGTGTAAGGTATAACCGGAGCTTTGTTACCGGCATGTATTGTATCATCCTATTATATCTTAGAGGCTCCGTAGACAATAAAATGTGGGATTATGGTCTTATTTAAATATATGTCGGGCGTTGTAAATTGTAAACTTGTTAAGAGCGTGTTGTTATGTTTGTAAATGTGTGATTTCAATTATAATTGGTTAATTCTTTGGGTTATAATTAATGAACAATACAGGGGTAACACGTGGGTTAGGAAAGGCACCCAGGTCCGCTTGACTGGGGCTACCCGGTCAGGCGCCGGTCACGTCCCTCATTTTGGTGCTTGACACGTTCATACATTGGATATGGCCTTAGCCGTTTATACATTGGATATGGTCTTAGCCGTTTATACATTGGAGATGGCCTTAGCCATTCATATATTGGAGATGGCCTTAGTCGTTCATATATTGGAGATCATGCTAGTCCACACCCTTTGTCATGCTAGTCAGGATGGCGTATGGAGTGGCTGATGTGATAAACTTGTTTCGCAAGTATCTCCAGGTGTCCCCTCTGCTGCCTCGTTAGAAACCTCCCCAAGAAAACCTAATTGGGAAAAAAACTCGGGTAAGGGAAAAAGAGTGCGACTCGGGAGGCGCCTTTTAGAAATGGATATACTTGAGGTGGGCAATGTTCCAATTGTTTTAGAGCATCTTTCCTTCCATTGTTTCTAATTGAAATGCTCCTTTATTTGATGTTGCTGTGATTTTGTATGGTCCGTCACAGTTGGCGCACAGCTTTCTTTTGCTTGGGTCTTTTGACGCCAATGTTTTGGCTTCAAGGACGTAGTCACCCACTTTGAGTGGTCGTATTTTGCCCCTCTTATTGTATTACCTTTTGACTTGTTGTTTCTGGGCCACCATTCTTATGTAGGCCATTTCTCTTCTTTCCTCAGCCTCATCAAGGTGTTGAAGTCTATTCATGTCGTTCTCTGCTTCGCTTGTATGTGAATACCTCAAGCTTGGTTCACCGACTTTGACTGGAATGACCGCGTCGATTCCGTAGACCAGTGAGTATGGTGTTTCTCTTGTAGAGGATTTGGGCGTGGTCTTGTGTGCTCATAACACTTCAGGCAGTAGCTTAGGCCATAGCCCTTTGGCATCCTCGAGCTTCTTCTTCAGTATGTTCAGTATCGTTTTGTTGGACGACTTTACTTGGCCGTTGGCGGAGGGGTGGTATGGCATGGAGAGTATTCGCTTAATATGCCATTTTTCGAACAACTCTATTGTCTTCTAGCCAATGAACTATTGTCTGTTGTTGCAACTGATTTCTTTGGGGATGCTGAAGTGGTAGATAATATTCTTCCATATGAAGGCGATGACTTCCTGTTCGCGTATTTGGGCGTACGCACCTGCTTCCACCCACTTGGAAAAATAGTCAGTTAAAACTAATAGATATCATACCTTTCCTCATCCTGCTAGTAGCGGACCGACTATGTCTATTCCCCATTTGATAAAAGGCCATGGGGAAGTGACCAAGTGGAGCAGTTCTCCTGGTTGGTGTATTATGGGGGCTTACTTTTGGCATTGTTCGCATCAGCGGACATATTCCGCCACATTTCATTGTTGGTGAATAGTAGTCCGCCCGTATTATGCAGTGCACGAGGGTGCGGTTACCTGTTCGGGATCCACAGTGACCTTCCTGTACCTTTTCGAGTACTAGTGTCACTTGGTGCAGCCCTAGGCACTTGGCCAGGGGTCCGCCAAACGTCCTTTTGTAGAGCTCGTGGTTTATCAGGCAATACCGGACGGCCTGTACGAGGAGCTTCTTCGCTTTTTTTTGGTTAGGTGGGAGTGTTCCATCTTGCAGATAGGACACAAACTGGTTGCGCCAGTCCTTTGTCAAATTTAAGGAGAGTACCTCAGTCTGATCAATGGCTGAATGGATGAGGGTGACCGCGCTTTCTTTGTTGAAGTTTTTAGTGGCTGCGGTCAATTTTGCTAGGTCGTTTGCCTTAGAGTTCCGCGCCCTCGGAACATATTGGAAGCGGCACTCATTGAGCTCAGTCATTTATTTGTGGATTTCTGACTAGTACTTTTGCAATTTCTCCTCCTTAATTTGGTAAGTCCTAGTGACCTGGTTCACCACGAGATGGGAGTCGCAATAGAGAATGAGTCGTCGAGCTCTATACAAGATGGCTAGTTTTATACCTGCAATAACAGCCTCGTACTCGGCCTCATTGTTAGTCGTCTCGGGGCATCGTATGGACTGGCGATTTATTTCACTCTTGGGGACCTCGATAATGAGTCCTAGTCCCAATCTCGAGGGATTAGCAGTGCGGTCGTTGTAAAGAGCCCATAAGTCGGTTTTTTAGGGAGCACGATGTGCCTCTCGTTCCGCCTCTGGCAGTATCTCTACGCTGAAGTCGGCAACAAAGTCGATGAGTACTTACGACTTGATGGAGGTTCTCGCGAGATACGAGATATTGTGCTTGCTGAGCTCTATGGCCCATCTGGCGAGTCTGCCTGATAAATCATGCTTATGTAGGATTCTTAAGGGGAAGGTTGTCACTACTTTTATGGGGAGGCACTGAAAATATTGTCGGAGCTTCCGTGAAGCTACGACCAATGCCAGAGATAATTTTTCAAGATGCAGATATCGTGTTTCGGTGTCCACTAAGGTTTTGCTAATATAGTAAATAGGGGATTGCGTAACTTTAGTCTCGCAAACCAATACTGCACTGATGGCGACCTCGGATACAGCTAGATACACCAGCATAGGCTCACCTGAATTTGCTTTGGCCAGCAGTGGTGGCGAAGATAGGTACGCCTTCAGTTTTCTCAAGGCTTCGATGTATTCCTCATTCCACTGTAACCTATTTTCCTTTCTCGGTACATTGGAAAATTTGTGGCATTTGTCGGAGGATCGAGAGATGAATCTAGATAGGGTGGCTATTCGCCCCGTCAGCTTTTGCACCTATTTTTTGATGTTCAACATCTTAGGTATTGTGTCTATCGCCTTGATCTAATCTGGGTTGACCTCGATACCTTGTTGTGATACGAGAAATCTTGAGAATTTCCCTAAGGCTACACCGAAGGCGCATTTCTCGGGGTTTAGTTTCATCCCGTACCTCCTCAATATTCCGAAGGCTTCCTTCAGATGGTCGATGTGGTCCTCTTTTCTTGTCAACTTCACCAGCATATCCTCGATATAGACTTACATAGTCTTATCGAGTTGCTCTTTGAACATCTTAGTGTCCAGTCTCTGGTACGTTGCCCCTGCATTTTTTAGCCCGAAGGGCATTACCTTGTAGTAGTAAGTCCCTTATTGGGTGATGAAAGTCGCTTTCTCCTGATTCTCCTCGGCCATCATGATTTGATTGTAGCCAGAGTAGGCATCTAGGAAGCTCAACAGCTCATGTCCAACAATGGCGTTGATCAATTGGTCGATGTGAGGTAGTGGGAATGAATCCTTCAAGCATGCTTTGTCTACTTCTTCGCTGACCGCTTCATTGATAGTGGCGTTTAATTTCCTTCTCATTTGTCGCACGGGGAATGTAATGGATCGACGTTCAGCATGTGGCTGGCGATGTTTCGCAGAATTACCAGCATATATGAATGGGAGAAAGCAAATAGATCTGCATGGTTATTTAGGAATTCAAGATACTTTCTTGGATTGGCCATGCCATGCCCGATATAGTCTTTCTTCGCAGTGTCGGTGTCATCCAGTTGGACTGGGTTGAGATTTTCGGTCGTTGCTTTACAGGCTTCCATGACGTTGGGATCTCTAATGGCATCTGCTGTCGGGTCAACTTTAGTCCCCGAAATGGCTAATTATTATGCCTCCGCACTTGCCCCCTTCAGTTGTTGGGTGTGTGCGCAATCTTGAGCTATTTTGTAGCATTCGTGCATAGTGCATGGCTTGCCCCTAATGCTTAATACTTCCCATGGGGTAGGGAATTTGATCACTTGGTAAAGGCTTAAAGGGACAGCTCGTATGGTGTGTATCCACGGGCATCCTATAATGACGTTGTATGTCGTTTATTGGTTCATCATGTGGAAAGTTGTTCCCAGCGTGACTCCTCTCGCTAAGGGGGCAGTGTTATTACTCCGGACGTCCGTTGCACTGCATTGTTAAAACCAATTATTGTTATGTAGCGTAGTATTACCCTATCCTCGAGTCACATTTGTGCGAGAACCCTTGGGTGGATAATACAGGCGCCACTTCTGTCGTTGATCATGACTCTTTTAACATCTGTATCAGTGATACATAAAGTAAAAACTAAAGCGTCATAATGAGGGAAAGATAAACTGTCGGCATCAGACTTATTGAAGGTGATACTATCTTTGAAGTCATCATATTGTTTATGGGCGATGGTCCGCTTCAGTCTGTGTGTGTTGGTGAACTTGACGCGATTGATCACTGAGTCGTCGCCACCTCCGACGATCATGTTTATCGTGCGTGTTGGGAAAGGCGGCTTTGGCGGCCCTCGGGGTTGTTCTCATCCGCGTGCAAAGTTGATTTTCCATTTGTCGCTGAGTAATTCCCTCAGGTATCCCTTGTTCAGCATCCTGACCACTTCTTGCCGTAGGCCTATGCAGTCTTCGGTTTTGTGTCCCCGTTCCTGATAGAACTCATATAGGGCGTTTAATTTCCTTGTGGCAGGGTCTAATTTCATCTTCTGCGGCCACTGCAACTTGGTTCCCAGCTTCTCTAGTGCGCAAAATATTTCTGAAGGAGACACACAAAATTTATGGCGGATAATAAGTGGGCATACCTCTTTTGATCCGGAGTGTGAGGACTTCTCGCTGTAACGCGTACGTATGTCTTGGTGGCGGATGGGAGGATCTAGAGTTTGGCTGATGTCGGACTCAATTGGAGCATGTAAGTTGTTCTCGCCATCCTTCGTTGCATCGATCTCTCCTTGTTTCTGAGTGTATCGCTGTTAGCCGTTGGGTTGGCCCATTAAGATCATCCTCGTTCGTTCATACCTCAGCACAATAGGCATTGTGGATTTCCTCCCATGTGGTTGTGGGATATTTCATGAGGCGGCTCAGCAGCTTGTTGGTCTCCCTCAAACCGTCCCTGCTTGGCCTGTTCTGGAAAGCGTCGACTAACATACCTTCCGATATGTTTGGCAGACTCATCCTTACCCTGTTAAACCTATGTAGGAAGTCCCCGAGCCCTTTTCATGTGGTTTGTCTGATGGCGAAGATGTCGTTGACCCCTGCTTACGCTTTCTTCTCACCCACATGGGTGGTAATGAACTTATTCGCCCTTTCCTCGAATGTTGATATCACCATAGCTAGTAACTAATAGTACCATGTCAAGGTCCCTCCCCTCAACATCTCGCCAAACTTCTTCACCAACACCGACGGTACATGTACTTTTGATAGGTCATTGCCCTTCACAGCAGTGACGAATTAGATCAGATGATCCTCGGGATCTGTGGTTCCATCGTACACCCTCAAGTAGGGAGGCATCTTGAAGGTCTTTGGGATAGAGTAAGGGGCAGCTTCTTCAGTGTATGTTTGTTCTACGGACCTTCCCTAGTCGCGTTTTCGTAGCAACTTGGGGGCTTCGGGGATCTTGTCGACCCTCTCCTGGTGTTCCTTTATTTGGTCGCAGAGTGCCTTGTTTTCATTTTCCATTTCTTCCATCTTCTTTAGAATGGCTGTTAGCGTACCATCGTTGGTCTATGCCTCGATGAGTTGGTTATTTACTCGTATAACCTCAGGTTCTCCCATGGCAGTGGTGGTGCTTACTATCGGTACACGCCTGATGTTGCTTTGCGATGATTTCTCAACCAAGCCAGTTAGGGTGCTTGTTTGCCACTCTTCTAGTAGTTTTTTAACCACTGATGGTGCTTATTTAGCAACAGACGTGAAAGCTCCTTTTTTGTGCAAGATCGTCAGATCTTCAAAAGGGGAAGATTAGATATCTACACCTGGTGTAATGCTGGGGGTTGCGTTCGGGATGCCATCGTCACTGGCCTCGTTGAGAGGACCAATGAGATTAGTTGTGATACATACTATAGCTTTCAATCTAGTGTTATTTTTGGCCATATTTTGTTTTCGTGTGGTGTAGATAAAGGTAGTTGGTTGATCTCTAGGTGGATACTATGATTTCGATTCTCGAAATCCCCACAGACGGCGCCAAATTGTTTGGCTCAAAAGTTAACAATATACTTTGTAAGATAGAAACAATCAAAAATATGAAAGAGTAACTCGTAATCAAATATAATAGACCTATAGATGTAAAAATAATATTATTGTTGTAGATCTAATATTGTATGATGGTAATATGAACTCAAGAGAAGATGTTCGTTGGAGATAGAGATAGAATAGGATAAAATGAGAGAGTCGTATTATTCAAGAATAACACTGATGCCTTTTATAATGGGAAGGTCCCCTTTATATAATAGGAGCCCTTCCTCGAAATAATTATAAAAATACAACACGTGGTCGACGTCCTCCTAACGAGGACGCCAGGTCTAAACCGGTATCGCCTTCGTCCTTACGTCCAAGTCGTACCCTTACTGTAATAGACATAAGCTCACTGTGCGTACCCTCCGGAGTAGAGACGTTGAGGGCCAAATTTGACCCATACAAATACAATTTTGGGTTAGGGATAGCCTGTAAATATTGACGCACAAGATGAAGGACCTTTGATGCTCATGAAACTTATGCTTTCATTTTTTTTTTCCTTCAAAAAACCAGGGATGGGGGAGAGGAAATGAGAAGAGGATTACAAGGTGGGGATTCAACTCCACAAAACTAATGTATATGGGGCGTACTATGGAGTTTTAATAATACTTTTCCAAAGCAAGTGACAAGCATTAAGTTGCATCTAAAACAAACAAATCTATTTGGACCAAAAAGAAGAAAAAAGAACATATATATTTGTTAGGAAATATTTTTTAGTCTATCTTCTTGCAGCAACAAAACAAAACTGAGTTACATATTTTTTAGTCTATATTTTCTTTCCAAAGTTTGAACCATTCAATTAAGAATATGATACATAGATCACATTGTCATGTATACAAGTGATCATCACCAATGATTATGTAGCTTATGCATCATTCGATCTGAGAAGCTTGAATCCATTCTTTGTTCATTCTCTCTTCCAAAAAAAAAAAAAAAACAATAATAGTCTTCTTGCTCTATAGATTACTACTACCGTAGGGGATATTCTTAATGATATAAGCTTAATCTTCGTGGACAATATTATAATGTCTTAAAGTGAATTTTGTGCTGGCTTAATGTCACGACCCGGATTTCCCACCATCGGGGTCATGATGGCGCCTACTAAATGGAAGCTAGGCAAGCCAAATATTAATTACATCTCCATTAATTACCAATTTCTTATTATGACTTATTATTAAAAACATATAAATTACAATGGAATAATCAAAATTAGCGGAAGACTTAGTCAAATATGATAAAGAAAACCCAAACATGATACACTACCCAAGACTGGTGTCACAATACTCACGAACTTCTAAGAATAATACACATAATTGTCTCAAAGAAAATACAAGCTGTTTATCTCGATTACATGAGATAACAGAATGAAAAGCATAGATAGAAGAGACAACGGGTCTTGCGGACGCCTGCAAGGCTACCTCGTAATCTCAATAGTCGGAAAATCCACAAGTCTCTACTGCCGCTGCTGCTGTCCGTAACCTGTATCTGCGCAAAAAGAGCGCAGAGTGTAGTATCAGCACAACCGACCCCATGTGCCGGTAAGTGCCTGGCCTATCCCAGCGAACTAGTGACAAGGCTAAGGCCAGTCACCCACCTAAACCTGTACAGTTGCAATATAGACATATATATACAATACATTTATAAGGAAATACTCTGCTCTGAAATAACAGTCAATAACTCACGATATCCAGAATAATCTAATCAACATAATAAATCTTACTTTCATGTCTCAATTCCTCTCTCATTTCATATCTTGTGGTAGGCGTACCACCCGCTCCCAACTATCACAGTAATTATATCTTGTGGTAGGCGTACTACCCGCTCCCAAATATATCAATAATTATATCTTGTGGTAGGCGTACCACCCGCTCCCAAATATATCAATAGGCTACCGGCAACTATGGCCAATGCCAAGATTTTTAAGTCACTTTGTGGTCGGCGTACCACACGATCCCAAATATATCAATAGGCTACCGGCAACTATGGCCAATGCCAAGATTTTTAAGTCACTTTGTGGTCGGCGTACCACACGATCCCAATTCATAAAAATATATATATTACCGGCATTTAGCCAATAATCTCTATATCAACAATATTTATAATTACCGGTTTTAAATCAATAATTGATAATAATTTCAATAATTTATCTTCATTAACGGCATAACACCAATAACTCTTAATCAACAATTTATTCATAACTGAATTCCATTTCCTACAAACTAGGATAGAACAAACACTTACCTCGAAAGTTCACGAACGATTCAATCCGTAGCAATGCCTTTTCCTTTCGAATTTGACTCCAATCTAACCGTATTTATACACAATTGATTTCATATCATCAATTCTACTTAACAAACTAGTTCATATTGCTAAATATGATTTTTACAACATTCTGCCCCGGAATAGTAAAAATCGACCCCGGGCCCACATAATCGAAACTCAAGTTTCGAACCAAAATAAGTTCACCCAATCCTCCATGAGTTCAAATATACAATTTGTTCTTAAGTTCGACTCCAAAACGAGGTCTAGATCGCAAATTCATTGAAAGCCCTAACTATACCCATTTCTCAAATTTTTCAACCAATTTACACATGTTTAAGCCTAAGAATTTGATTGATGTTGATGAAAAATGAAGAAGACGAGTTAAACAATACTTACCCAATGAACTTTGATGAAGAAATGCCTCAAAGATCGCCTAAGAGCCGTGGAGAAGAAAGGATTTTGTGAAAATGGGATAAAATCCCGTAAGTGTTCTGTTTTGGGTATTAATTCACTGGGCGGAAATTTACCCTACGCGATCGCGTGAATTGGACTGCGATCGCGTAGAGGAAAGACTGGCCTCTTATGCGATCGCGTGCAAAAGATTGCGATCGCGTGGAGAAAGATTGGAAGCTACGCGATCGCGTGAGGGTTGCTGCGATCGCGTAGAGGAAACTCACCGGGCAGCCTATTTGGCCTATACGATCGCGTGAACATGACTGCGATCGCGTGGGGGAAGAACTGGAAGCTACGCGATCGTGTGAGGGATGCTGCGATCGCGTAGAAGAACTGGCCAATGCTGTGCGATCGCGTGGATGAGGCCGCGATCGCGTGGAACAGAATCCCTCTGCAGAAACAGCAGAATTTCTGCTGTGTTTTCAAATCGAAAAAACACCCCGAACCACCTCCGAAACACTCCCGAGCCCTCGGGGCTCCAAACCAAATATGCACACTAACTCAAAAACATCATACGAACTTGCTCGCGCGATCAAATCGCTAAAATATCATCAAAATCAATGGATTGAGCCTTAAAACTCAAGAATTCTTTCAAATTTCATAATTTCCAAAATTTCCAATTTAAGGCCGAAATGCGTCAAACGACTTCCGTTTTCAACCAAACTTTACAGGAAGCGCTTAACCAATATATATGACCTGTACCGGGCGTCGGAACCAAAATACGAGCCCGATACCAGTACTTTTTAATCAAAATTCAGTTTCATTTTCCTTAAACATTTTCGGAAAACAATTTAACAGAAAAATTCTTTTACCGGGGTTCTAGACCTCGGATTTCAATTCCGGGCATATGCCCAAGTTCCATATTTTTCTACGGATTTTCTGAGACAGTCAAATCACGGATCCGGTCCGTTTACCAAAAATGTTGACCAAAGTCAACCATATCAATATTAATATCAAAATTCTTCAACTTTTTCACATATTTCACATATTTCAACATAAATATTTTCCAGCTTTGTGCCCGGACTGTGCACGTAAATCGAGGCAACTATAAATGAGGTTTTCAAGACCTCAAAAGCTCGGAATGATTAATAAAACAAGTGATGACCCTTTGGGTCGTCACAACCTCCACCTCTAAAACAACCGTTCGTCCTCGAACGGACAAAAGAAAGAAGTACTCGAGTCATGGAATAAATGAGGATATTGGCTCGGCATGTCAGATTCGGACTCCTAGGTCGATGCCTCAGGAAGCTGTCCCCTCCACTAAACTCGCACAGAAGGAAAATTCTTCGACCTCAACTATCGAACCTGCCGATCTGGAATAGCTACCGGCTCCTCCTTATAGGATAGATCTTTGTCCAATTGGACAGTGCTAAAATCTAACACATATGTGGGATCGCCGTGGTATCTCCGAAGCATAGATACATGAAAAACTCGATGCACGGCTGATAAGCTAGGCGGCAAAGCTAATCTGTAGGCCACCCCTCCCACTCTGTCTAGAATCTCAAATGGGCCAATATACCTAGGGCTGAGCTTGCCCTTCTTCCCAAACCTCATCACACCCTTCATAGGCGACACTCGGAGCAATACTCGTTTGCCAACCATGAAATCTACATCTCGAACCTTACGATCCGCATAAGTCTTCTGCCCTGGACTGAGCTGAACGCAATCTCTCCTGAATAGTCTTGACCTTATCCAAGGCCTCCCGAACTAAGTCTGTACCTAACAACCGAGCCTCTCCCGGTTCAAACCATCCAACTGGTGATCGACATCGCCTACCATACAACGCCTCATACGGAGCCATCTGGATGCTAGACTGGTAACTGTTATTGTAGGCGAACTCTGCTAATGGCAGAAACTGGTCCCACGAGCCTCCAAAATCAATAACACAGGCTCGAAGCATGTCCTCTAGAATCTGTATAGTCCTCTCGGACTGGCCATCCGTCTGAGGATGAAATGTTGTACTCAAATGAACCTGGGTGCCTAACTCCTGCTGGACCGCTCTCCAGAACCGCGAGGTAAGCTGCGTACCCCGACAAGAGATAATAGATATCGGCACCCCATGAAGACGAACAATATCCCTAATGTAAACTTCCGCTAACCTCTCCGACGAGTAGGAGACAGATACTGGAATAAAGTGTGTTGACTTGGTCAACCTATCAACAATGACCCAAATAGCATCAAATTTCCTCCGAGTCAAAGGAAGTCCAGTAACGAAGTCCATAGTCATCCGCTCCCATTTCCACTTGGGAATTTCAATCCTCTGGAATACACCACCAGGTCTCTAGTGCTCATATTTCACCTGCTGACAATTTAGACACCAGCGACATACACAACGATATCTTTCTTCATTCTGCGCCACCAATAGTGCTGCCGTAAGTCCTGGTACATCTTCGCGACGCCCGGGTGAATAGAATACCGCGAACTATGGGCCTCTGCTAAGATTAACTCTCGAATCCCTTCGACATTGGGCACACAAACTCGACCCTGCAATTTCAATATCCCATCATCATCTAGATTTACCTGTGTGGCACCTCCCCGCTGTACCGTATCTCTCAACTCACGCAAATGAGGATCATCAAATTGCCTCTCACGGATACGCTCTAATAAAGAAGAACGAGCGACCGTGCAAACTAATACCCTGCTAGGCTCAGAAATGTCTAATCTCACGAACCGGTTGGCTAATGCCTGGACGTCTAGAGCAAATGGTCTCTGATTGACCGGAATATATGCAAGACTACCCATGCTGGCAGACTTTCTACTCAATGCATCGGCCACCACACTGGCCTTACCTGGGTGATATAAAATAGTAACATCATAGTCTTTTAGCAACTCTAGCCACCTTCTCTCCCTCATATTCAACTCTTTCTGCTTAAACAAATACTGAAGACTCTTATGATCGGTGTATACTTCACATGCTACACCATACAAATAATGCCTCCGGATCTTCAATGCGTGAATAATCGCCGCCAATTCTAGATCATGCACTGGATAGTTCTTCTCATGAATCTTTAACTGCCTCGAAGCATAGGCAATAACCTTGCCATCCCGCATTAACACTGCACCAAGCCCAATACGGGAAGCATCACAATAAACAGTATAAGGTCCCGTACCTGTGGGTAAAACCAATACCGGTGTTGTGGTCAAGGTTGTCTTGAGCTTTTGAAAGCTCGCCTCACATTCATCGGACCATTCAAATTGAACACCCTTCCGGGTCAATCTGGTCAGTGTGGGGTTGCAATAGACGAAAATCCTTCTACGAATCGGCGATAATAGCCCGCTAACCCCAAGAAACTCCGAATATCCGTGGCTGATGTCGGTCTAGGCCAGCTCTTGACTGCCTCAATTTTCTTCGGATCAACCTGAATACCTGCTGCCGTCACAATATGACCCAGGAATGCAACCGAACTTAGCCAAAATTCACACTTTGAAAATTTTGCATATAGCTGGCTATCTCTCAGAGTCTGTAAGGCCACTCTGAGATGTTGCGCATGCTGCTCCTGACTGCGGGAATATATTAATATGTCATCAATGAAGACTATTACAAACAAGCCTAAATAAGGCCGGAAGGCCGGAACACCCGATTCATTAATTCCATAAAAGCCGCTGGAGCATTTGTCAATCCAAAAGACATGACCAGAAATTCACAATGTCCATACCGAGTGCGAAACGCTGTCTTAGGGACATCAGATGCCCTAATCTTCAGCTGATGATAGCCAGATCTCAAATCTATCTTTGAAAATACCTTGGCACCCTGAAGCTGGTCAAATAAATCATCAATTCGCGGAAGTGGATATTTATTTTTGATAGTCACCTTGTTTAACCGTCGATAGTCAATGCACATTCTCATCGAACCATCTTTCTTCTTTACAAATAATACAGGTGCACCCCACGGCGAAACACTGGGTCTAATGAAACCCTTTTCAAGTAAATCCTGCAACTGTTCCTTCAATTCTTTTAACTCTGGCGGAGCCATACGGTATGGGGGAATGGAAATGGGCTGAGTGCCTGGAGCCAAGTCAATGCAAAAATCAATGTCCCTATCGGGCGGCATACCTGGTAAGTCTGAAGGAAATACTTCAGGAAATTCGTGAACCACAAGCACATAGTCAATAGAAGGAACCTCAGCACTAGAATCACGGACATAGGCCAAATAAGCCAAGCATCCCTTTCCAACCATACGCTGAGCCTTAACATAAGAAATAACATTACGGCTAGTATGACCTGAAATTCCTTTCCACTCTATACGAGGCGAATTCGGCAGAGCTAAAGTCACAGTCTTGGCATGGCAATCTAAAATAGCATGATACAGAGATAGCTAGTCCATGCCTAGTATAATATCGAAGTCCACCATATTTAGGAGTAATAAACCAGCACGGGTCTCGAGGCCCTCAATTACTATAATACATGACCGATGAACTCGATCAACTACAATAGAGTCGCCTACTGGTGTAGACACATGAACAGGAACACTCAGTGGATCACTGGGCTGAATCAAGTATGGTGCAAAATAGGAAGACACATACGAATATGTAGACCCAGGGTCAAATAATGCTGATGCCTTTCTATCACAAACCAAAATAATACCTGTAATGACGGCATCAGAAGACTCAGCCTCTGGTCCGGCGGGAAGTGCATAACATCGGGGCTGTGCCCCACCACCCTGAGCAGTATCTCTAGGACGATCAGCTGCTGGCTGGTCTCTACCTCTATCGGTCCGAGCTCCACCTCTATGACCTCTACCTCCACCTCTATGTCCTCTACCTCCGCCTCTAGCCGGCTGGGCAGGCTGTGAGGGAACTGGGGCCTGAATCATGGCACGAGAACCCTGCTGATGAGATCTGTCAGAAGCTCGAGGGCAATACCTTGCAATGTGCCTAAGATCACCGCACGTAAAACAAGCCCTCGGCTGCTGAAAATAGCGAAGTGGTGGTGCACTGATAGGCTGCTGATCAGAGACTGAGAATTACGATCACCCGAAGCATCATGAGAAACCTGAAGAGCTGACTGATAAGGCCTAGGAGGATGGCCTCTATCATAAAAATCTCTATCTCCAGACGAGGTACCACTGAATCTACCCGAATTACGAGATCTCTTATCTGATCCATGTCTCGCTCCCTGTGACAGAGCCATCTCGATCCGGCGGGCTGCATTAGCCGCCTCCTGAAAAGTGATTTCAGTTCCTGCCCCCATAGCCATCTGTAGCCGAATTGGCCGATTCAAGCCATCAATAAACCTCCTCACTCTCTCCCGATCTGTGGGAAGTATGATAATAGCATGACGAGCCAGGTCCACGAACCTAGTCTCGTACTGTGTGACAGACATAGAACCCTGATGAAGACGCTCAAATTGTCTGCGCATAACCTCCTGCTGAGTTGCTGGAAGGAACTTCTCCAAGAATAATTCTGCAAACCGCTCCCAAGTCAAAGATGACGATCCCGCTGGCCTGGTTAGACAATAATCTCTCCACCAAGTCTTGGCGGAACCAGATAACCAAAAAGTAGCAAAATCCACACCATTAGTCTCCACAATACCCATAGTACCGAGAACCTCGTGGCTGATATATAGAAAGTCTTGGGAATCTTATGAAGGCATGACACTGCATGTGGTAGTGAATAGCTTAGTAAACTTGTCCAATCTCCATAAAGCATCAGCAGATATAGATTCACCATCACTAGCCTGAGGCACTACGCTAGGCTGAACTGCCTCGGCTGGTTGAATCACAGGAACCTGAGCGTGGGAAATCACTGGCTCCGGAGTGCGCGTAGCAGGAGTCTGATTACCTCCTCCAGCCTGAGAAGTGGCTGGTGCTACCGGTAATAAACCTGCTCTGGTGATATGATCCATAAAACCTGCTATACGGACCAAAGCATCCTGTAGATCCGGTGAAAACACAGCTCCTCCTGGGACCTGAGCTGGGCCTACTGGAGCTGCTGGGGTTGGAACTTCCTCCTCGATATGAACATGAGGTTCTTCCACTCGTGCTGCTGCTCGGGGCTGAGCTCTGCCCCTACCTTGTCCTCTAGGACGACCTCGACCTCGGCCTCTACCCCTAGCAGGAGCTGCCGCTGCTGGGACCTCGGGCTGCTGGTCAGTAGATGAGGATGCACGTGTCCTTACCATCTGCGGAAGAACAGAGTAGAAGTTCAATTAACATTCAAAAGATCAAGTCGCACGACCGGAAAGAATAAAGAGAATATTTTCCTAACTCTGTAGCCTCTGGAGGATAAATACAGACGTCTCCGTACCGATCCTTCAGACTCTACTAAGGTTGTTCGTGAGTTGTGAGACCTGTGCAACCTAGTGCTTTGATACCAACTTGTCACGACCCGGATTTCCCACCATCGGGGTCATGATGGCGCCTACTAAATGGAAGCTAGGCAAGCCAAATATTAATTACATCTCCATTAATTACCAATTTCTTATTATGACTTATTATTAAAAACATATAAATTACAGCGGAATAATCAGAAATTAGCGGAAGACTTAGTCAAATATGATAAAGAAAACCCAAACATGATACACTACCCAAGATCGGTGTCACAATACTCACGAACTTCTAAGAATAACACACATAATTGTCTGAAAGAAAATACAAGCCGTTTATCTCGATTACATGAGATAACGGAATGAAAAGCATAGATAGAAGAGACAACGGATCCCGCGGACGCTTGCAAGGCTACCTCGTAGTCTCGTAGTAGAAAAATCCACAAGTCGCTATCGCCGTTGCTGCTGTCCGTAACTCCGTATCCGCGCAAAAAGAGCGCAGAGTGTAGTATTCGCACAACCGACCCCATGTGCTCGGTAAGTGCCCGGCCTATCCCAGTGAACTAGTGACAAGGCTAAGGCCGGTCACCCACCTAAACCTGTACAGTTGCAATATAGACATATATATACAATACATTTATAAGGAAATACTCTGCTCTGAAATAACCGTCAATAACTCACGATATCCGGAATAATCTAATCAACATAATAAATCTTACTTTCATGTCTCAATTCCTCTCTCATTTCATATCTCGTGGTAGGCGTACCACCCGCTCCCAACTTATCAATAATTATATCTTGTGGTAGGCGTACCACCCGCTCCCAAATATATCAATAATTATATCTCGTGGTAGGCGTACCACCCGCTCCCAAATATATCAATAGGCTACCGGCAACTATGGCCAATGCCAAGATTTTTAAGTCACTTTGTGGTCGGCGTACCACACGATCCCAAATATATCAATAGGCTACCGGCAACTATGGCCAATGCCAAGATTTTTAAGTCACTTTGTGGTCGGCGTACCACACGATCCCAATTCATAAAAATATATATATTACCGACATTTAGCCAATAATCTCTATATCAACAATATTTATAATTACCGGTTTTAAACCAATAATTGATAATAATTTCAATAATTTATCTTCATTAACGGCATAACACCAATAACTCTTAATTAACAATTTATTCATAACTGAATTCCATTTCCTACAAACTAGGATAGAACAAACACTTACCTCGAAAGTTCACGAACGATTCAATCCGTAGCAATACCTTTTCCTTTCGAATTTGACTCCAATCCAACCGTATCTATACACAATTGATTTCATATCATCAATTCTACTTAACAAACTAGTTCATATTGCTAAATATGATTTTTACAACATTCTGCCCGGAATAGTAAAAATCGACCCCGGGCCCACATAATCGAAACTCAAGTTTCGAACCAAAATAAGTTCACCCAATCCTCCATGAGTTCAAATATACAATTTGTTCTTAAGTTCGAATCCAAAACGAGGTCTAGATCGCAAATTCATTGAAAGCCCTAACTATACCCATTTCTCAAATTTTTCAACCAATTTACACATGTTTAAGCCTAAGAATTTGATTGATGTTGATGAAAAATGAAGAAGACGAGTTAAACAATACTTACCCAATGAACTTTGATGAAGAAATGCCTCAAAGATCGCCTAAGAGCTGTGGAGAAGAAAGGTTTTTGTGAAAATGGGATAAAATCCCGTAAGTGTTCTGTTTTGGGTATTAATTCACTGGGCGGAAATTTACCCTACGCGATCGCGTGAATTGGGCTGCGATCGCGTAGAGGAAAGAATGGCCTCTTATGCGATCGCGTGCAAAAGATTGCGATCGCGTGGAGAAAAGATTGGAAGCTACGCGATCGCGTGAGGGTTGCTGCGATCGCGTAGAGGAAACTCACCGGGCGGCCTATTTGGCCTATGCGATCGCGTGAACATGACTGCGATCGAGTGGGGGAAGAACTGGAAGCTACGCGATCGCGTGACTGGAAGCTACGCGATCACGTAGAAGAACTGGCCAATGCTGTGCGATCGCGTGGATGAGGCCGCGATCGCATAGAACAAAATCCCTCTGCAGAAACAGCAGAATTTCTGCCGTGTTTTCAAATCCAAAAACACCCCGAACCACCTCCGAAACACTCCCGAGCCCTCGGGGCTCCAAACCAAATATGCACACTAACTCAAAAACATCATATGAACTTGCTCGCGCGATCAAATCGCTAAAATAACATCAAAATCAATGGATTGAGCCTTAAAACTCAAGAATTCTTTCAAATTTCATAATTTCCAAAATTTCCAATTTAAGGCCGAAATGCGTCAAACGACGTCCGTTTTCAACCAAACTTTACAGGAAGCGCTTAACCAATATATATGACTTGTACCGGGCGTCGGAACCAAAATACGAGCCCGATACCAGTACTTTTTAATCAAAATTCAGTTTCATTTTCCTTAAACATTTTCAGAAAACAATTTAACGGAAAAATTCTTTTACCGGGGTTCTAGACCTCGGATTTCAATTCCGGGCATATGCCCAAGTTCCATATTTTTCTACGGATTTTTTGAGACAGTCAAATCACGGATCCGGGTCCGTTTACCAAAAATATTGACCAAAGTCAACCATATCAATATTAATATCAAAATTCTTCAACTTTTTCACATATTTCACATATTTCAACATAAATATTTTCCAGCTTTGTGCCCGGACTGTGCACGCAAATCGAGGCAACTATAAATGAGGTTTTCAAGACCTCAAAAGCTCGGAATGATTAATAAAACAAGTGATGACCCTTTGGGTCGTCACACTTAATCCCACCAGAAAGACCCTTGTATTTGCCCAAACCGCAACAACAAACGCTATCCGTACAGTCAGTAGCGGATTTACGTTTTTGGGTGCTGAATCACCCATTGGCTTTCGCCAAATTGTGTTATATATTCATAGCTAATGCATACAAATTTGAATAATTCGTATACAAGAGGAGTTGTTCTGATAGTAAGCAACCCTCACTTCCAACCAAGAGGTTGTGAGTTCGAGTCTCCCCAAGAGCAAGGTGAGAAGTTCTTGAAGGGAAGGATGCCGATGATCTATTTGAAACAGCCTTTTTACCCAAGGGTAGGGGTAAGGCCTGTGTGACCATTGTAAATTTACATTAAAATCAGAAACACACACGAGTCATACCTATAAATCCTGGATTCCCCATTGCGCTATGCAACGATTCTTTTAATTGAAAAAATTCATAATTATTAGTTATGTATCAAGTTTTCCATGAATATAATGGTCCTTAGTTGAAAAGAAAGTGAAGAAAAACAAAAAGTAATGAATAAGATAACATACATACAATACAAAAATTGTAACCAAAATTTAATATAACATACATAAACTTAAAAAGTACCTCCTTCTTATCTATTCGTTTCTATCCATTATTGAACGTCCAAAACAATCCACCTAACTGTAGCTAGCGCCTGTGTCAATCAAAGACCAATTTTTAATTACCAAAATGAAATTAGTCAACTCCTTCAAGTAACATTATTCTAATGAGAATAAATACCCAAAAAAAGTTCTAACGATTATTTGCAAATAATTATTTTTTCATTGGTAAGGAAATAGATAGGTGGCAACCTGTTTGTTCTATTTGTCTACATGGTGTGGAGGTGTGGACTGGTTTCAATAGCTATGGTCAAATTTGCTCAAAAAGTGGGACCATTTCAGGTAAACAAGACGAACTGATCAGTAAAATACTTTGACAAATAATTCTAGACAAACTTTAGGATACAGGGACTTGAGCCAGATTTTTATTTAGAAGTGCCAAAATATAAAGAAATAAATACAGGAAAAAGTCAAGGAAATTTACTAAATTATATATATATATATATATATATATATATATATATATATATATATATATACTTATAAAATAAAAATTACCGAAGTGCATAATGTAATTTTTTTGGATGAAGGGGTGTCATTTGGCACATCTTTGGATAAGGCGGTGTTGGGCATATCCCCATGTTGTCCAGCCAAAGGCCCAATAGCTTAATCCTATTTTCTTTTGGTTTTCATTCCTATTCAGAATCGAATTTGGTATATATTCCTATTTTGAGTAGGTTTTGGCTTTAAGAGAAAGCACCACTCATGATCTATAAATATAACAAACTTGGAGAATTACTCTATGGTTATTAGTAGAAGTCTTTGAAAGACTTAAGCACATAAGAGTAAATTTTGAGAGAGCTTTCATCAACAGAAAAGAGAGAAGAGAAGTATTTGTGTTGCTGCAGATTTTTATTCCGACCAGCCAACTTCAAATCGCATTTTCCGATTCGTTAACCATTGGATCGTCTTGCAATTTTAACCGAGTATTTGTAATATTTTGGTATTTTATTTGAATAGTGAAAATCAGTTTTGGAGGCTCGTAGCATCTTATTTCGATCTTCGAACAACAACTTCATTTTTGTGAATTCTCCTATTTCTTCAATTGATTAGTTGTTGCTCTTATTGTTCCGTATTTGCCATTTATTGTGTAGCTAATTTGGAGAACTTTTAGAACCCTCTTATTGTTATAGGAGCTTTTTGGATCTTTGTGATCGCGGGGTTTTTACCTTCGATTTGAAGGGGTTTCCACGTTAAAATTTGGTGTTCTTTACTTTCTTAATTTTTGGATTTGTCTTTTTCTCGATATATCAGTGATATCAGAGCCTTGGTTATTTACAGGGTTGTTACGGAATAGATGCGAATTCGAGGAAGATTGTATTTTTAAATGAGAGAAACTATAATATTTGGAAAAGTAAGATGAAAGATTTATTGATCGCGAAGAAGATGCATCTACCCATTTTTACAGCTCATAAACCCGAGAGTATATCTTATGAAGGTTGGGATTTCAAGCACCAACAAGTATGTGGATATATACGACAATGGGTTGCAGATATTATTCGCAACTATATTGTGAATGAGACACATGCGAGATCATTGTGGAAAATGCTAGAGACTCTTTATGCTTCAAAAACAAGGAACAACAAATTTTTCCTGCTAAAGCAATTGATGACCTTTAAATACAAGGAAGGCAGCCCTATCCTTGATCAAATAAATGATTTTTATGGTGTCCTTGATCAGCTCTCAGGAATGGGAGTTAATTTTGATGATAAGATACAAGAAATTTGGCTTCTTAATACATTGCCTGACTCTTGGGAAATTTTTCATGTTTCTTTGACAAATTCAGCTCCTGAAGGTAAGGTGACCATAGAATATGGTATTGAATGTGGAAGTAAGGAGAAAATCTTAAGGTTTGTCCTCACAAGCAGATATCTTGGTTACACAAGACCAGGGGATAGATAGAACAAGAGGATCATGGAATAGAGATAAAAGTAGAAGTAATTCAAGGTCCAAATATCATAATACTAGATGCAACCACCGTGGGAAGAAAGGACATATCAAAAGATTTTGCTACAAGTTGTTGCAAGACATTAGAGAAGGAAAGAAGGTTGAAAATAACGAGAATAATGTTGTTGCTATTATTCGAGATGACCTTCTTTTTTCTTATGATGAAAACGTCATCAATTTGGTATCCCATGAGACGACCTGGATAGTACATTCGGGAGCTACCTCACATGTCACTCTAAGAAAAGATTTTTTTTCTCATCTTATACTAATGTTGATTCTTGAGTATTAAAGATAGGCAATGCCAGTGAAGTTAAGGTGTTTGGTGTTGGCACAGTTTGTTTGAAAACTAATAATGTTTCTACGCTATGTCTTTAAGATGTCAATCTTGATCCATACTTTCATTTTAATTTGATCTCCGCTAGAAGATTAGATGATGAAGGTTACCATAATGCGCTCTTTAATGGCCAGTGGAAGCTCACCAAGGGCTCATTAGTAGTGGCTTAAGGAGTCAAGTCAGGTCAGTTATATGTGACACATGGCTCTATTATTATTGACTCCATAAATATGGTGTAAAGTCACACTTTATCATAATTTTGGCACATAGGATTGAGCCATGTAAGTGAAAGGGGATTACGTACTTGGATAAGAAAAGTTTACTTTCTAGAGTGAAACAAGCAAAGCTAAAAAGGTATATCCATTGTTTAGCTCGCAAAAAGAAAAGGCTTTTCTTCCATAACAATCCTCTCCCGAGAAAGCCCGATTTATTGGAGCTAGTACATTCTGATTTGTGTGGTCCTTTTAAAGCAAAGTCAAAGGTGGTACACTTTACTTTGTGAACTTCATTGATGATCTTTCTCGTAAGCTCTGGGTGTATCCTATGCAATCCAAAGATCAAACACTTGGCATGTTTAAGGAATTTCATGCCTTAGTAGAGAGATAGACGAGGAAGAAATTAAAATGAATTCGCACTGACAATGGTGGTGAATATTATGTTTGTCACGACCCAATCCCAAACCCGGTCGTGATGGCACCTCTCGTGAATACAATGCCAGCCAGAACAACGCCAATACCTCTTTTAAAGAAATTAATTAACAGTAACAATTCTAACACATGCTTAATATAGTAAATAATGCAAAAATAGCAATAATGATGAGGAAAACCATCTCGACACAGCCCAAACCAGGGTGTCACAAGTTATAAGATGCTACAGAGTTTGTAATAAGTCTACGGAATATAAAATCTGATACAATAGTATAAAGGAAATCAAAAGATATAAAATAGGGGAGACAAGGGATATGGACATCAACAGCATCCTTGTCACACCAACTCGTTGCCTGGTCTGGAAAGAATCAATGCTTAGGTGCAGACTCCGCATGCCTGTATCTGCACACATGGTGTAGGGAGTAATGTAAGTACTTCGACCCAGTGAGTAATAATAATAAATAATAACCGAATGAATGAAAATGCATAATTGCACAAAGCAATTCTATATCAGTCAGTAAAACAGTAGAGAGTCAGATGATATCAACTTTTAAAAACTGGTAAATAAGGAAAAACTACAAGTAAATAGTGAGTAGAAATCTGCCCCTCAAGCCCAGTATCAATTGCTCAGAATAGTATTAGACCCCCAGGCTCAATATGAGTCACTCAGCATAATATCAGCCCTTGGGTACACGCTCATATCGCATTGGTACCCACACTTACAGTGGGTATGCAGACTCCAGAGGGGCCCCTTACAGCCCAAGCGCTATATCAACATAAGGCCTGAAAGCCTTCTCACATCACACTCGAGGCCTGAAATCCTCCTCACATCACACTGAAGGCCTGAAAGCCTTCTCACATCACTCACGATACCTGAAAGCCTTCTCACATCACTCACGAGGCCTGAAAGCCTCCTCACAACACTTACAAGGCATAAAATCCTCCTCACGTCACTCCATCCACCTCGTGGCATATAAATGTATCTCAAGCCCTTGAACTCACTCAGTACAGAAAATATCATAAGTCTCTCGGGCATCAATAGAATAGTAGTAATCAGCCCAAACAGTAGTGGCAATATCAACTAAGTCTCAAAATTTCAATTAAATTGGATGAGTTTGTAAAAAAGTATAATCAACATGATTAGTTCAAGTAATATATCAAATAGTAAGGAAAGAGCGATAAAAATCTACGAAGGACTCAAGTAGTCGGCATGAAGCCCAAAATATGGCAAGAAGCCCAAATGATGTTGATAACAAACATATATCAGTTAAGTACACGGTAAAATATCAAACGGGGTGGACCAAGTCACAAGCCCTGGTAGTAAAAAACCATGCGCTCATCATAAGATATGTGTTTCACCTCAACATAGCACTACATTGTGCAAATATGGGGTTTCAAATGCTCAAGATATCAATTACTATCATTACTCACCTCAAGCCAGCGAAATTCCTAGATTGTTAGGCCCTTGCTTCACAAATCGACCTCCTTTTGCGTCGAATCTGATCAAAACCACAACGAATACGTTACAACAGGCTAACGGAACATAACCCAATCGAAAAGACTAAAAAATTACCGAAATTCAAAAAATTTGCAAAACATGAACCTTGGCCCGCTTCTCGAAAATTAGAAAATTTAACATCATTGGATTTCTTATCTCGCCACGATTATATACATATCAAAAACTCCCAAATCCGAGCCCAAATGACCTATCAAATTCCAAGCCCTAGATTTTCCCATTTTTTGATTAATTTTCATAAATTTCTAGGTTAATTCTACCATTAAATCATGTATTTAGGTGATAGAACTCACCTCAATAACACTCAATCGAAATCACCTTCAATTTCCATCCAAAACCTCTAAAGGTTGTTCAAAAATGGTAGAAAAATACCTTACCTCGTGGAACAAAATGAAACCTCAAACTGCCCTTTTCTGTCAAGGCCTTTTCGCTTTTGCGACCCATACACCGCATCCACGATTTTCGTTTCTGCAGAATTCCACCGCTTCTGCCGAGTTCCACTTAGCTGCCTAGACCATTTTTGTGGTCTATATCAGCTTCTGCGGACGCCGCATATACGGACCACCATCCGCTTCTACGAAAGTCGTCCAATGACCCAAAATTCGTACCTGCGACTCCCTTACCGCATCTGCGGCCCCTTTTTGCAGATGCGGAAATACCAGATACCAGTAGCTTCAGAAATGCAACAAGTCCAAAATTCAGCCTAATAGCCATCCGAAATCACCCCGAGGCCCCCGGGACCTTAACCAAAAATGCCAACCCACCCTAAAATATCATTCAAACTTGATCCAATTATCAAAACGCCACAAATAACACCAAAACCATCAAATTACATCGGATTCAAGCCTAAGTTCTTCTAAAACATCTGAAATACGCATTTGATCAAAAACCCGACCAAAACACCTCCGAATGATCTAAAATTTTGCACAAACATCCCAAATCACCTAATGAAGCTACAACAACTCTCGGAATCCCATTCCGGTCCTCCAGTGAAAATCTCAGCTATCAACCAAAATTTGCCAAAATACTAACTTTGTCAATTCAAGCCTAACTACACAAAGCAATTCTATATCAGGCAGTAAAACAGTAAAGAGTCAGATGAAATTTCCTTCTAAAAATTGATAAATCCGGTAAAAAAAAAACAAGTAAATAGTGAGTAGAAAATCGGGCCTAGTATCAATCGCTCAGAACAGTATCACTCCCTCGGGCTTAGTATTAGTCACACGACATAATATCAGCCCCTCGGGCTCACTCTCATATCACATGGTTACCTGCGCTTACTGTGGGTGTGCATACTTTGGAGGGGCCCCTTGCGGCTCAAGCGCTATATCATTATAAGACCCGAAAGCCTTCTGACATCACACTCGAGGTCTAAAAGCCTCATCATATCATACTCAAGGCCTAAAAGACATCTCACATCACTCACGAGGCCCGAAATCCTCCTCACATCACTCACAAGGCCTGAAAGCCTACTCACGTCACTCCAGCCACCTCGTGGCATGTTTATGTATCCTAGGCCCTCAGCCTCACTCAGTCCAGAAAACATCATAAGCCCCTCAGGCATCAATAGAATAGTAGTGCTTAGCCCAAACAATAGTGAAAATATCAATTAAGTCTCAAAAATTCAATTAAAGTGGCTGAGATTGTAAAACTGTATATTCAACACGACTAAGTTCAAGTAATATATCAAATAGTGAGAAAAGAGTGATAAAAATCCATGAAAGACTCAAGTATTCGGCATGAAGCCCAAAATATGGGAAGAAGCCCAAATCATGTTGATAACAAACATATCGCAGTTAAGTACGTGGTAAAATATCAAACGGGGTGGACCAAGTCACAATCCCAGTAGTAAATAACCTCGCGCTCGTCATAAGGCACGTGTTTCACCGCAACATAGCACTACATTGTGCAAATCCGGGGTTTCAAACCGTCAAAATATCATTTACTATCATTACTCACCTCAAGTCGGCCAAAATCCTAGCTCGCTATGCCCTTGCCTGGCAAATAGACCTCCTCGCGCATCGAATTTGATCAAAATCACAATGAATACGTTACAATAGGCTAAGGGAACATACCCCAATCAAAATGACTCAAAAAATATCGAAACTCACAAAATTTGCAAAACCCGAGCCCTGGGCTCGCTTCTTGAAAATCAAAAAGTTTAACATCATCGGATTATTTATCTCTCCACGAGTCTATACATATAAAAAAAACTCCCAAATCCGAGCCCAAATAACCCATCAAATCCCACTTTGAAATACCAAATTCCAAGCCCTAGCTTTTCCCCGTTTTTGATAAATTTTTATAAATTTCTAGGTTAATTCTACCATTAAATCATGTATTTAGTTCATATAACTCACCTTCAATCACACCAAGTCAAAATCACCTTCAATTCCCGTCCAAAAGCTTTCAAGGTTGTTAAAAAATGATGGAAAAATGCATTAGCTCGCGAAACAAAATGAAACCTTAAAACCCCTTTTTTATGTCCATGCCTTTCCGCTTCTGCGGCCCATACACCACATCTGTGGTTTCCGATTATGTAGAATTCCACCACTTCTGCGAAGTTCCACTTAACCGTTCTGCGGTCTATATCCGCTTCTGCGGAAGCGGCATATACGGACCACCATCCCCTTCTGCGGAAGCCCTCTAATAACCCAAAATCCTCACCTGCGACTCCCGTATCGCATCTACGAAACTGCATCTGTAGCCCCTTTTCCGCAGATGCGGAAACACCAGATACCAGCAACTTTAGAAATGCAACAAGTCCAAAATTCACCCAATGGCCATCAGAAATCACCCCGAGGCCCCAAGGACATCAACCAAAAGTGCCAACACATCATAAAACATCATTCAAACTTTCTCTAATCATCAAAATGCCACAAACAACACCAAAACCATCAAATTACATCGAATTCAAGCCTAAGTTCTTCTAAAACTTCCGAAATACGCATTTGATCAAAAACCCGACCAAAATACCTCTGAATGACCTAAATATTTTCACGCACGTCCCAAATACCTAATGTCACGCCCCAAATCGAGGAACATGACCGGCGCCTGACCGGGTTGCCCCAGTCAAGCGGACCTAGGTGCCTTTCATTCCCACGCGTTACCCCTGTGTTGATTGTTTCTCATTAACCAAATATCTCACTAACCATGAATGATTTCACATTAAACAAATAAAACCATACGAGTGATTCATTAACAAGTTTGCGGTTTTTACAACGCCCGACATAACATAATGTATACATAATACCGGAGTCCCACAGTTTACATGTCTACAGAGCCTCTAGGATACAAAAAGGGGAATACAATACTTGGCGGTAACAAGGCTCCGGCTATACCTTACAAAACCAAAATGAAATCTAAACAAAAGTGGCATGAACCACACAGGGCCCCAAGGAAGAAAGGGGCTCACCAAAACGGGCAATGGAAGGAGAAGGATACTACTGCCGATGAGCTGAAGTGCCTGCTACTGATCCACCTACAATCATAACACGAATGTAGCGTCCCCGGCAAAAGGGACGTGAGTACACTTGAATTGTACTGGTATGTATGGACAAACTTTGTCCCAAGTAAACTCAAGCCATTAAATTACATCAACAATTAATTAAGCCAGCCACCCATGTTTCCACATTTTCCTCATTTCAAATAATTCTCAACACAAAGCACTTTCTACGATCAACCAATTTAACAATAACCAATCAATCACATAAAGCACAAGTAGTCAAACAAAGGGGCAATCGGTGCCCCACAGGTTGCAAACTCTCCTGCTGTCTCCTTTCACATTTTCACATTATTGATTTCTGTATCAATTTTCAATAGCGATTTTGATCGCTTTCCATCCTTATTGCCCCTGACCACCCTTATTACCTCGGCCACCCTTATCACCCAAACCCACACCTTATTTCCTCACGTTGCGGCGCGCAACACGACCCCGCCTTACAGTTTAAAACACAATAATTTCAAACAGCAGATAAGGTACTACACATAATTTCAACAAGTTCAAATAAGCAACTTGCACATTGTTTCATGTTCTCAATTACTTATCAAGCCAATATCACAACCAAGTTACAATATTTCCATAATCAAGAATATTCACACAAGTATGTTCAACAATTTTCCACAATTCAAGTGTTTCATCTCTTTCCACAATAATCCAATTCTCGAGTGTTTCGTTTCCTTTCCACAAGGTGCCATATAGGCCATCATAAGTATTATTCACAATTCTTTACCCAATTCAACTCTCATTTAACTTTCGGTTCATATTCTATACCACATCACTCATATTTCAACAACAACTTTGAGAATTTCACACAATTTGTCAAATTAACATTAACCAAGCAATTTTCACACATATAGGCGATTTCACAAGAATCAAAATTAGCCATACATACCTGGTGATGAGTTTTCTTCCTACTTTATGCTTACCCAAGATATCCTACTCTTGCCAACCTTGTTCTTGAAGACTCTTACTTCTACTCACTTCTTTTTACTAGAAATCAAGTTCAATAATCATGCATGAGTGTGAAAATTCTATTTTCAAAAGCTATTATATGCAAACCTCTCTTTACCCAATTAAAACTGAAAATCAAAGAAAATAGTTAGGGTTTTTACCTTGAAAAGATTGGGGAAGTTGAATCCTTGCCCTAGGATCCTTTGGAATTAAGTGGTTGGAACAATCTTTGAAGATGAAGAACTTCTCTCTCTAAAACCCCTCTACTCTCTCTCTAATTTTGGTAAGATGATATGAGAAAATGAGGGTGAAAGGTGTTATATTAAAGAAGAGATCGGGTAAAAATGTTACAAAAATCTGGACCGGGTCAATTATGCGGTGCACTTTGCGACCGCAGAATCAACATGCGGTCCGCATAGTGACCGCAGAATGGCCTCAAAATGACACAAGTTCTGTTACAGAATACGACCAATATGCGGTCCGCATTCTTGATCTGCGGTCGCAAAATGCATCGCAGATTCACTATGCGATCGCATATCGACCGCATTTTCAACACGATTTTGGGAAACTCTCTGGTACGCTTTGCGGCAAGAATGCGGTCCGCATAACAGGTTTGCGGTCGCATTCTTGACCGCATATTTGACACTTTTCTGGAAAACTTTATTCTCTATATTTTTGACACTTAAATCACTACCAAGGGTCCGAACCGCGGCGAGCAAGCTCGCCGCGAAGAATTCTACGCATTCCTAACACATTATTCGGACCATGACACCACAGCTTACTAGGTTTTATGCACAAAAATTTTACGGGGCCTTACACCTAACAAAGCTACAACAACTCTCAAAAACCCATTCCGACCCTCAGATCAAAATCTCACTTATCAACCGAAATTCGCCAAAATATTAACTTTGCCAATTCAAGCCTAATTCTACACTGGACCTCCAAAATCAATTCTGATCCTGTTCCTAAGTCACAAATCATCCCTCGAAAATAACCGAGTCACCGAAAATGTAACGCCGAACCCTCTAACTCATAAGTCAACATCTGGTTGACTTTTCCAAAACTAACATTCCTTAAAGAGACTAAGTGTCTCATTTCCTTTCGAAACCAATCCAATTCGAATCATTCACCCAAGATTCTTATAATGAAACACAAGGAAGCAGTAAATGAGGAAAATGTGGCGGTAACTCACGTGACAATGGGCCAGGTCATCACAGTGTTCCTTTTGATAACTATTACGGGGAACAAGGAATTCGTCATCAGAAAACTCCGCCCAATTTATCTCCTACAATTTGGGCCGGAAGCACTTGAAACTATTGCAGATGTTATCAATTTATCTCCTACAATGTTTTTTGGATGGTGATGCCCCAGACAGATTTTGGTTTGCCAAAGATGTTTCTTATCACCTGAGAGTTTTTGGGTGTAAAGTTTGTGTGCATGTTCCTAAAGATGAGAGATCGAAACTGGATGCAAAACTAAGCAGCGCGTCTTTATCGTTAATGGTCAAGATGAATTCGGGTATCGTTTTTATGATCCAATTAACAATAAACTTATTAGAAGTCATGATTCAACATTCTTTGAAGACCGAACTATTGAAGATATTGACAAAGCTGAGAAGATAGATTCTTAGAGTAATGAAGCTAGTTGATATTTATCCGATTTTTATTGCTAAGGCACCTATTGCACATGAAGCTATAGACATATTACCTTCCCAAGATTCTACACATTATAGCATAAAATATTTAGTTTATGTATAATATCGCTATTTTAACTAGTTTTTACTCTTTTACTTTATTTTTCACAAAAAATAAAAATTATAAAAATATTTTCTTTTATTTAGCTAATTGATATAAAATAGCTTCACTTTTAATTTTTATTTTTACTTTAATTAATTAAAAATAATTTCATAATTTTGTAGTTGTTATTTTATGAGTTAATATTTTTAGTCTAGCAGAGTTAAAGGGCAACTTTTTAAAGGTAAATTTAGCCAAAATTTAACTCAATTCAGATCTAACCCATTATTTCCAAGCTCATAATTTCTAAGCCCATACTTCCTAAGCTCATACTTCCCTAACCTAAAATAACCCTAAAAAACCTTGAGATTGGACCTAATGCTAAGGGCCTTCAGCCGTTTTTGGATAAAAAGAAGAACCCTAGAAGACCGCTAAAAACTTACATGCACCGAGTGTTTACATCAAACCAATAGACATATGATATGTGTTGGGCTTCAATCATTTAACCATGGCAAATTACATGCCTTCGCATCTAATTAAATTAATTAATCATAGTGAGTTAATATAGTTTGATGTAAACATACCGCGTAAGTATGTATTTTCCCTAAAAAAGCCCTTCATCTTCCTAACCAAGACACAACCTAAAAAAGAACCCTAGACCTAGAAAACAAATGGCCAGCCATTTCCATCACAAGAGAGGCATCATCTACTTCAAAAACAAAAAGAAAAACGAACATACATAGAACCTGGTCTTGGAATTCAACTGCAGAAAACCAAAACAAGACCCTCCCCCCCCCCCCCCCCCCTAAATGTCTTCTTCTTCTTCTTCAAAGAAGCAGCCATGAGAAACACTTAGAACCTGCAGAACGCTAGCCATCGTCTCTAGCCACTCTCAACAGCTGCAAACCACCATAACTCCTTCACCCTACACTGCCAAACGACCACCCTTCACCTACACAACAACAGCCGCAGCTGCTCACCCCAGCTCATCTCCTAGCAGCTTCAACACACACCCACACGAGCAGAAACCAGCGACCAAACGAACACAAACCAGCCATCCTTGTCGTCGTCTCACAACAGCAAACGTCCAAGCCAGAAAACCACCCAGAAAACAATTGCACCAGCACCCTTCTTCTCACTCCCTTTTCCTCACAGCCGCTGCTTTGTTTAGTTGCTGAAGTAGTGTTCTTGGGAATGACTGTCTCAGGCCGACGTGGTTTCCTTTATGTGTGTTTTCATCGAAAATTGCTTTTTCAGCGATTTGATACGCTCTACTGCCCCGTATATCATTTTTCGGTTATGTTGTGCTTTGGTTGAGTTTTTCAGCGATTTGCATCTTCTCGTTCTATTCCCGTCGTTCATTTTGGGAAATACTGTCCTTTGCTCCTTTGAGACCATCTTCAATCGTCGATTGGCATTTTAATTTCAGTCAGAGTTCCAAGTTTCTCGAAAGTCGTAGTCCGAGGTGTCCGGCGAGGTTTTCTGGTTTAGATCTTGTTCGCGGTTCTGTTGCTTAGCTTCGTCAACTGTCCGACAGTCAGATTTACTATTTGAGGTTTATTCCTCCCTTTCTTTACTATTTTGGCTTAATTCCATGCTTCCAGAGTTCCAGTAATTTCGTTAATCTCTCTTTGATCTGTTTTGTTGATCTTTGAATTAATGTTTCGTTTTTGGTCGTGATGCCTAGCAGAATTTGTTTGCGTGTTTTTGGATCTTTTGATTATTGTTTATGTGTTTCTTTCATGTAATTTTATATTCGGATGAATTCTTAATAGCTAAAGTAAATTCGAAGTTCCGTTAGCAATAACTTATAAAAAGATAAATGTTTCGAGGTTTTAGGATTGATAATATAGTGAAAGAATATTAAGTTAAGAAAGTTGAGTAGGTTAGATGATTGCTTGTAAGTTCGAAAGGTCTTATGCCGTGGGAATGGGAAAAACTAAACATAATCAAATTGTTACATGCCATTAATTTTTATTTCTATTTTTTTATTTACCTTATTACATTGATGGCGAGGAGTATGCCTAGGCCATTGTCACTTGGGGTAGGCAAGCTTTTAGGCGCATAAATGATTCATCGTTACTATGGGTACGATTCCCATGGCATAATCACGATACCTAATCTCAAAATTTGAGTGCACCCTGGCGTAACTTGATCGCCCAACTTCGAATAATAATAAATTTAAATATATTGTAGATCGTGGATACGGTTCCCGTAACGCGGTTCACAATAAATACCAAACAAATGAGTGTGCGATATCGCGACTTGTTCAAGAATAGTTTCATAAATAATTAAAAGCGGTCAAGGTCAAAAATTCACAATAGGTATAAAATATCTAATGAATTAGATAATTAGGCCAATTATTAATAGTTAACCGACTGTGCTAAAACCACGAAACCTGAAAATGCTTAACACCTTCTCTCGGGTTAACAGTATTCCTTACCCGCGTTTCTATGTTTGCAAACCATAAATACAAGTCAACTTCCTTGATTTGGGATTTTAAACCGGTGAATTGGCACACCATAAATTATCCCAAGTGGCAACTCAGAATTTGAATAAATAATCATGTTTCGAATAATGTAACTTTAATTGGAAAAACTCTCATATACCTTTTCGGGGTAAAAAAAGAGGTTTGACAGAAGGAACCCAAGACAATGATGGAGATAGTGATCAAGATCAAAATGATCATTATGGTGTAGATATTATGGATGCTCCAGTTGATGAAATTGTGGTTGATCAGCAACCAATTCTTGCTCAGGTAACTTCTTTGAATGCTTATAAAACCTCTCTTAGAAGATCTACAAGCACTACAAAAAACGGGAGAAATAACAGCGGTTATATTTGTTTATAGCGGCGGTTCGGAACCACCGCTCACTACAACATATTACGCCTTTAACTACCCCGGAAAAGTGTGGCCTAAATTATCAAAAAGTGTGGCATTTGGTAAAAGACCACACTTTTTTATCTAAGACGACGCTTTTGTAGGGGTGGCCTAAACAAGCGTAACCTTTGCTCTAAAGCAACGCTTTCTAATGCCCAAAGGCCACGCTTTGTGTACACCCCTTATAGCAACTCTTTTCCAACACTACAACTACTTTTTTGAAGCGTGGCCTTTGTTACCTAGAGCAACACTTATAAAACGTTCTCTTCCTAACTGTACAGGCCACGCCTTTGCTAGCACTCTATAGCCACACTTTCAAGAGTAGCCGTAGAGAATGTAAAGTATACTATATTTCTTTTACAAATATATAGATTATTATCAAATATTTATTGGTAATTTCTTGAGTATGGAGATCTCTTACATTAAAATAATAAATAATAAATTTCAAATGTATGTAATGAACTTCGAAAAACGAATATATTCATGTACTGCATTAACTAACAAAGCAAAATGCTTCAAGGTGCACACTAGCAATATATTTTACAAAATCGAACACAATAATACAGTGTCATGTCTAATAAACATCATAATTGTTCAATTTCCTTGATCAATAACTTCAAACATATGAAATTGACTTCCCACCACCATCCAGAGAATCGCCAAATATTTCCTACATATTCAAAGTGAACCTAAATATTAGATAGAAATCAATAGCATGCAAGTGCAAGCTCAATTGATGAAATCTCACCTATATTGTTTTCATACAAAATTGAATGATAATGAAAATCATCAACTTGCTTGCTACCAGAAGGAAACAATAGCATGTCAAATTAGTGGGTTAATCCAAGAGTCATGAACGATAACCTAATCCAACATGAAAATAAGACATTCTAGTTCTTTTAAAGACATAGTACTATAAAGCACAAAAAGATATAGAAGTGAGTAAAGTAAAAAAAAGATCACACCTCACTTTAAGGAATTCATGAGACAACTTGGTACAAAGCAATGACTCAAAGATGTTAACTTAATCAACAACTGTACAATATTTGTGAGCAATATTTGTGCACCAGTACTGACTGTAGTAAGAAACATACACTTAGTTTCCAATAAACTTAGTAAAAATAAGTTTAAGAAAGATGCAACAAGTAATGAAGTAGTAAGAAACAATGCAATTTGCTACAAAGAATGAAAACAATACCTGACAAATAGTTTGACGAATGCTAAAGCATGTAATCCAATATGAATGTAATGAATGACAACTGAAAAATTAAGCTTCCTATTTGTTGCTTTAACAACTTATACAGTCAATTTTCTTGTTCACCTTCATGTAGAACTGGAAATAACTCATGTGCAAGATCATAATATTGATGAATAAATGAATTAATGTGTTCCAACAACATAACAAGTAGAGAAATAACTTTTTATTTTTAGATACACTATTCCAAATACTCGTTTTCAGTATATTGCAAGCTTATTATGCATTGACTACAAATAAAGCAACAAAAAAACTAGATATGTGTAATTCTTTTTGTACGAAATGCATATGATATGACTCTAGAATAATTTTATGGCAATTTATATTGATATACTTTAGGTAGCTTAAGAAATACTCTCTTACCTAAGTCACTAAGCAGCAGCAATTTACTGATTTAAGCGACTGATAAAGTATCAGGTTTGTCGAAGTACATGTGTCAATCACTCTTTTGCTATTGACGAAAGGAAGAATACATATCATCAAGATTGTATCATAATTATTTTTTTTGAAGTTTCTTCCAATACATCTAGATCTAGTAAAAAGAGAGGGGATATTATAAACTATCCAAAGATAGACTATGTACTATCTTAACAATTTAGATTCAGTGCGCAAAATGGTTCAAAACCAATAGAAACAACAGGAGTTATCCACATCTCATGCAACTGTGCTATGAGATTATCAAAAATAAAATTAACAACATCAATACACAAAATGTAGTCACCTCTGTATATTTTTTAAGATGCATCGTTCTAGAGATAGAAAACTCTCTTTTGAAGATATTAAATACACAAGACTGAAAGAAACAGAGAAAGATGAATAAGTTAAAGAGAAAGAATACTTTTTATCCAGAATGATGTCCAAAATTATTAAAATGAATATGATATCTTAGCGAATCTGGAGTTTATTGCTGAAATATAAAACAAGAACACAACCCCTAGATGTTCTAAACACGTATATGATGCACATGATATTTCAATTTACCGGAAAGGTTCTTTAAAATATACCGAGTGCATCTGGCGGGTATTAAGACAACTTGATTCTCTAACAATATTTACAAGAGGATGCAAATTATGAGAAAAACAAAATGGCATTATAGTCACTAAAGGTGAAATCTCAGATCTGAACCAGCTACATAAAGACAATTGCTTTTCAAAAGTGGAACCTTAGTAACAGATATTTTAAAATGCAATCAGACTAATGAAAGCTTTAGACCAATTAATGATGTAGCAACTGTTGGCTTTATGTTCAATGACATTGTCTTGCCCCCACACTCAATCCGTGAATTCTATAGGAGTTCCTTTCAAATCCTAGTCAATAAGAATTCAGTTAAAGAACAATCTAAACAAAGGTAGTTTTGCACTCATTATAAAGAGAAGTTCTCTATCAAACCACAAGTAGGTTACCAATAGGAATTCAGTAACCCAATGCAAATTTAAACCACAGTACTAAAATACCAGTTCTCTTGCTCGTTTTAACTTTTTTTTTGGAGTTTTTCCTTAGCATAATATCAACACCAATGAAAATGTCATTAATTTATTGATTAATTGAACACAATACATATCTAAAGTCTCAAAGCCTGATTGCACAACTCTAACCAACAGTGTCATTATATATGATATTTTCCCCAATTTTCTACATCTTATTAGAGAGAAAATTTAGAGTCTATCCACCATTGAAATAAAATAGAGCTAGTTAAATATAATAAAATACTACAGATCTTTGACTAAAATTTCAAAATTGCATAATGGAATTAACTATCAGATCTTCATTTCTCATAGATCCATAATTTCATTAAAAAGTTCCAAATTTTATAAAACAACATTCTCTTTCTGTGAAGATACAAACTTTTTTTTATTTTTTTTATTTTGAACATTGTTGGCATAGCTTATATCGTATACAAATACATAAATAGAAAAAAACTGACCTGAATGTGGAGGAACCTATCGTACCTGAGAAGTGAGAAGAGACAAAAAGGCTAGAGAGTGATTTAATATTTGCGTAAGATTAAAGACCCAAAAAAGTCAGAAAATCATAAAAAACTAAAATAACTCATCTATAACAAAGCAAAACACGGCTTGGTAGAATTTACCGTCACCTCAACTTGTGCGCTTCGATTGTAAGCCCTAACTATTTGATGGAGACTTAACTCTACTAATTTCTTCAACAAGCTATCTTTAGTTGAAAGATCAATTTGGGATTACCAATGGAAGTAAGCCCTAACTCTTCAACCGGGAAATTTTTTCATAGTTCAATTAGGGTATTTTTACTTTCTACAAGCGTATGTTTACAAAGCTGCTATGAGTAGAATATATATGTTTTTAAAAAAAATTTGAACGAAATATTTTGGAGTGAAAGAATTGAGCCAAAATTTTTAAATCAATATTTTAAGAAATTGGTGTAGGTGGAAAAGGTTTTTTTTTCAACTATGGGTGGGAAAGTTTGGAGGGAAATTTTAGCCAAAATTTTAGTGAACAATGTAGGTCACGCTTCTGCTATGTTGCTTTTAGGAATATAAAGGACAACACTTATAAAGCGTTGCAGTATATGTTAGTAATTGTTCCCTTATGTCCTATGATTTGGCAACGCTTAAACAATGTGCCTCTTTCTATTAAAGAGAACGCTTTAAAAGTGTTGTTTGGTTACTATTGCCAAAAGCTTGTACTAAAGGCCACACAAATAAAAGCGTGCCTACAGATACCTCTAGCAACACTTTTCAGGTGTAGTTTAAAATAAGTGTGGCCATAGGCCAAATTTGTTGTAGTGGCTATTGTCCTTAATGGCGTCCTGAACAACCGCCATAATTGCTTCCGCCAAAAGGTGTAATACGGCGGTTTTTCTCTAACCGCGCAATATGCAGGTAAAAATGCTTTAAGGACGACTGTTCAGTTTGGTTATTGTGGTGGTTGTCAACCGCCATAATTAATTTCAAACTATAGCTATTTTATTCTGCCATAATTGTAATATTTTAAATAAATGGAATACTGTAGCATCACCCAAGGTTTTAGAAGGAGAGACTGCAACTAATGGTCAAACTATAGTTGTTTTATTCTGCCATAATTGTAATATTTTAAATAAATGTGATAATGTAGCATCACCCAAGGTTTTAGGAGGAGAGACTGCAACTAATTCATATATGGCTTAAAGAACCACATCATCATATTAAAATAAAATATTCATTATATTAAAACATACCCAAAATCCACATTATCCAAGATTCAAGTTTAAGGTGCATAGAGTTAAGAGAGTTACTCAAAAGTTACAACGCAAAAATATAGTTCATCTTAACAATGATTACTAATTGCCGTTTGCTCTATTTTCATAGTTACTTCTGACAAAGGGTCTTCTAGGCCCGGTTGATGATGGAACGCCATCTCCAACGCCATCTCGAATGTCATCTCCTAGATTGGGTGTCTGCATACCCTAACAGTGAAATTGGAACAACCAACATAATATATATAGGAATAGAAATTGGCTAAGGCTAAATAGAAATATATGTCAGATCCCACGCACATCGTGGGATTATAATAAATTTGTTATAGTAGTTCATTATTTTGATAGTTAATTGTGTATTCAAAAATCTTTTAGATACTTTATTAGTAGTAATTGGTTCTTTACTTTCTCATCACTTGGTTCATGGCCTGCACTTGTTAATAGTAAGATAATTGGAAAAGGAAACAACCATGTTTGGTTTTAGTTGAGCCACAGTTGTTATCATAATTTATAAATGCATTAGGTCCTACAAATAACAATGACTAATACTATTATGCCCAAGTTAGTTGGGAATCAGGTTAGCATATTCTACACATCTGAAGTAAGTAATCAAAATCACACTCCAATCAGATAGTGACACGTGTCACTATTTTTTTATTTAAAAAATAAAACACTTAAAATTACACATATACCCCTTAATCATCTTCACCATTTCATATATTTCTCTTCTCTATGGGAGATTGACGCCAACACCAAAAAAAATTCATATTTAATCACCTTCATATTATAAAGTAAAATTAGGAACTCAAGTACATTAATCACGAGTTTGTGAGTCTAGATTCAAATCTAACACAAGAAATATAATGCAAAACTCAAAACTCTATTAAAGTTGGTTATGACCAAATCCATGGTTGCTCGATTAGTGGTATAGATTCAAACCGAAATTTATAAAATTCTCTTAGTATAGATTTCTTTTAACTTTCTTTACCAATTTCTTTCAAAGCTATTGTATACTATTGTTATTCTTAAAATGGTGGCCATGGAAGATGAGAAAAATTGGTGGGGAAGAAGACAAAAATAGGAAAATGTGGAAGGGCAGCAACAAACTGGTTGTTTGGGGGATGTGGGAGATGAAAAGGGAAGAACATATAAAGAATATAATGCAGAAGATGTTTGAAATTGGGAAGAAGACACACGCGGTGGGGGATTGGGGCGGGAAGAAGACAAGAGGAGGAGTTATTTTTTCTTTCTTTTTTTATTTGTTAATTGGTAAAAAGGGGAATAAATTAGAAATTAGACACGTGGATTCTTTATAGAACTTCTTAAATAAAATTTTGTATTTATGCGCCTGTTTGATGTGATGAACACGTGGGTGCCATATAGCTAAAGTAAGGGTGTATTCTGGGCCGGTCCCGGGCCTAAACGGGCCTCGCGGTCCCGGTCCTGGCGGTCCCGGTCCTAAACGGTCCCGGGCCTGGCGGTCCCGGTCTTCGTGGGCTTGGTGGGTAAGACCGGCCCGTGACGGGCCTAAGCCCACATGGTCCCGGGCCTGGCGGTCCGGGCCTGGCGGGCTTCGTGGGCTTCGTGGGCTTTTAATAAAAAAAAAATTATTTAATAAGTATATATATGTTAACTAAGTGTATGTATATATATATATATATGTATGTATGTTAAGTATATATATGTTTAGTATTTATATATGTTAAATTTATATATGTTAAGTATATATATATATTAAGTTTATATAAGTTAAGTATATAAGTTAAGTTTATCTACGTTAACTATATATATATATTAAGTTTATATAAGTTAAGTATATAAGTTAAGTTATATATATATATATATATATATATATATATATATATATATGTATTAAGTACTTATATTAAGTATATATATAAGTTAAGTATATATATATATATATATATATATATATATATATATATGTTAAGTATATATATATATGGAATGAGCAAATTGTTGAAGACTTGAAGACTTGAATACTTCAATTCACCAACTTCACAAAATTTCACAAAATTGGAATAATAATATAAGCAATTGAGAGAGATTGAGAGAGATTAAGATAGATTGATGAATTGGTGAGTTAAAATGAAATAATGAGGGGTATTTATAGTTGAGAATTGGGAAAAAGTGTAATTATATAAAGTTTGGGGTTATATTAAAGTTTGGGGACCATTTGGCTAAATTTTGATAGCCAAAAACGGCTATTTTTGACCTCCAACGGCTAGTTTTTAAATCAGGCCGTTGGGCCATTTTTTAAAAAAAAAATAAAATTTTTTTTTTTTTTTTTTTTACCGGCCCACATTACACCCTTAGCTGCTAAAGTAGTGTGTAATTGACATATTTTTGAAAGGTTTGGTGTAAAATATTGTTTCCGCATTTAATAAGTGTGAAAGAGGGATTTGGGTACAAGTTCAGGTGCTATTTTATGTTTGGTTTTAGTTGAGCCAGAGTTGTTATCATAATTTATAAATGCATTAGGTCCTAAAAATAACAATGACTAATACTATTATGCCCAAGTTAGTTGGGAATCAGGTTCTACACATCTGAAGTAACTAATCAAACTCTTGACATATTAGTCCCAGCACTGATCCTTCTGTTTCTCAAAGGTCAAAAAAAATTTCACTCACAGATACCTATCCAAATCGAAATAGATGTTACGTTATCCTAAAGGGACATAAACATGCATCAGTTTGGCTTGATTTTTGCTGTATTTTATTAAAAACTATCATCTCTAATAGCATATTTACTCAAACTAATTGAATCAACAACATAGATATTTGATGGTATGTCATCTATATTCTCAAAGTGCACTCCACGTAGGAGTTTTTGGTTTTGCTTCCTTCACCTATCTTTTTTTCATTTTAAGATCATTTACTTTTTCAGTTTCTTAAAGATTAATTATATACTAATCAAGAAAGTGAATACAGATTCCGAGTATCTTACCATATATAGATTACACATCCATCCTATGCAACGGACGAAGCTTCCTTTATCCTTTTCATATCACAAAAGACCTCTTATATTTTATTTGGGGGGGTGGGGGGGTGGGTAAGTATCAGAAAGAATTACTGTACCTTGACATTTAAAAAGACCAAGGAACTAGGCTAAAGTACTTATTTAGAAAATTTGACAGAGTCATGTGCTTGAGTCAAGCTTTCTATAGATCTAATCACCAGAATAACTAATAACCATAAACTTAATTTTAATAAACAGGTAACCTCAACAATTGATGATAAAACAACCTTTTTCCTCACAATTTTTCTACTTATCCTTTTCATATTTACACCCTCAGGTATAAAATGATAAATCAATTGAGATTAAGGTTGTAGAAGAGCCTAGGCAAAAGAAATAATTCTAATTGAATTTTTTCATAGACACACCCATACTCATAGAGAAGACATCCACTATTACAAAAAGTTGGCATGTGCACTTCATCAAGAGACAGTTATTCTGAAGGAATGAAGGTCCTATCCTGCAATATATACTCCACATTATCCCTTTTTGCTAATAATGAGTTGACCATTTGATTACCATACAGGAAAAGCCTTGATATTCTAGTGCAAATATACAGTACCCAAGCATTCACTGAAAGCTAGTAACGATACTACTCTTCAAAATAAGTGATTTTTTTGGATGTTTTCACACATATTAAGAAAGTTACTTTTTAGCATTAATTAGCAATAGAATTAACCATTTTAACCTTACTATCTCACATAAACACTTCTAACACATATTCCAATACTATTTACTCCAAGCACAATGTAGGAAAAACATCATTAAGTCATTCTTAAAATCCGAAAAATCACTTATTTTGGACCACAAAAAAAGACCAAAAAATCAATTATTTTGGACCGGAGGGAGTATTAAAAAACAACCAGCTCTTTTTCTTATTTTTTGCAGTTAATAATGAGTGTCATGGTTTCTGAATTCATATCTTCCTACAACTTGCAACAACAACAACAACAACAACCCAGTATAATCCCACTTAGTGGGGTCTGGGGAGGGTAGTGTGTACGCAGACCTTACCCCTACCCTAAGGTAGAGAGGCTGTTTCCAAATAGACCCCGGCATCCTTCCCTCCAAGAACTACCCACCTTGCTCTTGGGGAGACTCGAACTCACAACCTCTCGGTTGGAAGTGGGGGTTGCTTACCATCAGAGCAACCCCTCTTGTCAAAATAGAGAAAAAATAAGTATTTGTACCTAGATAGGAGTCGAAAATAAGTGAGCAAACTCCTCGGGGATATTTCCAATTTTCCTTTGAAATAAGCTACTTAGCGCATTTAATTGTGATATCATATTTGCCATCTCTTGCACCCATTGTGGAGGTGGAGCACTAGCACTAGAAGAGCCCATATAAGAACAACCACCTCGGCGTGATGTTTGCTTGAATACTACAGTTGGAACTACACCCATGCCTAAGCCTCGAACATGGCCAGGGTGCTCGGGACCAAAGACTACACCAAGCGCCTCATTCGGTGAAATTTCAGCCAGATTTTCTGGCCTTTTTCTTCGAATTTCTTCAATTCTTTCCTACACGAGGGTTAAAATACCACTTATTTACTAACAGTAAAGCTTTTGTAAACCCAAAAAGACAAATTTGAATATAATAGTGACAAATTTGGACCTTTTGTAAACCCAAAAAGACATGCCTCGAAATTTAGGCAAACTTGATTGTATGTTCAATGTATGACAAACTATGGAAATCGGTAAAATCTGATCACCCTCTGTAAGGTGAAAAGAATACCAGAACACATCATCGAGATTATAGACAAAATGAAAACATAATTACAACCTTAATGCGAGTAGTGAGGTAACTTCATGTAAGTTAACTCCCTTACCAAAAAGGTTTCAAACGTGCAAATTATCTACCATCTCCAGTATCCTAAGTAAAAACTAGAGAGAAAAGCTTAGGCAAGCACACATTATATCAAGTGAACGAGTTTGTTAATAAAATTAAAGCGAACCATATGTTACAAACTAGTTACTAAAGGTAAACTGTTCCCGATCTTTGAGTGCTTGAATACCATAATTTATTTAACGGAAAAGGTCCAAATATGCCCGTGGACTATGCAAAATAGGACAAATATGCCCGTCATTTATAGTTCGGCCCAAATATGCCCATTCCGTCAAATAGTTGGGCATATATGCCCTTATTTGACGGAAACTTGATTTTGTTTTCTTTTTTTAATTTACTCTGATACCAAATTAACCAAACCCAAATTAAAAATAACCCACCCGACCCGACCCATGTCCTATTTCGACGGGCATTTTTGTCCTATTTCGCATAGTTCACGGGCATATTTGTGCTATTTCGCATAGTTCACGGGCATATTTGTGCTATTCGCATAGTTCACGGGCATATTTGCTATTTCGCATAGTTCACAGGCATATTTGTCCTATTTTGCATAGTTGGGTGTCACTGGGCCTAAGGCCTCAAGATTCATGTTGCTTATCATCTCACTCACAAACAGTTTGCGAATTGTAAATAACCTTCTGTTATTTGACAAACTTCAAAAGAAAACAACGTAGCTACTACTTTGTAGCCATCTATGTGATCTTCAAAACTAATAGTCACAACTTCAAAACAAAACAACTGCTGTAAGCTAACTGAGAGGAAATTATGACCAAATCAAAACGGTCACAAAAATAACGAGTTAACATCTAGTATTATGCTAACATCAACAACAACACTACTAAATAAATAGTTAACATTTTTTGTGAATGCTATATTGGTTTAACTATTTATTCAGTAGTGTTGCTGTTGATGTTAGTATAATACTAGATGTTAACTCGTTATTTTTGTGACTGTTAGCTTACAATTGTGGTTACTGATTATCTCTATTTTGAATTTATTTTAATTTGGTCATAATTTCCTCTCAATTAGCTTACAACAGTTATTTGGTTTTGAAGTTGTGACTATTAGTTTTGAAGATCACATAGATGGCTACAAACTAGTAGCTACGTTGTTTTGTTTTGAAGTTTACCAAATAAGAAAAGGTTATTTACAATTCGCAAAGTGTTTGTGAGTGAGATGATAAGCAAGAGGAACCTTGAGGCCTTCGCCCATTGACACCCAACTATGCAAAATAGGACAAATATGCCCGTGAAGTAATGAAATAGCACAAATATGCCCGTGAACTATGCGAAATAGCATAAATATGCCCGTGAACTATGCGAAATAGGACAAAAATGCCCGTCGAAATAGGACATGGGTCGGGTGGGTAATTTTTAAGTTGGGTTTGGTTAATTTGGTATCAATAAATTAAAAAAAAAATCAAGTTTCCGTCAAATAAGGGCATATATGCCCAACTATTTGACGGAATGGGCATATTTGGGCCGAACTATAAATGACGGGCATATTTGTCCTATTTCGCATAGTTCACGGACATATTTGAACCTTTTCCGTTTATTTAATGATCTTTGCCAAAATCCATTTAAAACGATGTGAACAGGAACAACTAAACAGTAAAAAGTTGTAAACCAAATTGATTCAACCACTTTTAACACAGCTCATAGCAGAAATCAGCAAACAAAAGAGTAATTTTCCACACTTTACTGTTAGTACGTCATGTCTTTTTGCGCATCTTGATAAAGCTTTACTAAAACACCAAATAACACTTACCCCAATCTCCCAAGCTTGATCATTCATATAACTCTCATCTTTCCTCTTATTACTGGCGAAGCCAAAAAATTATTCAAGAGTATTGAAACTCGAACACGAAAAAACAAATGCTGAGGTGCGGGTTCGATCCTACCTTCCTAAAGCAATTTTGACTACTTTTTGTCATTGGGCTATGGCTCTTCACTGTTACAACGGTATTCAATATATATTAAATATATATAAATCTTAATATTTTACTTATATACACGGTATTATTTTCGACGAGGGTGGTCAGTTGACCACCCTTGCTACCATGTAGCTTCGCCCTTGCCTCTTATGAGTCCCAGTCCACACTTTCCCTCGATCAACTTCTTTCCCCATTTTCTTCTGAAATATTAACAAAGTAAACCCAGTTAATTAAGAATATATTAATACGCAGAACGTATCCGTCACACTCCTTTTTACACATTCCTACCCCGAAGGGTAAACTATATAAAACAGAGTTTTTCCAATTAAAGTGACATTATTCAAATTGAGATTATTTATTTATTTTTAGAGTCGTAAATCGGGAAAGGATTGGCTTTTGGTGTCCCAAGTCACCGGTTTAAATCCCAAATCGAGGAAAATTATTCGACTTCTCAATTGGAGTCTGCGAACCATAAATTCTGTTTAAGGAATTCTGTTGACCCGAGGGAAGGTGTTAGGCACCCCCGGAACCCGTGGTTCTAGCACGGTCGCTTAAATTACTATAAATGACTAAAAATCAATTTTTTTACATGCCCCAACCTATAGTGAAATTTTATAGTTATTTACCGCTTTTTAATTATTTTTACGAAAGTGAACGTCGCCTAAAAATATGTTTTCGGATCACGTCACATGAAATGCACCCGGATCCTTGACACATCTTTATTTGACGTTTTCGGATTTGAATTTAGTTGTATGAAATACACACCCGAATTAGGAAGGTAAGATTATTGAAAACGCGCCTAAAAAGGCTAACGTATTATTATCTTTTGGGAAGTCCGTGAAATTTCTTAAATGGCCCGTCCCGAATCTCTAAGTATTTTATTATGTAATTAATGTGGGCCCCACAATTATTCATTTGATTTGGTGAGACTCGTCTCACTTTTGTTATTAAAGAGCAACTAAGAGCAAGCTGGAGTTTGCTATGAATTATTTGTCTTTAAGGGCTAATTAGTTTATAAATACAAATTCAAGTCACGAATTCAAGTCCGAATTCAAACAAAAGGGAAATACCCTTTTAGCTTGAACCCGCTACCTAATTCGAAACCCAATTTTATATTCACAAATTAATCCCATATTCTTAATATAATTTTTTTTATTAAAGAATATTTGATTTATAGCAATTTTGGACCTTGAGCCGTTGGCCCAGGCTTGTTAATGTTGTTGCGCAGCCATTGGGCTTCAGTGAAGTCTAGCCCTGGACCTTTTCAAGCCTAAAGATCAAGCTGGCTGTTTGGGCAATTGAACAAGCAATGGGCTATTTTTTTTACAGCACAATTATCAGGAACCCAAGCATTTAACAATAAGATTTTCAATTCTCACCAAAATTAAACTAACAAGGAGAGCATTACATATGAATGCATAATCTTATGTTAGTGAGAGAATAACCAACACTATAGCTAATTTTATACCGTGTACTCGTAGGAGTTCGAAATTCTAGTTTGAGGTTAGGCTTTCAAAGTCGGCGGCCTAATCTGATTATTCTCTTTGATTTTTTAAAATGAGACTACAACATATCCCTATTACATAACCTACCGGAAACAATTGAATATGAAAACGCACAAAACTACAACCTACTATCATTGAGCATGGCATTTCTTGTTACTGAAATTTAATACAGTCCTAGACGGTTTCTAATAGTAATACTGCAGCTAATTAACAGATATATGTAACTATTAATAGAAATTAAGTGAACTAACATGTGATATTCTATTTTCCTAACATGAGATTGCTCTTTTACTGAAAAAGCTCGAATAAACCTAAGAAATAACAATTCAACAGTCCTATATAATTACGAGGTGAGTTTGAGCAGTCATGTTTAATATTCATGCAGATCTATTCAAATGAAACTATCACTACATATTACTACTAGCACAAAAACAAAATGATGCTCTTATGGCAAAAATGCTTCATCAGATTGATTTCACAATGGTTCAGGTAGATTGATTGAAACGTCACACCACTAGGGAAAAGATGTACCTAAACAATAGAATCAAAATCAGAGAGGAAGATCAGTAATGACCAACAGCAGCAGTAATCAAATCAAGCTCCAAATCCAGAAATTGTCCACAAAAACCCCAAATCTACTCGAGAGAAAAGTATCAAAATAATAGCAACCCCAAAATAAATTTGAACAAACCAATTTAAACTTGATATCACTCAAATATTAGATAATTTCAAATCTGAAACTTTTATCTTAGGACTTCAAATGAGAAGCTATTGATTTGGTCCAAAAGAAGAAGATATTAAAATGATATTTGTGACTGAAATATTTCTGGAAATTTTCAGAATCTCTGAACCTTGAACAAGATTCATACCTTTTATAGGCCAAAAATGAGGGCAACTATCAGATTTTTGTTTTTCTTATCAGTCCTTGACTATTTTCAGATTAGTCCCTCTATTTTTGACTTGTTAAGCATGTAAGTGCATCACAATTGCTGAAATCTGCACTTAGACCTCTTGTAGAAGGATCTAGCGGGTTCTTTTAACCATATAATACACATACTACCCTTTCTTGCCTTTCTTAATTACTAACCTAAGGATTTTTTTTCCTTTTCTATGCCTTAAATGCCCTTAAAGTAGTATGAAATTTACAGACTATGGTTAACCAAGCCAGCCCCTTACCCCTAGTTAATAACTAGCAACTATAGTTGAATCTATTGATTCCAAACCAGCTATATCCAAATCCTAGTACTAATTAACCTAATGAATATTAAATTGAAGAATAGTCAAGAGGCATTAAACTATAACTTAAACTAACAAAACAATAATCCAATTAAATGAGGCTTAAATAGTTTCAAAGCAAGCAGGAAACATGATTAAACAAACAAAGAAACAAATCTAAAAAAGAATTAGACTCAAAAAAGGGTGGGGGGGGCATTCGACCAAACTAATCAAAACTAATATAATACCTAACAATTAACTAACGAATGAACATTTAAACTAAGAAGAACAGCTTTTAACTTAGAATTAGATAATCAATAACGACAGAATTCTATTGAAATTAAGCTACCAATTAAAATGATTAGAAAACTAAGCAACACTTAATTAGAAAGTTAAAGCCATAATCACAATAAAATGAAACTAAAAAGAAATGAGAAGAAGACTTACTAAGATTGAACTCCATAAGAAAATCATCCGAAAATGACTTCCGGTTAATATTATACATCTATTTCTTCAGAAATAGACCTATACTATTAATTAGAATTCAATCGACTTAAAAAAATTCTAAAAATGGCCCAGAACAGTATGAACCCTAGATCCAGAATTTGACCATCCTTAGTCAGATTCGAGGGATTTTGGTCAGGGATTAGGGTTGAGGATTGTGAGTGGAGTATATGGTATGATTTTTGGGAGTTTTGGTAGAGTTAGGGTTTTGGTCCGAATTTTAGATTTGATATTCAAAGTAATTGGTTCGGATTTGAAAAGAAATAAGGTTGGATATGGATTGGGTAGATGAAGACGGAGCTATAGTGAAAATTTAGAATTATTTGAAGCTCCGCCGCCGGCGGAGGCGATTTTCGGCCGGCAGCGCTGGGCGGAGGAAGGCGGTGAATGGTGGAGAGACAAAGGGTACGAGGAAGACAAATGTGTCTCTAGGATTTTGAGACAATTTTATTAAATGAGGGGGATTAATCGGGACCGTTGGATGATGGGGATGGATGGCTAGGATTAAATAATCAAAATGACGTCGTTTTGATATCAAGAGAGGGGTGGACCCGGTAAGGGTGCGCACTGGGCTGGTGATGTGTTTGGTCCGTTTGGGCTTGAGCTGATGGCCCAAAATTGGCCTACTCACTCTCTTAAATTCAATTCCTTTTATTGCATTTATTTTCTTTTCTTCTTTTCTTGTTTTATAAATTGCTTTCTAATTTTATTATGTAAAATAAAAGAAGCGAATTAAATCTAAGATTGTACTAATTAATTCCAACCTTAACTGATTCCTAATTTGAATGAAAACTAATCTAAAAAATGTAAAATGTAGAGTTAAAACAAATAGTAAAAGGACTCTTTTTGTTATTTTTCTCTAATTTTAGCAATATTAATTGATTAAAAAATATAAAAATTAAATTCTAAATGCAAACATACTATTTTTGTGCTTTTATGTATTATACCAACTAAAAATATACACAAAAATGCAAACAAGACATAAAATCAAGCAATTAATTCCTAAAATTCAAATAATAAAAGAAATTTTCTAATTTTACTGAATTTATAGGAGTAGTTTAAGCGTGGAAAAAATCACGTACTCACAGCTGTTCCTCTTTGCTCGAATACATGAAGGGTTTTTGGGAAAAGATAAATGAGCACTATGAAAGATTTTTGCTTGCTCAACACTCCATAAGAAGCATTTTAAAAACCATCTGACTGAACCGTGCTTCAAAGTTGCCTACATATCCTTGGCTATAAAGGAATCAGGTCAGTGTAGTTCTGGAGAGTTTGGTAGCTGGGACTATCGGGAGCTGTGATTATCACTATTATTGTTGCTGCTACTGCTTGCTGACCTCCTTATTACACCAAAAGAAAAATCAAAGCTAAGCAAGTTATGCCTATCGACTGTGAGATACAAGATTCCTATCTATAAATTTCTTGAAGCCTGATCTTGAGTTTGAGCTATTTTCGTTATAGACTTCAATCTGAATCTTGATGCTCGAAAGTTTTATGTGTTTGCTTCTTTCTGCTGCATTGAGTCAAAAAAAATCAATGGAGCTTTGTGACCTCGATCATATTTTGAACACTCCGCAATCTCACTTGCTTCACATTTGAGTTCATTTTTTTTTGTTCTTTTCTGCTTTTCTTGATTCTGGATTGAGACGCATTCTTTTTGTCATCTCGAATCCTATGTCTTAAGGTAAGATCTTCCTAAGACATCAACACAAACAAACGAATGAAATTTTCTGCTCCAGTTTTCACTAGGAAAATTTCGTGAGTTAGTTGTGATACATGTCTAAGCTAGTATATGAGGCTTATGTATCTTGATGAATACTAAAAGATGACCGGGTTATGCCAGAAAAAGAAAAAGCCCCTTGGGTTATGCCAGGATGGAAAGAAAAAAGGCTCCTTGGGTTATGCCAGGGAGATCTACGGGTTATGCCAGGATTTGAAAAGAAAATTCCCCTTGGGTTATGCTAGGGGGATCCACGGGTTATGCCGGGATGGAAATAAAAAAGCTCCTTAGATTATGCCAGGGGATCCACGGGTTATGCCGGAATAGAAATAAACAAAACTCCTTGGGTTATACTAGGGAGATCCACGGCTTATGCCAAGATTTGGAAATAAAAAGCCCCTTAGGTTATGCCAAGGGGATCCACGGGTTATGCCGGGATTTGAAAATAAAAATCCCCTTGGGTTATGCCAGGGGGATCCACGGGTTATGCCGGGATGGAAAGAACAAAGCTCCTTGCGTTATGCCAGGGAGATCCACAGGTTATGTCGGGATTTGGAAAGAAAAAGCCCCTTGGGTTATGCCAAGGGGATCCACGGGTTATGCCGGGATTTGGAAAGAAAAAAGCTCCTTGGGTTATGCCAGGGAGATCTACGGGTTATGCCGGGATTGAAAGAAAAAAGCTCCTTGGGTTATGCCAGGGAGATCCACATGTTATGTCGGGATTTGGAAAAGAAAAATCCTCTTGGGTTATGCCAGGGGGATCCACGGGTTATGCCGGGATGGAAAGAAAAAAGCTCCTTGGGTTATGTCGGGATTTGGAAAGAAAAAAAAAGTCCCTTGGGTTATGCCAGTGGGATCCACGGGTTATGCCGGGATGGAAAGAAAAAAAGGTCCTTGTGTTATGCTAGGGAGATCCACGGGTTATGCCTGGATTTGTAATGAAAAAGCCCCTTGGGTTATGCCAGAAGGATCTACGGGTTATGCCGGGATGGAAAGAGAAAGCTCCTTGGGTTATGCCAGGGGATCCACGGGTTATACCGGGATGGAAAGAAATAAGCTCCTTGGGTTATGCCAAGAGATCCACAGGTTATGCTGGGATGGAAAGAAAAAAAGCTCCCTAGGTTATGCCAGGAAGATCCACGGGTTATTCCAGGATTTGGAAACAAAAAGCCCCATGGGTTATGCCAGGGGGATCCACGGGTTATGCCGAGATTTGGAAAGAAAAAAGCTCCTTGGGTTATGCTAGGGAGATCCACTAGTTATGCCGAGATTGAAAGAAAAAAGCTCCTTGGGTTATGACAGGGATATCCACGGGTTATGTCAGGTTTTGGAAAAGAAAAAGGCCCTTGGGTTATGCTAGGGGGATCCATGGGTTATGCCGGGATGGAAAGAAAAAAGCTCCTTGGGTTATGCCAGGGAGATCCACGGGTTATGCCGGGATTTGGAAAGAAAAAGCCCCTTGGGTTATGCCAGGGGATCATCAAAGAAAACGTATGCACAAAGGCGAGCATATGAGTTTAAAGAGAAGTGTCCCTTTCGGGGAAAAAAAGGACTTATCTGGGGTGCATGCTGGCTTCAAATGAACATGACATGCTTATTGGACTGGACGCTCGACCCACACAAACTTTCCAGCTTCACATGAACCCATTGATTTGTATTTCAAAACCAAGGAACCCTGCCAGGACTTTTTAGTGAAGAGGTATTTTCCTTTTCGATCGACAGCGCCCTTTGCGGGTTTTCGCCAATCGACCTCTATCATTTCTCTTCTCACCGTCGCCCGATAGTGCTCTTTGCGAGCTTTCACTAAACAGACTCTCTCATTTTCAGTTTCTCTACTCACCGTCGCCTTATGGTGCCTGAAGGTTTTCACTGATAAGACTCTCTCATTTTATTTCTCTTAATTTGAATTGTATCAGATTCCATCAATAATGTTTTTCACTTCCCTGCTTTTGCCAATTGATCGGAAGGACTTGAATAAGGTCTTTGGGTAAAAAGGATTTTGGGGCGGAACTACAACTTTGGAGCCATTTCGATGGATTTAAATCGAATCGTCATATCATCTGCCCAGTTTCAATTTTGGGGAAAATTGGGATTTTTTTTTTGGTGTGACTGAACCTCAAGGAGAGGCTGCCTACGTACCCTTTCGGGATCAAGTCAAAACATAGTTCAGGCCAAATATTGTTTCTTATTTTTGTTTTTGTTTTTGTTTTGTTTTTATTTCTTTTTTTAATACTTTCGGGTTCCAAAGAGGGTAGCCAAAGAAGCAGAACCTGCTCAAAGGGTTTTCAAATGATTGACAGTGTTTGGGATACCATGAAGGAAAGCTTTCGTCATCTCAATTATACAAAAGCCATCACTCCAAGAGATTTAGACATAGTACCTTTTCACTGCATCTGCATTAACTGCTGTTTTAGGATCATTTCCTTCAATGTCTACCAGATACAGTGCTCCTTTTGGTAATATTTTTCGAATAATGTATGAACACTTCCAATTAGGAGCAAACTTTCCTTTTGCTTCCTGGTGATGCGGGAGAACGCGTCTAAGCACAAGCTGTCCCACTTCAAAGTTCATGGGGCGCACTTTCTTGTTATAAGGACGGGCCATTCTTTGTTAGTACAACTGCCCATGGCAAACTGCGGATATTCGATTTTCATCAATTAAGGATAACTGTTCCAACCGAGTTTTAACCCATTCACAGTCTTCAATTTCTGCTTCAACGATTATGCGAAGCGTAGGGATCTCTACTTCTACCGGTATGACTGCTTCAGATCCATAGACCAAGAAATATGGGGTTGCTCCAATTGGTGTATGCACTGTCGTCCGATACCCAAGTAATGCGAAAGGTAATTTTTATGCCATTGTCTAGAGCTTTGAATCATTTTTCTCAGAATCTTCTTGATATTCTTGTTCGTTGCTTCAATGGTGTAAACGCGTGATTTTTGACCCTCCCAGAGATTTTCTATATTTTAGCGTAAAATATTTAGTTTAGTTTTAATATAGCTGTTTTAGCTAAATTTGACTCTTTTACTTTATTTTTACCTTAAAATAAAAAATAACAAAATATAGTTTTATTAATGTTTCGTAGTCATTTTAAACTTGAAAAATACAAAAATAGTACTTTATATTTTTTATCCTTTTATAAAAACGAAAATAATAAAAATAGTTTTATTAATGTTTCGTAGTCATTTTAAACTTGAAAAATACAAAAATAGTACTTTATATTTTTTATCTTTTTATAAAAACGAAAATAATAAAAAATAGTTTCATTAATATTTTGTAGTTATTTTAAACTTGAAAAATATAAAAATAGTACTTTATATTTTTATCTTTTTATAAAAACGAAAATAAAAAAAAAATAGTTTCATTAATATTTTGTAGTTATTTTAAACTTGAAAAATATAAAAAAATAGTTTTATTTTAATTATGAGTATTATAGTTATTTTGACTACCTAGGATTAATTAAATAACACCATTCTCGGTTCCGGGCGAAGAATAATATTCTGGTTCAAACTACCCGGTTTTATAATTTTCGGACCTAGCCCGTAATAGTCCGAGTCCGCACATGGGGAACACGGACAAAATACAACCATAACCCATGTGAGCCCCCATTTTGGTCTTGACATTTCACATGCACACACAATACATAATCACATGAACACACCTAAGAAGCTACACTTTACACCTAAGGGATGATACTACATGTGAGGGGAGTTATGATTTTCTTCTTCTTAAAGAAGAAGAAAGAACGGCAGAGAGGAGAATTCTGTCACGCCCCAAATCGAGGGACATGACCGGCACCTGACCGGGTTGCCCCAGTCAAGCGGACCTGGGTGCCTTCCATTCCCACGCGTTACCCCTGTGTTGACTGTTACTCATTAACCAAAATATCTTACCAACAATGACTGATTTCACAATGCATAAATATAACCATGTGATTTATTTACTAACAAGTTCATATTTTATATTTACAACGCCCCATACATATACATAGGCCACAATCCCACAGTTTACATGTCTACGGAGCCTCTAGGATACAAAAAGGAAATACAATACTTGCCGGTAACAAGGCCCCGGCTATACCTTACAAAATCCAAAAGAAAGTCTGAAATAAAAGTGGCATGAGCCACACTGTGCCCCGAGGAAGAAAGGGGCTCACCAAAACGGGCAGTGGAGGATGAAAGATACTACTGCCGATGAGCTGAAGTGCCTGCTACTGATCCACCTACAATCATAACACGAATGTAGCGCCCCCGGCAAAAGGGACGTCAGTACACTTGAATTGTACTGGTATGTATGGACAAACTTTGTCCCAAGTAAACTCAAGCCATTAAATTACATCAACAATTAATTGAACCAACCAACCATGTTTTCCACCTTTTACTCATTTCAGATAAGCCTCAACACAAGCACATTCAATGTCAACAAATGGAACAACGACCAATCAACAACATAAATTGCAAGTAGTCAAACATAGGAGCAATCAGTGCTCCCCAGGTTGCAAACTCTCCTGTTGTCTCCTTTCACAATTTCACATTATTGATTTATGTATCAATTTTCAATAGCGATTTCGATCGCTTTCCATCCTTATTGCCCCCGACCACCCTTATTACCTCGGCCACCCTTATCACCCCAACCCACACCTTATTTCACCACGTTGCGGCGCGCAACACGACCCCGCCTTACAGTTGAAAACACAACAATTTCAAACAGCAGATAAGATACTACACACAATTTCAACAAGTTCAAATAAGCAACTTGCACATTGTTTCATGTTCTCAATTACTTCTCAAGCCAATATCACAACCAAGTTACAATGTTTCCACATTCAAGAATATTCACACATGTATATTCAGCAATTTTCCATAATTCAAGTGTTTCATTTCTTTCCACAATAAACCAATTCTCAAGTGTTTCGATTTCTTTTCCACAAGGTGCCATATAGGCCATCATATTCATTATTCACAAATTCTTTACCCAATTCAACTCTCATTTACCTTTCGGTTCATATTTCTTACCACAACACTCATAGTTCAACAACAACTTTGAATATCCAACAACAACATCAATTAATCACATACAATTTCTCAAATCAACACATGCCAAACAATTTTACACATAAGGGCGATTTCACAAGAATCAAAATTAGCCATACATACCTGGTGATGATTTTTCTTCCGTTAACTTCCTACTTTATGCTTACCCAAGCTATCTTACTCTTGCCAACCTTGTTTTTGAAGACTCTTACTTCTACTCACTTCTTTTTACTAGAAATCAAGTTCAAAAATCATGCATGAGTGTAAAAATTTTATTTTTAAAAGCTATTATATGAAAATCTCTCTTTACCCAATTAAAACTGAAAATCAAAGAAAATAGTTAGGGTTTTTACCTTGAAAATATTGGGGAAGTTGAATCCTTGCCCTAGGATCCCTTGGAATTAAAATGATTGGAACAATCCTTGAAGATGCAAGATTTCTCTCTCTAAAAACCCTCTCTTCTCTCTCTAATTTTTGGTGAGATGATATGATAAAAATGAAGAAGAGGTGTGTTATATTAAAGAAGAGATCGGGTCAAAATGTTACAAAAATCTGGGCCGGGGTCAATTATGCGGTCACTATGCGACCGCAGAACACACATGCGGTCCGCAAAGTGACCGCAAAATGGCCTCAAAAATTACAAGTTTCTGTTAAGGAATGCGGCCGGAATGCGGTCCGCATGTTTGATCTGCGGTCGCAAAATGCACCGCAGATTTGACATGCGATCGCATATCGACCGCACATTTGACGGATTTTTGAGAAACTCTCTGGAACGATATGCGGCCGGAATGCGGTCCGCATGTTTGATTCTGCGGTCGCATTCTTGACCGCATATTTGACACTTTTTCGGAAAAATTATTTCTCTACATTTTTGAAACTTAAATCACTACCAAGGGTCCGAACCGCGGCTCGCAAGCTCGCCGCGAAGAATTCTACGCATTCCTAACAAATCATTCGGACCATGACACCACATCTACTAGGTTTTATGCACAAAAATTTTACGGGGCCTTACATCCTCCCCCCTTAAGATCATTCGTCCTCGAATGAGGATTTTGAAATAAATGAGTTTTGAAAGACATGATATGCAAGCTATCAAAATTTTGACTAACTCTTATATTTTAGAAAAATTTCGCCGAGTTTCCTTTGTATTATGGACATATCCACCTGACAGAGGGCCCCCGAAACACATTACCAAACAACAATACACAAATACAACACTTTTCACAACTTGTATATACTTTCTTGCCTCAACAAATGTACACATTTTATCACATTGTTACTATTGCACATAAACTAGTCACTTCAATGAGTCCTTTCCTTATTCAACCATTTTAACACAACATGTACACACAAACAAACCACTACCAATCTACACTTACTATTAGTCGCTTACTTAACACATAACTCTTTACAAAATGGAGGAGGCTTTTACTAACACTAAGAGGGAAACAACTTGGACAAGATGACAGTTACTAGAAGTAGAAGGATCGTCTAATTTCTTCTAAGCTTGATCAAACAAATGGGGGTACTTTTCCTTCATCTCTTTCTCTGCTTCCCATGTGGCCTCCTCAACTTGTTGACTTCGCCAGAATACTTTAATAGAGGCAACTTCCTTATTTCTTAACTTACGGACTTGCCTATCAAAATGGCAACTGGAATTTCTTCATATGACAAGTTTTCATTAACCTCTATAGCTTCGACTGGCATGATGGTGGATGGATCTCCAATCACTTTCTTCAACATGGACACATGGAATACCGGATGCATTGCTGACATCTCAGAAGGCAACTCTAGCCTATAAGCAACTTGACCAATCCTTTGAACGATCCGATATGGCCCGACATACCTAGGACTCAATTTCCCTTTCTTTCCAAATCGCATGACTCCTTTCATAGGAGATACCCTCAAGAACACCCAATCATCGACTTGAAACTCCAAATCCCTTCGATGAACGTCTGCATAGGACTTTTGACGACTCTGTGCTGTTTTCATTCTCTCCTGAATAACCTTGACCTTTTCCATAGCTTCGTACACCATATCCGGCCCTAGCAATTCCGCTTCACCTACCTCAAACCACCCGATTGGCGATCTACATCTTCTCCCGTATAATGCCTCAAACGGGGCCATTTGAATGCTAGCATGATAGCTGTTATTGTAAGCAAATTCTATCGGTGGCAAGTGTTCATCCCAATTACCTTTAAAATCTAAGACACAAGCCCGCAACGTATCTTCAAGCGTCCGAATGGTCCGCTCGGCTTGACCATCGGTCTGTGGATGGAAAGCTGTGCTGAGATTCACCTGAGTTCCCAAACCTTGCTGAAACTTCTTCCAAAAGTTAGCTGTGAACTGAGCCCCACGATCCGAGATGATAGAAAGTGGAGTGCCATGAAGTTTTACTATCTCCTTGATGTACAATCTTGCATATTGCTCCGCGGTATCGGTGGACTTGACAGGCAGGAAGTGAGCTGATTTGGTGAGTCGATCTACTATCACCCATATTGAATCGAACTTATGCTGTGTGCGAGGTAACCCCACCACGAACTCCATATTGATCATCTCTTATTTCCACCTTGGTATTTCTATAATCTGAGTTAATCCACCGGGCCGTTGATGCTCGGCCTTCACTTGTTGACAGTTCGGATATTTAGCTACAAAGTTTTCTATATCCCTTTTCATACCGTTCCACCAATAAATCTCCTTAAGGTCATGATACATTTTCGTGGAACCTAATTGTACAAAATATCTGGAAATATGTGCCTCTGCCATTACCCTTTCCCGAAGTTCGTTCACGTCCGGAACACATAGTCTGTCTTGACACCGCATTACACCATCTTCACTGCTGAGTACAAATGCTGAGGTCTTGTCATTCATAACTACTTCCTTTTCCCGAACTAATGCTGGATCCATGGACTGTTTTTCCTTGATTTCCGCGACCAATGATGATTCTGCTCCATTATGCACCAAAACATTTCCCTCGTCTGACGCAGAGATACGAACCCCCAAACTGGCTAATTGGTAAACCTCTCGAGCCAGGTGTCTCTGATCCACACCCAAATGAGCCAAACTACTCATGGATTTTCGACTAAGAGTGTCGGCTACCACATTTGCCTTCCCTGGATGGTACAATATGTCCATATCATAGTCCTTGAGTAATTCTAACCACCGCCGCTGTCTTAGATTTAGCTCCTTCTGCTTGAACAAATACTGGAGGCTCTTGTGGTCTGAAAACACATCTACATGAACTCCATAAAGATAGTGCCGCCATATTTCAAAGCAAACACAACTGCCGCGAGCTCCAAATCATGTGTCGGATAATTCTTCTCGTGATTTTTTGAGTTATCTCGAAGCATACGCTATAACCTTTCTGTGTTGCATCAACACACACCCCAAACCAACCCTGGAGGCATAACTATCATCTTAACACTTTACATCGTTAGCGGAACATCTTTATTATATCCCTCTTACATAAGACCTTCCACGAATTTAGTTCTACTATAATTTCCTTGATATAGTTACGACCCCATCTGAACCATTTCTACTAACTCTTACGATTCTTATCAAAAGGCATTACTGAGTGAGTTTTCTCATATGACCTCCTATCTCAAATGAATAGCACTGGCTAACTTGCACATATACCCCGAATAACACTAACTTGCACGGCATTGTATCGAATGTAAAGTAGCATTATGCTCTAACTTTTCTTAACCAACCTCTTCTCCCCATATGTGCATTATAGACTTTAAGAAACTGCACTACTTCCCCTGTGAAATTTCCTACCATCCCTCATTACGGTTAAACACCTCTCAAAACGTATATCAACAACCTTTATATGCATATGACTTAGGAAGAGTCACTATCCCGAGAAGGGTATTCTCTGAAACTTTAAATCCTCCTCAATACTTCAACAACAACTTTTGGTTTCACTCTTAAGTGTAAGGCTTAGTCCACTTGATTCTATCTCGGATGAGTAACTCGCCTTATTCCCCATGTTATAGTTACCAATAAAGTTCCCTGATATTGCCGCTTAAGAGTTATCATGCCAAACACGTCTAGTCTGTCACGAGTTTTCATCCTCTTTCAATCCATTCCGAACCTTTCATTCCCATCTTTTTTTTTTTGCGGATAGTGCATAATTAATAGCTTTAATGTTCCACACATTTGTCTGTCTCTTGTGAATTTGAAAAATCATCATTATGTCTTGTTTAATCATTTTACAGTACCACAGCCTCACCAACGATAACCTCGCTTCCCATTGTGTGTAGACATCAACTATCTCTAGACCTCTTTAGTTGATATTCAGTGTCATCCAAGTCGGTTGCATTGCGGTTAATCCCTTATAACTTTTATTAACACTTGTGCTTTAGGTGAGTCCACCATTCTGATGCAAAAATTGTTTTAAATGACCATGACCATCTCAATTTAAAGGTTTTCTCCCCATTTCTTCTCACCCCATTCTTCCTAGTTAGTGAATAGCCACGCACTCTTCCATATATTACGTGGTCTCTTACCTTAGGCATTCCATCCGGCTCACCTCTTAACTCTTATTGGGACATATGTAGCAAGGAGTGTTCGTCTGAACATCACTTAACACTTATCTATTTGTAAGGCTCTTTAGAGGCTCTCTATCAAGCCCCAATTACCATCTTGGGTTGTTGTGGCAACACATTCATTTCTCTCACTCGTTCTGGCTTTCTTAGTATCCCGAAACTTTGTTTAAATCACAAATCTATGATTAGCCCATTCTAGGAACTCACAATCTTTCACATTTGACATATGGTACCTCCTTGGGTCCCATTTCTCCCGACCTTATGACAAGTAAAAGTCTCTTTACAAACATACTATTATTTTCTAGAATCGTTGACCCTATCAGTCACATTGCCATGCGTGAAGAATTTACATTCCTTAATCTCTTTTCTAGACCACACATGTCTTCACCAAAATATTCAAATATCATAGCTACATGGTCTCGCTCTTGTTTTATTGTATTTAAGTGGCCTCACGATGGCCCTCCCTCTCCCACATGGGGAAAATATCCTGGATCTTGACACAAGTCTTGAGTGTAGAAACTTTAGGAACATATGCCTCATATATCTATCCCTCTTATATATATACTCGACCATTAGGAAAATTTAAGTCACCATAGTATTGATCTCCTAAGTTCCCTTCTCCTATTCAGCCACGTAGGTATGGGATTCCAAGTCCCCACGCATATCCTTTATGAGTGTAACGCAACTTCGTACATTTCTGGGTCCTTATAACGTTCGTAAGACAAGGGTCTTCTCACCTAGGGTCCAATTGAGTCTTATTTCATAACTTTTTACCTCATATGAGAGACTTACACTCTCCCCATTAATCTCTTAGTCATTATCTCATATATCACGTGCTTATATAACCAATATTCTTTCACACCTTACGATCAATTATATACTTCTTGCACTAACCATGCTTGCTATTTAAGCTTACATATCAATTATCAAATCAATGCCTCTTCGTGCGGGTAATCACTTCTAATCCTTTCCCCAAATAAAATATACTTGTAGTACTATGTACTTATACTATATATATTCATACAGTTTATTCAACAAGATACATGTGCAATCTCCATAACACCCATGTCTTTTCCCATTGGTCAAGACATATGACAACACTACATAAAATAGACGAAAGAGAATTTAAACTTACCTTGAATCTCAACGCACGGGTTACAAAACAATCTTATAATCAAGCTTTATCGCACGATTTGGAGTGATGAAGAAGGGTAATATTCCTAAATGTCCGTGTAGCCCCCTACTTATATGATGTGGTCGACAACACACCTATAAGAAGGGCACTACTAGACACGGCTCCGAAACATCCTAGGACACTTTAAAACCTTAAGCTCTGATACCAAGTTTGTCACGCCCCAAATCGAGGGACATGACCGGCGCCTGACCGGGTTGCCCCAGTCAAGCGGACCTGGGTGCCTTCCATTCCCACGCGTTACCCCTGTGTTGACTGTTACTCATTAACCAAAATATCTTACCAACAATGACTGATTTCACAATGCATAAATATAACCATGTGATTTATTTACTAACAAGTTCATATTTTATATTTACAACGCCCCATACATATACATAGGCCACAATCCCACAGTTTACATGTCTACGGAGCCTCTAGGATACAAAAAGGAAATACAATACTTGCCGGTAACAAGGCCCCGGCTATACCTTACAAAATCCAAAAGAAAGTCCGAAACAAAAGTGGCATGAACCACACAGGGCCCCGAGGAAGAAAGGGGCTCACCAAAAACGGGCAGTGGAAGGAGAAGGATACTACTGCCGATGAGCTGAAGTGCCTGCTACTGATCCACCTACAATCATAACACGAATGTAGCGTCCCCGGCAAAAGGGACGTCGGTACACTTGAATTGTACTGGTATGTATGGACAAACTTTGTCCCAAGTAAACTCAAGCCATTAAATTACATCAACAATTAATTAAACCAACCAACCATGTTTTCCACCTTTTACTCATTTCAGATAAGCCTCAACACAAGCACATTCAATGTCAACAAATGGAACAACGACCAATCAACAACATAAATTGCAAGTAGTCAAACATAGGAGCAATCAGTGCTCCCCAGGTTGCAAACTCTCCTGCTGTCTCCTTTCACAATTTCACATTATTGATTTATGTATCAATTTTCAATAGCGATTTCGATCGCTTTCCATCCTTATTGCCCCTGACCACCCTTATTACCTCGGCCACCCTTATCACCCCAACCCAAACCTTATTTCACCACGTTGCGGCGCGCAACACGACCCCGCCTTACAGTTGAAAACACAACAATTTCAAACAGCAGATAAGATACTACACACAATTTCAACAAGTTCAAATAAGCAACTTGCACATTGTTTCATGTTCTCAATTACTTCTCAAGCCAATATCACAACCAAGTTACAATGTTTCCACATTCAAGAATATTCACACATGTATATTCAGCAATTTTCCATAATTCAAGTGTTTCATTTCTTTCCACAATAAACCAATTCTCAAGTGTTTCGATTTCTTTTCCACAAGGTGCCATATAGGCCATCATATTCATTATTCACAAATTCTTTACCCAATTCAACTCTCATTTACCTTTCGGTTCATATTTCTTACCACAACACTCATAGTTCAACAACAACTTTGAATATCCAACAACAACATCAATTAATCACATACAATTTCTCAAATCAACACATGCCAAACAATTTTACACATAAGGGCGATTTCACAAGAATCAAAATTAGCCATACATACCTGGTGATGATTTTTCTTCCGTTAACTTCCTACTTTATGCTTACCCAAGCTATCTTACTCTTGCCAACCTTGTTTTTGAAGACTCTTACTTCTACTCACTTCTTTTTACTAGAAATCAAGTTCAAAAATCATGCATGAGTGTAAAAATTTTATTTTTAAAAGCTATTATATGAAAATCTCTCTTTACCCAATTAAAACTGAAAATCAAAGAAAATAGTTAGGGTTTTTACCTTGAAAATATTGGGGAAGTTGAATCCTTGCCCTAGGATCCCTTGGAATTAAAATGATTGGAACAATCCTTGAAGATGCAAGATTTCTCTCTCTAAAAACCCTCTCTTCTCTCTCTAATTTTTGGTGAGATGATATGATAAAAATGAAGAAGAGGTGTGTTATATTAAAGAAGAGATCGGGTCAAAATGTTACAAAAATCTGGGCCGGGGTCAATTATGCGGTCACTATGCGACCGCAGAACACACATGCGGTCCGCAAAGTGACCGCAAAATGGCCTCAAAAATTACAAGTTTCTGGTTAAGGAATGCGGCCAGAATGCGGTCCGCATGTTTGATCCGCGGTCGCAAAATGCACCGCAGATTTGACATGCGATCGCATATCGACCGCACATTTGACACGATTTTTGGGAAACTCTCTGGAACGTTTTGCGGCAAGAATGCGGTCCGCATGTTGATTCTGCGGTCGCATTCTTGACCGCATATTTGACACTTTTTCGGAAAAATTATTTCTCTACATTTTTGAAACTTAAATCACTACCAAGGGTTCGAACCGCGGCTCGCAAGCTCGCCGCGAAGAATTCTACGCATTCCTAACAAATCATTCGGACCATGACACCACATCTACTAGGTTTTATGCACAAAAATTTTACGGGGCCTTACAAATTCAAAGGAGAACAAAAACAAAGATCAAAAACAAACAAAGAGAAAAGAAACGAAAAACAAAGAGAGAAGGAAAAACAAAGAGAGAAAGGAGGAAAAACGCAAAAGAAAGAGAAGAAAGAAAAAAAAGAAAGGAAGAAAAGAGAGATACAATAGAAAGAAAGCAAGAAGAGAACGGCAAAGTCAGAAGAGAAACGGATTGAAAGAAGAAGAAAAAAAACGAGAAAAAGAAGGAGAGGATTCAAAACAAAGAAAGAACACTAAACAGAAAGAAAACGAAAGAAGAAAAGAGAAGAAGAAACACGGCAGAAAGAAGAAAAGAGAGACCATTGTTCGGTTATCTCTTCATTTTGATTCGAGTTACAACTTCAGTCGAGGTCGTCGTTTGATTCGAGTTCTGTCCGGAGAGGTCGAGGTTTGAGATTGTCATAAAAGGTTCGTTTTCTCGTTGTGTACGTTGAAAAATATGCAGAAATAAAGGTGCTGTTCTTTTCCGATATTGTTCTTCTCGCTAATATTTTGGATCGTTTCGTATTTGATTTACTTTCGTATGGTTCAGACTATTTTTGTAAATACATGATTTTGTTGAACATGCAATGTCGAAGTTAGCTAATGAAAATGACTAATCCTTCATATGCTCGCCAACTAGTTATGCTTTCATTGTTTATGTAATTGTTCACCATAATCTTGAATTTGCTCACTTAGTTAGCTACTCGTATGTTTACTCGAATTGGTTATAGTTGAGCACGATGTTGTCACATTATGGAAATTGGTTCATTATTCTTTAACCGAACGACGTAATTAGATTAAAGGAATCGGGGGTGCATTTCATGTGACCCGACTCCAATTTTGAACAAGGTTAAATAAAGCGTGTCGTGAACCACAAGTGCATTTCATGTAGTGTGGCTTGCAACATGTTTTAAATAATCTTGAATTAACTCTTAAATAAATATAGCGGAATGTAGTTTGCTTTTAAATTAGAATGAGAGGTATGCCTCGCCTAACAAAATTATACAAATCGCGGGGCCCTCATAAATGTATATGTAAAATATTTAGATTTCGAGATGTGCCGTTTCTTAGCGAATTTCCTGGCCTTCTCAAAAATGTAAATAAGTAATCGCTCTAGGCGCGTATTTTAATAATTTTACCTTCTTAAATACGGGTGTGCATTTCATGCGGCCCAAATCCAAATCCCAAAATGTTGAATAAGAATGTGTCGAGGATCCGGGTGCATTTCATGTGACGTGATTCGAAACATATTTTTAGGCAACATTCTCTTTCGTAAATAATAATAATAATAAAAGCGGTAAAGGGATATTAATTTGCATTAAGTATATAACTGTAAAAATCAGATAAATAAGCCGAATATGATAGTTAAGCGACCGTGCTAGAACCACGGAATTTGGGAATGCCTAACACCTTCTCCCGGGTTAACAGAATTTCTTATCCGGATTTCTGGTTCGCGGACCGTTAAATAGAGTCAAACCTTTCCTCAATTCGGGTTTCAAACCGGTGACTTGGGACACCATAAATCTCCCAAGTGGCGACTCCGAATCTCTTAATAAATGAATCCCGCTTTGGTTGTCCTTTAATTGGAAAAACTCTCTTTTATATTTCGCGCCCGCGCGGGTACGGAAAAAGGAGGTGTGACAGCTCTGGCGACTCTGCTGGGGAATGATAAACCCAGAACCACTGGTTCAGGGTTTAAGAATTCGAGCTTAGAATAATTGTTGTATTTGGCTTATTTATTATCTGATTTTATTATATGATTGTATTAATGTGCAAAATGATATTTTTATCGCTTTGATATTTTTTTTTTTTGAACTGTACATATAAATTGTGCCGAAACCAATCTCCTCTCTGAGTCTTCTAAATCATGAAGAAGGGTGCACTTCGTGTGACTTCTTTTCCGTATAGTGTCTAATTCCCACCTTAGAACGAGGTTTGGATAAGTTGCAAAACCGGTGAAGCTTCTGTATTCCCGGGTTGCTGCCTCCTCCTCGGCTCGAGTTGTCCGCTCGGGTAAGCCGGGTCTAGAACAATAAACCCAGGTTTTTAAACCTAGAATAACAAAGCTTCATGCCGGATCCCTAGTAGGAACGTTTGTTTGCATCATGTTACATTTGACTTAGGGGACTCAACACAGGGGTTGGGTCCGTCTAGGACAGGTGACCTGAAATGAAAAGACCATCCTGCTGCATCCTGTTTGTTTTATGCATATATTTGCTTCAGACTTGCAGGCTAACCGTTTTTTTTATATTGAGGAAAATAAAAAAAAAATAGTTTCAAAATAGTTTACTTAAAAAGAAAAAAAAACGTTTGTTGTAAAATAAAAAATATGTGATTTCAAAATAGTTTGTTTTTTTTACTAAAAAAAAAAAGAAAAAAAATTGTTTTAAACTTAAAAAAAAAATGTGTGAAAAAATAATAAATAGTTTGTTTCCTTTAAAGATGTAGTTTGTTTGACCGAACTACGCAGGTTTGATTCTCCCCATTAGGTGGGATACGTAGGCAACCCTCATCGGGTCCAACCACCCCTTTCAAAAAATCAAAAAAAAATGTGTGTTTAATTTTGTCGATAAAATCAAAGTGATGCCGTTTTGCAAATAGCCGAATGTTCCGAAAGGATGCCGGAAGGCTGTTTTTGCAAAAATAGCCACTTTGAATCTTTATAAATAATTTTTGGGCACAACCTTGAAATATTCCTTCGCGAAAATGTTGAAAGGTCGTAGCCGCAAAATCAAGTTTGGGTTACCACCCTTTTTCAAAAAAAAAAATCAAAAAATGTTGAATTTTAGTTTTCAATAAAATCGAAGTGACGCTGTTTTTGAAAATAGTCGAATGTTCCGAAAGGACGCCGGAAGGCTATTTTTTGCAAAAAATAGCCACTTTGAATCATTTTTAATAATTTGCGGGCACAGCCTTGAAATATTCCTTGTGGAAATGTTGCAAGGCCATAGCCGCAAAATCAAGTCCGAGTTCACACCCCTTTTGCAAAAATAACCAAAAAATGTCAAATTTTTGATTTTGTTATAAATAAGTCGAGTGATTCTATTCTTACTTAAAATAAGCCGAATGTCCCTCAAGAGGACGCCGGAAGGCCGTTTTTGCAAGAATAGCCACTTTGAGTCATTTTAAATAATTTGCGGGCATAGCCTTGAAAAATTCCTTGCGGAAACGTTGAAAGGCCGTATCCGCAAAATCAAGTTTGAGTCATCGCTCAACTTTTCAAAAAATAACCACTTTATCAAATAAGCCATTACATGGCCAATTTATGAAAAATAGTCTTGTGTTGGTTTATGGTGATGCCGAACGATGCCCCATGAGTCACAGGATAAAAAAAAAATTCAAGTTTATCTTTCTTAAATAAATTTTGCAAAAATAGCCATTTTGTCAAATAAGCCATTATGTGGCCAAATTTGTAGAAATAGTCATAATTGACACCAAAAATATTCTTATTCTTGTAGAAATCTCTGGCACAAGGTGTGAAGGTTTTTCATCATAGTTTGTAGTTGGAGTCGGCTTGTACAATTTTTATTCAAAAAAAAAAAATAATCAAATAAACATCTCTTTATTTCTTGCATTAATTTGCAAGAACTACGCTCGGTCCGATTCATGCGGGGTCATGATACGTAGGCAATCTCCATAAGATTCGACCACAACTGTATATGTATATATATATATATATATAAAAAAATAAAAAAATAAAAAAAAGAACCAGCAAGGTTTTCAAGGATAATTGAAAAGGAAAAACTAGAATGACGCATGCAGTGAATACGTATATGGTTAACCGGCTAGGTGCATTGCATCCTACGTGCTATAACATATCTGTTAAACTCAGTAAGCTAACAAGTTTTGTTGCAATACCAGAAAAGTTTAGCAGTTGACTTGATAGAATATACTGGCCAGCCACCATTACCGTACTAGATCTAAAGGGCCAATTCCAGCAAGCATGTCTAGTTCCGGTAAAAGTCTCGAGGAAGAGAAATCAGAGATACAGATAATGAAAGATGAGGTGGACCGGTTGAGACAACAAATAACAGAGATGCACCTAGCCTGGGCTAGGGGACAGTCACCACCAAATCTTCCTACTCTTACACCAGCTCCAGAACGTCCGCCTATTGGTCCCTCGACAAGTGCACCGATCTATCCATATTATCAAGGGGAAAACCCTTATACATCCCAGGTTCCACCAGCTAGACAAAATACTCCTCCTCCGGTCACCGCTGTCTTCGTGGCACCTCCACCTGCTACTTTACAGAAGCCGTCCGGTGAACCGCTTTTTCAAATACATGACAATCATTGTTATGATCCCGAGCCTATCTTTAAGGCTCCTAAACCGCATTCACACACCCCTCACTGGGATAACCCGGCAGAACCAGAAAAGCACTTCAAAAGTTTGGAGCATGAGGAAGTTATTCGGAAAGTTAAAAGCCTGGAGCAATCCTTCAGGAATATGCATGGTTTAGGCAACCAAGTCAGCGTTGCTTACAAAGATCTGTGCCCATTTCCAGATGTCCAGTTGCCCGGTGGGTTCAAATTGCCCAAGTTTGATCTATACGAGGGGCATGGTGACCCAGTAGCCCATCTCCGATGTTTCTGCAGCAAAATGCAAGGAGCCGGAGGGCGAGATGAAATTCTGATAGCTTACTTCGGTCAGAGTTTGGGAGGGTCTGCACTAGAGTGGTACACCAGGCAGGATCCCGGCAGATGGTTTACATGGGATGACCTGGCCCAAGCATTCATCAGCCAGTTTCAATATAATCTTGAAATAATCCCTGATCGCTTATCATTGCTCAAAAGCTAGAGAAGAAACCCGCCGAAAGCTTCAGAGAATTTGGGTTCCGCTGGAGGGAACAAGCAGCAAGGGTAGATCCCCCGATGAGAGAGAACGAGATGGTGGATTACTTCTTGCAGACACTGGAGCCAACTTACTTTAGTCACCTGGTGACATTGGTTAGTAAATCTTTCAATGAGGTAGTCAAAATGGGCGGAATGATAGAAGAGGGACTTAAGTCCAATAAGATCTTAAGCTATTCCGCATTGAAAGCAACAACTCAAGCTATTCAGAATGGCACAGGGGTTGCATTCGGGAAGAAGAGAAGGGAAGAAGTCGCAACGGTAGAGGAGGGTACTTGGTCCAGATCGAAAGGTCCTTCACCCCATTACCAAGCCAAACCCTACTACCCAAATCACCCTCCCCGAAACACATATCCACCACCAAAGGCTTACAATAACCCTCCAGGACCAGGTTTCCGAGGGAATCATGCCTTCAGAAAGGAAAAGGCACAAAGAACCTTCACTGAGTTGGGAGAAACTTATACTGCTCTGTTCCACAAATTGAAGCAGATAGGTTTGTTAAGTCCCGTTGAGACAAGATTGCCAAATCCCCTACCCCCAAATGTGGATCGCTCAGTAAGCTGTGAGTATTGTTCAGGAGCTCCCGGACATGATACCGAGAAATGTTGGAAACTAAAACATGCAGTGCAAAATCTTATTGACACCAATAAGATCGAGGTTCAGACACCAGAGGCACCCAACATTAATCAGAATCCATTGCCAGCTCACCCTTAGACCCAACATATAAGAAGTCATGCTTGGTAATCAGGAGGAGTTTTCGGTGGTTTGTTTTTGTTGTCATTTCTTTTGTCCGAGTTGTTTCCAGGGGTTGTGACCCGGATCTTGTTTTGAAGTGAAACCCTCTTATCTTTCCATTTTTGGTCATTGCAGTTTGCTTGGTCGTTTCAGTTTTGTATTTTGGTTTGCTTGATTGTATTTGAACCACTTCTCCGTTTAGTGAAACTTTTGGTCTTTTATTACCCAGTTCGTCTTTTTGTTTAGTTTTTCTATCTTTAAATTCGTCATTTGTTCGAACGCCAACTCTAATGACATGGCATCGCACATAATTTTGGCCTAATATTAAGGGTAAATTATGAAGCAATTCAAAGATAATCAGGTCATTTTAAAAAGAAATAAAAATGATTTGAGATTATTTGGAGCCCGAATCATGTGAGACTAGGGCAGGTAAAACATGAAGAAACCCTTAAAGGAAAATTGGCCATGCTAAGGCGGGGTTCGCTCGTGATACTGAAATGAAAGTGTCATCCAGCAATATTTTAAAATGACAGATGAAAAGGCGAATGGACGATATGGTTATCAATCATGGCACAAACAGAAGATGTCGTGAATATGTTGTTTGAACTTGGCATGTTTTGAAAATTGGAATGACGAAGGCATTTTGTTCTGCTATCCAAACACTTTATCCATCATCAACACTTTGAGCTTTATTTTAAAATCTTTCATACCCCTCCTTCGGAGTTAGTTGCAAAAACTAGAAACACAGGTTTGAAAGACAAGAGAAAAAAGGGAAGAAAAGAAAACAACAAAAGGAGATAAAGAAAAGAAAAGAAAAATGAATGAAAAAGAGAAACTTGAAAAAAGGGGAATTGGGAACTACGTTTGACCCGATTCCTTAAAGAGGATACGTAGGCGCTTCACAGCTCGGTCATAGTGTAAATAAAGTAATAAAAATTCCCCAAGTAAAATCTGGGGCAAAGAAAAATTATGTTGATTATAAATGAATTTAGGTCCGAAGGTTGTAAATTTTGAACCCGAAATTGATTTTGTTTTGAGCCTTCAATACCCTTTCTTTCTAGCCCTATCCAAATCCCACATTACGGTCCAAAGAAAGACCTTCCGATCGGTCTTCAAAAGATGCCGCGTCAGGCGAGCTATCAGAATATAACACGTTGATTCCTAGCAGAAAAGACTCTGATTCTCAGCAGAAAGGAAATACGAGAGAGTCTTAGCAGTGACACCCCAATCCCCAACTAAAAGTGATACAAATGAGAGAGTCTTACCGGTGAAAACCTTCACAGGCACCATAAGGCGACGAAAGCTGAGAGAAAATCAAAATGAGAGAGGCTTGAAAGTGAAAACCCTTCGGGCACTACAAGTCGAATAAAGGTGATAATCAGATGGAAATCACGAGACAAAAATCGTGAAAGGAAATTAACGACAGAGGATAGGCCATATGTGCATGTCATGACCAGTAGAGTTGGTATCCGCGTTTGATAAGTTTTATAATTGTTTCTGGTTAGAGAGTCAGTCCTCCCTTGTCTTCTATTTGTTGTTTCTTTTTATCTTTCTCCTTTTTGTCAAAATTCTCCATCAAAGTCAGTCTAGTCAAAACATAGTGAGAAATGACTTCAAAACTTGCCACCAATTTTCCAATTATTATGCAAGGCAAGGAAATGCCATTGACGGCAGAGAAGTATGGTGCAAAGAAGATTATTAAACTGGGGCAGAAAATTTTCTTTTCAGTTTGAAAATTTTCTGGAAGTCAATACCCACTTGGGGAAGAAGGAAAGTCTTAAGAGAAATGGTCTTCGAACCAGTGTCATCCTCAACAGCCTTCAAGAAGAGTGAAACACCAAATTTTGAGGAAATGAAAATCCACCAACAATGTTATCTACAACAAGTTCCGAGGTGGTCGGACAACACAGAGTGGTAAAAGAAGAAAGGAAATCCCATCTTCAACAAAATAACCCCCAGCAAGTTGAGAACGGGGAAGGGATAAATGGAAAAACACATCCCCAACAGGAATATCATCTCCAACAAATGAAATCATTCCCCAACAAGTTTTGGGAACCCCGAGCGAGGGTAAGGAGAAAAGGAAAAAAACCACCACATGAGCGGCACAACCGCTCACAATGTTTTGAACTAACAAATTTTCTTTGATTTGAAACAGAGAAAGAAAGTGCTATTGATAGCGGAAAGTCATGCCACAAGGAAGAACACCAATACTGGGGCAGAAAATTTTCTGCCGTTGTTGAAAATTTTCTCGGAGAAACGAGGAAGGCAATTCAAGATGACGTGTCAGGTTTGTCCACCTTCAAATAGGATATTTCAGGTTTGTCCACCTTCGAACAGGACGTCTCAGGTTTGTTCACTTTCATACATTGATATCATGGGAGTATTCGCCCTCGAATAGAATACAATGGGAGTATTCGCCCTTGAATAGGATACAATGGGAGTATTCGCCCTCGAATAGGATACAATGGGAGTATTCGCCCTCGAATAGGATACAATGGGAGTATTCACCCTCGAATAGGATACAATGGGAGTATTCGCCCTCGAATAGGATACAATGGGAGTATTCGCCCTCGAATAGGATACAATGGGAGTATTCGCCCTCGAATAGGATACAATGGGAGTATTCGCCCTCGAATAGGATACAATGGGAGTATTCGCCCTCAAATAGGATACGATGTGAGTATTCGCCCTCGAATAGAATACGATGGGACTATTCGCCCTCGAATAGGATATTTTACGTTTGTTTTATTTTACATTGTCCTTTGCATATTTCATAAATTATTGCCAGAATGCATTTTTAATTCAAAAGTTGCTACTAAAAGCAGGCGCCTACCTGTATAACAAAAGGCAAGTCTTCAGTCTTTACATTGCAGGTCTTGAAACCAGTAACCCATCATAAAGCGGAGGGTTACAACAAGAGATCCCAGCGCAAATTCAAGCGCATGAGTCAAAGGAGAGGAGGGAATGAAGGAAAAATTTCCCAGCATCATTATCCTCAGCAGGCAAGTAAATAGTTCTAAAGATATCCCCAGCAGTCAGGGAGGGAAAGCAACACGACCCAGGAGAAAAACAGTTCCGAAACAAGGTAATTTAGGAGAAATGATGGTTCAAGAGACGATGCAGGAAGAAGAAATTGGTACAGGAAGCAAAGGAAGGCGATCAAGATGGGATGAGTTGTAATTGAAGTCAGGGAGCCCACCCGAAGAATGGAGTGGCGATTTAATTTTGAAGTTGTAGTTGAAGTCAGGAGCCCGCCTGAAGAGTGGATTGGCCATTTATTTTCAAAGGATGTTGTTGAAGTCAGGAGCCCGTCTGAAGAGAGGAATGACAATTTATTTTCAAAAGAGGTTGAAGTCAGGAGCCACCTGAAGAGAGGAATGGAGATTTATTTTCAAAAGAGGTTGAAGTTAGGGAGCCCGCCTGAAGAATGGAGTGGCGATTTATTTTGAAGTTGTAGTTGAAGTCAGGGAGCCCGCCTGAAGAATGGAGCGACGATTTATTTTTGAAGTTGGTTAAGGAAAGCGGCAGAGTGTAACGGAAATCCCTAGCATGAATCAGAAGGAAGGCAACCAGAATGCGAGTCAACAGTCCGAGGGGATCTACAGAAGTTTAGTCACAATAAAAAAAAAAAAAAGAAGAGGCATGAAGCCAATCCAAAATGCAGAAGTTGATGAAAGATGTGGCATGTTCAAGACATGGCCGAGGTCACAAGCACTGTATACCTGGTCTTGATTCGAAAAGCAGCACCTGCAACTAGCAAGTATCAAGGTTCAAATTTAGAGTCCGCATGAAGCACCAACCAATACTCAAGATCAAGCTTCGGAAGACTTATAGATAGGAATCTTGTAACTAGTAGCTGATAGGCTTAGTTAGTCCTTCTCATGCTTTGATTTTCGATGTAATAGCAGGACCACGGACCGGAACTTCGATGGAACGGAACCTCGACGGAACGACACCTCGACTGGCTCTCCACCTCGGTATACCCCTTCCTCACTCACTTTCGAACTACACGTGACCTGATTCCTTTATAGCCAAGGATATGTAGGCAGCTCAGATACAAGGGCTCGGTCACATTCCTCTTCTTTTAGTTTAGTCCCTCCGAATAAGGGTCGGGTCAAAAAATACTTGTCTAGTCGTTCTTTGTCTGAAAACTCTTTGTGTTTTCAGTCAAAGAGAGTTTTCAGACAAAGAGGGGCAGTTGTAAACGCGTGATTTTTGACCCTCCCCGAGATTTTCTATATTTTAGCGTAAAATATTTAGTTTAGTTTTAATATAGCTGTTTTAGCTAAATTTGATTCTTTTACTTTATTTTTACCTTAAAATAAAAAATAACAAAATATAGTTTTATTAATGTTTCGTAGTCATTTTAAACTTGAAAAATACAAAAATAGTACTTTATATTTTTTATCCTTTTATAAAAACGAAAATAATAAAAATAGTTTTATTAATGTTTCGTAGTCATTTTAAACTTGAAAAATACAAAAATAGTACTTTATATTTTTTATCTTTTTATAAAAACGAAAATAATAAAAAATAGTTTCATTAATATTTTGTAGTTATTTTAAACTTGAAAAATATAAAAATAGTACTTTATATTTTTATCTTTTTATAAAAACGAAAATAATAAAAAAAAATAGTTTCATTAATATTTTGTAGTTATTTTAAACTTGAAAAATATAAAAAAATAGTTTTATTTTAATTATGAGTATTATAGTTATTTTGACTACCTAGGATTAATTAAATAACACCATTCTCGGTTCCGGGCGAAGAATAATATTCGGGTTCAAACTACCCGGTTTTATAATTTTCGGACCTAGCCCGTAATAGTCCGAGTCCGCACATGGGGAACACGGACAAAATACAACCATAACCCATGTGAGCCCCCATTTTGGTCTTGACATTTCACATGCACACACGATACATAATCACATGAACACACCTAAGAAGCTACACTTTACACCTAAGGGATGACACTACATGTGAGGGGAGTTGTGATTTTCTTCTTCTTAAAGAAGAAGAAAGAACGACAGAGAGGAGAATTCAAAGGAGAAGAAAAACAAAGATAAAAAACAAACAAAGAGAAAAGAAACGAAAAACAAAGAGAGAAGGAAAAACAAAGAGAGAAAGGAGGAAAAACGCAAATGAAAGAGAAGAAAGAAAAAAGAAAGGAAGAAAAGAGAGATACAATAGAAAGAAAGCAAGAAGAGAACGGCAAAGTCAGAAGAGAAACGGATTGAAAGAAGAAGAAAAAAAACGAGAAAAAGAAGGAGAGGATTCAAAACAAAGAAAGAACACTAAACAGAAAGAAAACGAAAGAAGAAAAGAGAAGAAGAAACACGGCAGAAAGAAGAAAAGAGAGACCATTGTTCGGTTATCTCTTCATTTTGATTCGAGTTACAACTTCAGTCGAGGTCGTCGTTTGATTCGAGTTCTGTCCGGAGAGGTCGAGGTTTGAGATCGTCATAAAAGGTTCGTTTTCTCGTTGTGTACGTTGAAAAATATGCAGAAATAAAGGTGCTGTTCTTTTCCGATATTGTTCTTCTCGCTAATATTTTGGATCGTTTCGTATTTGATTTACTTTCGTATGGTTCAGACTATTTTTGTAAATACATGATTTTGTTGAACATGCAATGTCGAAGTTAGCTAATGAAAATGACTAATCCTTTATATGCTCGCCAACTAGTTATGCTTCCATTGTTTATGTAATTGTTCACCATAGTCTTGAATTTGCTCACTTAGTTAGCTACTCGTATGTTTACTCGAATTGGTTATAGTTGAGCACGATGTTGTCACATTATGGAAATTGGTTCATTATTCTTTAACCGAACAACATAATTAGATTAAAGGAATCGGGGGTGCATTTCATGTGACCCGACTCCAATTTTGAACAAGGTTAAATAAAGCGTGTCGTGAACCACAAGTGCATTTCATGTAGTGTGGCTTGCAACATGTTTTAAATAATCTTGAATTAACTCTTAAATAAATATAGCGGAATGTAGTTTGCTTTTAAATTAGAATGAGAGGTATGCCTCGCCTAACAAAATTATACAAATCGCGGGGCCCTCATAAATGTATATGTAAAATATTTAGATTTCGAGATGTGCCGTTTCTTAGCGAATTTCCCGGCCTTCTCAAAAATGTAAATAAGTAATCGCTCTAGGCGCGTATTTTAATAATTTTACCTTCTTAAATACGGGTGTGCATTTCATGCGGCCCAAATCCAAATCCCAAAATGTTGAATAAGAGTGTGTCGAGGATCCGGGTGCATTTCATGTGACGTGATTCGAAACATATTTTTAGGCAACATTCTCTTTCGTAAATAATAATAATAATAAAAGCGGTAAAGGGATATTAATTTGCATTAAGTATATAACTCTAAAAATCAGATAAATAAGCCGAATATGACAGTTAAGCGACCGTGCTAGAACCACGGAATTCGGGAATGCCTAACACCTTCTCCCCGGTTAACAGAATTCCTTATCCGGATTTCTGGTTCGCGGACCGTTAAATAGAGTCAAACCTTTCCTCAATTCGGGTTTCAAACCGGTGACTTGGGACACCATAAATCTCCCAAGTGGCGACTCCGAATCTCTTAATAAATGAATCCCGTTTTGGTTGTCCTTTAATTGGAAAAACTCTCTTTTATATTTCGCGCCCGCGCGGGTACGGAGAAAGGAGGTGTGACAAATGGCACCACTGGCTTTTGGCCGATAAGGAGTAGAGTTTCTGTGTGTTATCTTGAATTGTTCACATACCTCTACCATCAGACGGGTATTCAAATTTTCAGCATTATCGGTAATGATAGTAGCAGGGATTCCGAAGCGGCAAATGATGTTGGAATACACAAAGTCCATTATAGCTTTCTTGGTGACTGCCTTGAGAGTGATGGCTTCAACCCATTTTGTGAAGTAATCAATTGCAACCAATATGGACCTATGCCCATTAGAAGCTTTCGGGTTAATCGGCCCAATGGATTGTATACCCTAAACGACGAATAGCCACGGTGCTAACATCGGGTGTAGCTCTGTTGGCGGTGCATGAATCGAATCACCGTGCACCTGGCATTGATGGCAGTTCCGGACGAAACCGAAATAGTCCTTTTCCATAGTTATCCAATAATATCCCGCTCGCAGGATTTTCTTTGCTAAAACATATCCATTCATATGAGGCCCACACACTCCTGCGTGGACTTCTTGCATGATTCTTCCGGATTCCTCAGCATCCACACATCTTAACAGATTATGGTCCGGGGTCCTTTTATACAGAATGTCACCACTTAAAATGAAATTGCTTGCCTTCCTTCTAATGGTTCTTTTCGGATCTCTTGTGGCTGGCTCAGGGTATTCTTGTGTCCTAAAAAATGTCTTAATATCATGATATCATGTCTGAGTTCTGGGTCCCATCTCGACTACATTACAGTAATCATGCCTTTCTTTGATTTGAATTTTCATGGGATCAATATAGGCATTGCCTGGGTAAGGTAACATTGATGCTAAAGTGGCAAGTGCATCAGCCAGCTCATTGTGACATCGAGGAATATACCTGAACTTGATTGACTTGAAACGTTTGGTAAGGTCATCCACGTGTTGCCGATATGGAATGAGCTCCACATCACGAGCTTCCCACTCTCTCTGTGCCCGCTGGATGATTAAGTCAGAATCTCCCATGATCAATAAATCTTTGACCTCTTGGTCAATGGCCATGTTCATCCATGATGCAAGCTTCATATTCAGCTGTATTGTTTGTGCAGAAAAATCGAAGCCTAGCTATGGCTGGATAATGCTGACCATCAGGTAATATCAAGATTGCCCCAATACCTACACTTCTCGCATTTACTGCTCCATTAAAAAACATTTTCCAGGCACAAGTATCTTCAATGATGATTTCTACTAATTAACATCTTCATCTAGGAAATACGTGCTCAGTGGTTGGTATTCATCATCAACCGGGTTTTCTGCCAAATGATCTGCTAATGTCCGGGCCTTCATCGCCGTGCGAGTGACATAAACTATGTCAAACTCACTGAGCAGGATTTTGCCATTTTGCTAATCTCCCAGTGGGCATCGGCTTCTGAGCGACCCATGTCAGTGCACAACATGTTCTTTCCAATAAAGTATACTTGGCCTCATAGCTAGTGAACTTCTTACTCAAATAATAAATTGCTTGCTCTTTCTTGCCAGTCTTATCATGCTGCCATAAAACACAACCGAAAGAGTGTTCCAGCATTGTCAAATATAAGAAGAGAGGTCGTCCTGCTTCAGGTGGGACCAACACCGGAGGATTTGACAGATATTCCTTAATTTTGTCGAAAGCTTCTTGGCATTCAGCTGTCCATTTGACTGCTACATCTTTCTTCAACAATTTAAGTATGGGCTCACATGTGGTAGTCAATTGAGCAATGAACGGACTGATATAGTTCAACATTCCCAATAAGCTCATCACATCCTTCTTCGTTCTTGGAGGAGGTAGATCTCAGATAGCCTTTATTTTTGTTGGATCTAGCTCGAAACCCTTCATGCTAACTATAAAACCGAGGAGCTTGCCCTATGGGACCCCAAAAACGCATTTGGCTGGATTCAGCTTCAAATTACTTACGCAACCATTCAAAGAACTTTCTCAGGTCTCGCACATGATCATTATGAGTTTGGGACTTGATAATTACATCATCTACATACACCTCTATCTCTTGATGCATCATGTCATGAAAGATAGCAGTCATAGCCCTCATGTATGTTGCCCCAGCATTTTTCAACCCAAATAGCATGACTCAATAACAGTAGGTCCCCCATGGTATAGTGAAAGCACTCTTTTCGACATCTTCTTCATCCATCAACACTTGATGATATCCTGCGTAACAATCCACGACAGACTGTATTTCATGTTTGGTGCAGTTATCAACAAGGATGTGGATGTTGGGCAAAGGAAAATTGTCTTTTGGACTCGTCATATTCAAATCTCTATAGTCCACACACACACGGGTTTTCCCATCTTTCTTTGGCATAGGAACCACATTGGCTTACCAAGTAGTATATCGGACCACTCGAATTACCCCTGTCTTCAACTGTTTTGTAATTTCTTCCTTGATCTTATCACTGACGTCAGTTTTGAACATTCTTTGCTTATGTTGCACTGGATGTCAGTCAGGGTAAATTGGCAGTTTATGCACCACTAAATCTACACTCAACCCTGGCATGTCGTCGTATGACCAAGCAAACACATATTTAAATTCAAACAAGAGCTGGATTATGGCATCTCGAGTTTTCTCCTCTGTGTGAATGCTTATTTTGGTTTCTCTTATTTCCTCAGCATTTCCCAAATTAATCGGTTCAGTGTCATTCATGTTTGGCTTAGGTTTATTCTCAAATTGTTCCAATTCTCGGTTTATTTCCTTAAAAGCCTCTTCTACATCATATTCTGGTTCTTGATTCATTATTTCAAGTTAGACAGCATGTTTTGAGTCTGGTCATAAAGTCCTTAGGCATGTCATGTTATTTAAAACTGCACTAATTTAATTGAAAAGAAAAAATGAAAAGAATAAAAATAAAACAAATCAGAAAAAGGGAAAATGGACGATGAATTATTGATTTCATTTCTTGGAATTTGGGAAGATAACAGGGTTTACATGAATTTAAAAGACAAGATATCAAAAGAAAACATCTGAGTTACACCATGGAATAACTCGAGATGCAGAACAAGGTGACATGGCTAATCTACCAGGACTCCCGCGTGATCGGGAACAGAGAAGCATTCCAATTCTGAAGTTTAGCTTCTGGTCCCATATATAGTACCTAAGCGGTGCTAGTACCTTCTCCTAGTTCGACCATGTGAGTTTCATAGAGCATTTTCCTCATAGCCCCACATATGTCTTCTATTTCGTCTGCCATGAAAACCTCATCTTTTTCTTAAACATATTTGGGTTCGACAAAGGTCTCATACAAATGTGGCACTGGCTGTGGCAGAAACCAACATTTTGTTTCCTTTCTTCGGCCCACGCTTCATCCTCGAAAGTAGGGTAAAAACCTATCCCAAAATACTTCTCTGCAGTGGGTAGAGTCACTGGCTCAACTATTCCTTGCAAAGAGTTTCCCAATACTTTCCCTGGTTTGAATCCATGTCTAATCATTTCTTTAGCCACCATGATTGAAGCATTAGACAAGAAAGGCTGGGGGCACGGGCTTCCTTCCTCATATTGGTCCGCTACCACGACTTCAAAGGCTTGATAAACAATATGCTCGCTTCCTTCTCTCGCCTCCAAGCACGGAATGGATGGGTCACGATACATAGACTACTCATCTTCTCCATGAACTACAATCTCCTAATTCTCATATTCAAATTTTACCATCTGGTGGAGGGTAGAAGGCACGACTTCTGCAGCGTGAATCCAAGGCCTTCCCAAAAGGAAATTGTATGACATGTCCATGTCCAATACTTGGAAAGTGACCTTGAAATCCACTAGCATATGGTCAGTATCAAATCGATTTCACCGATAGTGTCCCTCTTAATGCCATCAAAAGCTCTCACGCAGATATTGTTGGGACGAATTCTCCCTATTCCGATCTCCATTCTTTGTAGTGTAGAGAGTGGGCAGATATCAACCACTGAGCCTCCATCCCCCATGACAAGCTTAACATAGTAACCCTCACATTTGACAGTTAAATGTAAAGCTTTATTGTGAGCAGCTCTTTCTGGTGGTAAATCATTCTTGTTGAAAGAAAGTTGATTGATAGCGATAAATCTTTTTGTCATTCTCTCCAGTTGTTCAACTGATGTTTCGCAGGGCACATATGCCTCATTCAAGGTTTTCATGAGAATCTTTTGATGTTCAGCGGACTTCGCCACCAATGTCAAAAGTGACACTTGTTCAGGACACCCCCTTAGTTGTTCCACTGTTTGATAACCATGCATTTTCATCTTTTGAAAGAAAGCTTCTGCTTCTTTGGCACTTACTGGCATTTTAGATGGAAAGCGTTTCCTTGCAGCGCTGTTTACTTCAAGAACATTTGATCATTTTTCAACAGGGATGGTTCCCTGGAGTTCCCCTGTAGTTTCTTTGCCTTTATAGGTAACCACAGTTTGTTGGTAGTTCTAGGGTACTGCAGAGAGATCATTCATCGGCTTTTGTGGTGTGCATCCAATAACCACTGGCTCGCTCAGCCAAGGTAGTTTGATTGTCCCCCGTACCACATAGGCCACTTGTGTCCCTTTCTTTACTTCATACTTCTTCAGAGCGCTCACGACTAATTATTTTTCTTGACGACCCCTTGTAATATAAAGAACCTCTTGTTTCGAAGGCATTGGCTCGTCTTTTGCCTCAATTTTCATTTCAGGTTCAACTTTGGTAGTTTTATCCTTCTTCTCTCTTTTTTCCTGTTTCAGGGATGTCTTAGGCTTCTTTTCAGCATCGGCAATAACAATTATGGCTTTCAAGGCCGAATTAAATTTTCGGTCTTCACAAATCATACTAATTACTGGCACGTTGTTGTGAGCGGGCAATGGGTTATTAGTAACATTTGGAACTTCTTCATCCTTCAGCACTATTTTCCCTTATTCGATCAAATCTTCCATAGACCTTTTCAATGTCCACCAGTGATCGGTGATGTGCCCTTCCACTCCTGAATGGTATGCACACCCGACACCCCGCTGATATGATGGTGATTCTAGGGTTTGCCTATTTGAGGGTACGGGTTGTAGCAAGTTCATCTAGACCAGCTTCGGGAACAAACTGGAATATGATTCGCTAATTGGTGTAAAATTTTGTCGCTTGGGTAGTTCTCTAGGGCGGAAATTATTTTGCGGTGTTTGGGGATTATATTGGTTTTGGAAAGGAGGCTGGTTTCTTTGGAATGGAGGTGGGTTTCGATTAGTTTGCGGTCGGCCAAACGGTTGAGCATTCATTACTGCATAAGGTGGAGGAGTATAAGTCATGTCTGTGTCGGGGTAATATTGCTGAGGAGTTCTTTCTGGGAATGCCGGCCTAGGAGCCCGGAATCTTCTTCCTCCCGATGTTGCCATCACTATTTCTTCTTTCTTGTTGCCCTTCGACATCCCTCCAGACCCTCCTTGAATAGATTGGGAGGTTGCTCTTATAGCCGACTGACTCAGGATTTTGCCTGTTTTCAAACCATTCTCCACCATTTCTCCAATTTTTATGGCCTCCGCAAAATATTTACCCATGACGGACATCATGTTTTGAAAATAATCTGCTTCTTGGCCTTGTAGAAAAACTGTCACCATCTCCACCTCATCCATTGGTGGTTTCACCCTTGACTCAGGATTCTGCCTGTTTTCAAACCATTCTCCACCATTTCTCCAATTTTTATGGCCTCCGCAAAAGATCTACCCATGACGGACATCATGTTTTGAAAATAATCTGCTTCTTGGCCTTGCAGAAAAACTGTCGCCATCTCCACCTCATCCATTGGTGGTTTCACCCTTGACGCCTGCTCACGCCATTTGATTGCATATTCACGGTAACTTTCTGAAGGCTTTTTCTTGAGATTTTCCAAAGAATTCCTATCGGGTGCAATATCCACATTGTACTGAAATTGTCGGACAAAATCTCTAGCGAGGTTATCCTTAATATGCCATCGAGATATGTCCTGATCCATGTACGATTCTGATGCTATACCTACCAAACTTTCTCCAAAATAGGCCATTAGTAACTCTTCTTTGCCCCCAACTCCACGTAGCTGATTACAGTACCTTTTGAGATGAGCTATGGGATCACCATGTCCATCGTACATCTCGAACTTCGGTATCTTATATCCCAAAGGCAGGTGCACATGGGCGAATATGCACAGATCATTATAAGATACACTTTTCTGCCCACTTAGTCCTTGCATATACTTAAGACTTTGTTCCAGACTCTTCATCCTTTTTGTCGTGTCATCCTGTTCTAATGTTTTGAGAGTCTTTTCCTATTCCGGTACGAGCTTATAAGGTGGCCGGAAATATGTGTATTGAGGGTATTGTGGAGGATCAGCCTGAAAGATCGGATTCTAGAATGTGAAGATTGAAAGGTCCCCAACGTGCCTTGGCAATGATGGATGTGTTGTTGCAGAGGATGGTGGAGCAGCGAAAATGTTAGGCGTAGTCCCATATGGGAATACTTGTGGGTGAGTTTTAGAAGGTGTTCTGAAAAGTTAGCAGTTATGGTAGGTTGGCCTAAAGGAACATTTGGATGGCTGATGGGGACAGTGGTAACTCCTCATGATCTGGGGAGCAATTTCTGGAATCCAGGGATATTACTTGGGGGTTCCTTCCCGTTGTAAGCATCCCACATCTCCATCAAACACAGACGTAGTATTCTATTTTCTTCTGCCGTGTAGGACTAGGAGACTGGGATCCCAGAGAGTGGGCTGTCTTTAGAGATAGGGATTGCAGGAAGAGCCATTTCAGATGACATTTCAACGCTTCCTTTGGATCTGGTGAAGTGTCGATATGAGGCCATCTTACCACAAACCAACCACGATTTCTAAAAACTTAACTGAAATTGACAACAACAACGGTTAGTGTGACACAAATAACAGATAGGCAACCACACATTGAAATGTGATGCACCTATACAGTAAACTGAGCATCTACATGTTTGCTTCGGCTGCATGCGTCATCCCAACTTTTCTATTGTTGCCTTTTCCTTTCCTTTCTCTTTTTGTTTTATTTTCTCTTCCCCCTTTTTGCTTGGTTTTTCTCTCAATGCCTTATTGCCTTCTCTTGTGTTTTTTTTTTCTCTCGGTTTCCTTTTATTTATTTCCCTCATATTTCTCATTTTCTCTATTTTTTTCAAGATTACGGTCGAAACTTAGATAGATTGCCTATGTATCATGGACCCGCATGAATCAGACCAAGCGTAGTTCTTGCAAATAAAAGATAAAAATGCAAAAATAGAAAAAATAATTTTTGGGAAATTTTCGAATTTTCATTAATAAAAACTGCGATTACAAAATTACTAAACTATTTGTTTTCATTTTAAGAAGAAAAATACAAAAGACTCAAAACAAAATACTGACTCGACTATATAAGAATACGTCAAAACTTCAGACCTTGGGGCCCGCAGGGCATCATTCGGCATCGCCGCGGGCCTGGGCGCAAGACCCCTATGTAGTTGCTCTAAATCATTCATGACCTGCCGAACAAATAGCATCACTGAAGCAAAGAAAGTGGTTCTACCCATCCGTTCACCATCTTGACATCTCTTGACAATATAATGTGCAATGCGCTAGATTCTTTCCCTAATTTGACCTTTTTCTTGAAGAAGTCAGCTTATGTGTTGATTGCGGGCTTCTAGCACTTGTGAATCTTGAAGGTGAAGGTCCTGTAGCAACATTACTTCCTTTTGTATTTCATCCATCATCTCATAATACCGGTTTCTCTCAGCTCGAAATTCTTTGTCTAATTGGATTTCCCTTTCTTCCGAAGCATTTCCTTTCCTTCTTATGTTGGCAATGGTTTCTTCATAATCCTTTTTTAGATGTTGTACATATCGGGCTCTTTCCTCATTTTTCTTGGCCCAATGTGTTTGTAGTTTTGCTAGATTCCTTTGAGACCTTTCTAACTCTTCTTCACAATCTGAGACTTGTTTTTTCAACCCTCTGATCAACCTTTCGTCAGACACGCTTCTTTCCCTATTTCTAGCGTCAATTTTCATTTGTTGGATATGTGCTTTAATGGCTTCATTTCCTAAAACAATTTCATCTTCTTACCTTTATCAGCAACCATTTGGACATCTTTTTCGAATTGAAGGTCACATACATGTTGTTCTAATGCTCCAATTTTGACTCGGTATTCCTTTTTTTTTGTCAATCAATCCAATTGAAGTCGGGCTCTGTCAATACATTGATGTACGTGAGGCCTTTTAGAGGGTCTCCCAGGAGTTTGAAACCTTTTGTTGAACCATGCCAAATATTTGGGATCCAGCTCTCCCCTGGCTTGATATCTATCATTGTATCAGGTTGTAGAAACCGGCTTTCATTCCATATTTTTCTAATTCTTGCTTCCGGGAAGGTGGCTTTAAGACCCAACTCAATAACCTATTCACTTAGATCTTCATCGTTGTGCACTGGTTGGAACCTCCCAAATTGTCGCATGACTCTGTAAGGTGCATAAGGTTGTGTGCTTTGAATGCCCATCAAAAGTATATATGGGACTTCTGCTGAAGAATAGAGCACTTCGGTTGCGGGAAGCCACCCATAAGTCCACTCGATCTTATCCGCATTTAATGAATTCAAGCATAAAGACCAAGCCTTAACACCTTCGGGGAATTTGATGCCTGGAGATTCAAATTCATTGATGCAACTGAGCCCAGTTAACCCAAGGTTCATGTACCTTGTGCGGTGACATAATGCTCTTGGATCCACATTTGCAACAAAAGATTACACCCTTGGAAGAATTTTTCTCCTTCTCGACACTTAGTTAAGGCCCGATAAATTTCTGCTACAATCAAGGAGACTATTGTGCTATTGGACTTTTTCATAGCTACATCCACCATTCCTATCAGTGCGAGATCTATATTCCCATCTTCCCTTGGGCAAATCACAATTCCTAGAAAGGCCACAATAAATGCTAACCCTCGTCGAGCCTCCCATTTGTCATTATTTCCTTCATGTGTTGAGCCCGTGTTAGGTTCCTAAAAGCCCCTCGGGTTACCGTATCGATGATAAAGAAAATGCAAAGTGCAACACCCTTCTGCTAGATGTGGGTCTTGGATATCTCGATTGACACTCAATAAATCCAAGAATTTGTGGAGTGTGACAGGCCTGGATGATAGAGGATATCTACTTCGCCTGTTCCCATTAAGGCTTGCATACCCTACCATTTCCTCCAATGTTGGTGTGAGCTCAAAATGAGAGAATCTGAAGACATTCCGAGTTGGATCCCAAAATGGTGTTAATGCTTCAACAATATCCTTTCTTGGTCTTACGTTCAAAAGTCCCGTAAGACCCCATAGGATTCTTACCACTCATTCTTTACTTTAATCTCATATGTCATTCCACCACATATGAAGCTGGATGGGTATCTCACTCAGGACTGAGAAGGTTTTGATGTCTTTGGAATTCATCCTGCACATTTATTTAATGATCAAAAGGTAGAAGTGGCTATTTTTGCAAAATTTGTTTAATAGACCATGAATTTGAAAACATTTCTCATCCTGGGGCCCATGGGGCATCATTCAGCATCACCACAGGCCGACACAAGACTGAGAAAGTTTTAACGCTAATTGTGACTATTTTTAAAACCTGGCCATATATTGGCTTAAAAATGGCTATCTTTGCAAAACTTTCAGTTGAGAAAATCTGGTTTGGCAAATACGATCTTTCAGCACTTCCAAGAGGCAAATTTTAAGGCTGTATTTGCAAATCATTTAAAATGATTCAAGGTGGATATTCTTGTAAAAACGGCCTTCCAGCGTCCTTTTGAGGGACATTCGGCTTATTTTAAACAATAATGGCATCACCCGATTTTTTTAAAATTTGACATTTTTGGCTATTTTTGAAAAAAGGAGAGGTTGAATCCGATGAGGGTTGCCTACATATCTCACATCCGATAAGAATCAAACTAGCGTAGTTCGGGCAGATTGCCAAACTCGAAACTAATTTTGAACAATAATGTTCTTTCTATTTTTCAAATATTTTCTCTTTATTTTTGAAAATCCAGTAGCATTTCGGTACTAATTGGGCATTGGGTTTTCACTACAAATGATTATCCTCCCTTTGTCCTAACACTGTTTTTTTTTTAATTTTTCACTCATGATACACAAGCCGGTCAACTTGCGGAGCCGAGTAAATAAATGCAAGTAGCACGTAATATGCATCAGGATGGTCATTTCAATACGGGTCACTTGTCCTAGACGGTCCCAACCCCTGTGTTAAGTCCCCTAAGTCAAAATGCATTTGATACAAATAAACGTCCTACTAGGAATTCAGCATGAGTCATCTAGGTTTAAACCCTAGGTTTATTGATCTAGACCTAGCTTACCCGTGCGGACAACTCGGGCCGAGGGGGAGGCAGGGTACCGGGAATACAGAAGCTTCCCTGGCTTTGCAACTTATCCAAACCTCGTTCTAAATTTGGGAAAAGACTCTAAAAGAAGAGAAGCTACACGAAGTGAACCCTTCTCCGTGATGTAGAGGACACAGAAAGAGGGAGGGATTCGAGACAATTTATATACTGTTCAACAAATATCAAAGCGGTAAACATTTAGCACATATAGCATAGAAGCATGTAGAAGAATCAGATAAAAGCCAAATATAATAATTAAACTAAGCTCAAATTCTTTGAACCCTGAACTAGAATTCTGAGTTCGTTTCCCCAGCAGAGTCGCCAAAGCTGTCACACCTCATTTTTTACACATCCCTACCCCGAAGTGTAAACTATATAAAAGAGAGTTTTTCCAATTAAAGTGACATTATTCGAATTGGGATTATTTATTTATTTTTAGTGTCGTCACTCGGGAAAGGATTGGCTTTTGGTGTCCCGAGTCACTGGTTTAAATCCCATATCGAGGAAAATTATTCGACTTCCCAATTGGAGTCTGCGAATCAGAAATTCTGTGTAAGGAATTATGTTGACCCGAGGGAAGGTGTTTGGCACCCCCGGATCCCGTGGTTCTAGCACAGTGGCTTAAATTACTATAAATGGCTAAAAATCTATTTTTTACCTGCCCCAACCTATAGTGCAATTTTATAGTTATTTACCTCTTTTTAATTATTTTTACGAAAGTGAACGTCGCCTAAAAATATGTTTTCGGATCACAACACATGAAATGCACCCGGATTCTCGACACATCTTTATTTGGCGTTTCGGATTTGGATTTGTGTTGTATGAAATACATACCCGAATTAGGAAGGTAAGATTATTGAAAATGCGCCTAAAAAGTCTAACATATTATTATCTTTTGGGAAGTCCGTAAAATTTTCTAAACGGTCCGTCCCCAATCTCTAAGTATTTTATTAAGAAATTAATGAGGGCCCCGCAATTATTCATTTGATTTGGCGAGGCTCATCTCACTTTTGTTATTAAAGGACAACTAACAGCAAGCTAGAGTTTTTTATGAATTATTTGTCTCCAAGGGCTAATTAATTTATAAATACAAATTCAAGTCATGAATTCAAGTTCTAATTCAAACAAAAGGGAAACACCCTTTTAGTTTGAACCTGCAACCTAATTCGAAACCCAATTTTATATTAAAAAATTAATCCCATATTCCTAATATAATTTTTTTTATTAAAGAGTTTTTGATTTATAGCAATTTTTGACCTTGAGCCGTTGACCCAGGCTTGTTAATGTTGTTGTGTAGCCATTGGGCTTCAGTGAAGTCCAGCCCTGGACCTTTTCAAGCTTAAAGATCAAGTTGGCTGTTTGGGAAATTGAACAAGAATTGGGCTATTTTTTTACAGCCCAATTATCAGGATCCGAGACATTTAACAATAAGATTTTCAATTCTCGCCCAAATTAAACTAACAACGAGATCATAGCATATGAATGCATAATCTTATGTTAGTGAGAGCATGACCAACACTATGGCTAATTTTATACCGTGTACTCACATGAGTTTGAAATTCCAACTTGTGGTTATGCTTTCAAAGTCGGCTGCCTAATCTGATTATTCTCCTTGATTTTTGAAAATGAGACTACAACATATACCTATTACATTACATACCGGAAACAATTGAACATGAAAATGCACAAAACTACAACCTACTATCACTGAGCATGGCATTTCTTGTTACTGAAATTTAATACAGTCCTAGACGGCTTCTAATAGTAATACTGCAGCTAATTAACATATATATGTAACTATTAATAGAAATTAAGTGACTAATATGTGATATTCTATTTTCCTAACATGAAAATGCTATTTTTACTGAAAAAGCTCGAATAAACCTAAGAAAGAACAGTTCGACTGTCCTATATAATTACAAGGTGAGTTTGAGCAGTCCTGTTTAATATTCATGCAGATCTATTCAAATGAAACTATCACTACATATTACAACTAGCACGAAAACAAAAGCATGCTCTTATGGCAAAAATACTTCATCGGATTGATTTCACAATGGTTCAGGTACATTGATTGAAACTTCACACCACTAGGGATAAAATGTACCTGGACAATAGAATCAAAATCAGAGAGGAAGATCAGCAATGACCAACAGCAACAGTAATCAAATCAAGCTCCAAACCCAAGAATTGTCCACAAAAACTCCAAATATACTCAAGAGAAAAGTATCAAAACAACAGCAACCCCAGAATGAACTCGAACAAACCAATTTAAACTTGATATCACTCAAATATTATATAATTTCAGATTTGAAACTTTTATCTTAGGACTTCAAATGAGAAGCTGTTGATTTGGACCAAAAGAAGAATATATTAAAATGATATTTGGGACTGAAATATTTCTGGGAACTTTCAGAATCTCTGAACCTTAAACAAGGCATTATTCATGCCTTTTATAGGCCAAAAATGAGGGCAACCCTCAGATTTTTGTTTTTCTTATCAGTCCTTGACTATTTTCAGATTAGTCCCTCTATTCTTGACTTGTTAAACAAGTAAGTGCATCACAATTGCAAAAATCTGCACTTAGACCCCTTCTAGAAGGGTCTAGGGGGTTCTTTTAACCATATAATACCCATACTACTTTTTCTTGCCTTCCTTAATTACTAACCTAAGGATTTTTCCCCTTTTCTATGCCTAAAATGCCCTTAAACTAGTCTCAAACTATGGTTAACCAAGCCAGCCCCTTACCTCTAGTTAATAACTAGCAACTATAGTTGAATCTAGTGATTCCAAACGAGGTATATCCAAATCATGATACTAATTAAACTAATGAATATTAAATTAAAGAATAGTCAAGAACCATTAAACTAAAATTAAACTAACAAAACAATAATCCAATTAAACGAGGCTCAAATAGTTTTAAAGCAAGCAGGAAACATGATTAAACAAACAAAGAAACAAATCTACAAAAGAATTAGACTAGAAAAAAGGCATTCGACCAAACTAATCAAAACTAATTTAATACCTAACAATTAACTAACGAATGAACATTTAAACTAAGAAGAACAGCTTTTAACTCAGAATAATCAGAATTAGATAATCAATAACGACAGAATTCTATTGAAATTAAGCTACCAATTAAAATGATTAGAAAACTAAAGCTACACTTAATTAGACAGTTAAAGCCTGAATCACACTAAAATGAAACTAAAAAGAAATGAGAAGAAGACTTACTAAGATTGAACTCCATAAGAAAATCATCCGAAATTGACTTCCGGTTATTATTATACATCTATTTCGTCATAAATAGACCTTTAATATTAATTAGAATTCAATCGACTTAAAAAAATTCTAAAAATGGCCCAGAACAGTATGAACCCTAGATCCAGAATTTGACCATCCTTATTCAGATTCGGGGGATTTTGGTCAGGGATTAGGGTTGAGGATGGTGAGTGGAGTATATGGTATGATTTTTTGAAGTTTTGGTAGAGTTAGGGTTTTGGTCCGAATTTTAGATTTGATATTCGAAGTAATTGGTTCGGATTTGAAAAGAAATAAGGTTGGATATGGATTGGGTAGATGAAGACGGAGATATAGTGAAAGTTTGGAATTATTTGGAGCTCCGCCGCCGGCGGAGGCGATTTCAGGCTGGTGGCGCTGGGCGAAGGAAGGCGGTAAACGGTGGAGAGACAAAGGATATGAGGAAGACAAATGTGTCTCTAGGGTTTTGAGACAATTTTATTAAATGAGGGGATTAATCGGGACCGTTGGATGATGGGGATGGATGGCTAGGATTAAATAATCAAAACGACGTCGTTTTGATATCAAGAGGGGGGTGGACCGGGTAAGGGTGCGGGCTGGGCTGGTGATGTGTTTGTCCTTTTGGGCTTGAGCTGATGGCCCAAAATTGGCCTGCTCACTCTCTTAAATTCAATTCCTTTTATTGCATTTATTTTCTTTTCTTCTTTTCTTGTTTTATAAATTGATTTCTAATTTTATTATGTAAAATAAAAGAAACAAATTAAATCTATGATTGTACTAATTAATTCCAACCTTAACTAATTCCTAGTTTGAAAGAAAACTAATCTAAAAAAAATGTAAAATATAGAGTTAAAACAAATAGTAAAAGGACTATTTTTATTATTTTTCTCTTATTTTAGCAATATTAAGTGATTAAATAAAATATAAAAATTAAATTCTAAATGAAAACATACTATTTTTGTACTTTTATGAATTATACCAACTAAAAATATACAAAAAAATGCAAACAAGACATAAAATCAAAAAATTAATTCCTAAAATTCAAATAATAAAAGAAATTTTTTAATTTTAATGAATTGATAGGAGTAATTTAAGCGTGGCAAAAATCATGTGCTCATAGTATCAGTAAGTAAGTCATATTAAAATACCATCAAATCCATTCTTCTAGCTAGACTCATAGCACCACTAGTATGTGGAAGTGTTTGTTATCCTCGAATCCGTTGATTTCTCAAGAAAAGCTCCTATGAGTCAAAATATGAGAATTTATGTTACATATAAAAAATGACAAAAGAAATATATTTTAACTTGTTATACTAATAAGTAACTTTTCTTATGTTCTAGAATATATAAAATAAGAAGCCGCAGTAGTGGCAGAGAAGAAGCAGTAGAGACAAGCAATAAAAGAAGAAGCCACAGCAGTGACAGAGAAGAAACAACAGAGACAAGTAGTGAAATAAGAAGAAGAAGAAGCCACAGCAGTGGCAGAGAAGAAGCCATAGAAGAAGAAGAAGAAAAAAAAGAAGAAGAATACAAACCTTTGTTTCCTCTTTGGACCGATAGTTAACATACAATGCCCATTGATCCATGGGAATGCCTTCGGGAACATTTTTAATGCTTTTTTGCTTTGCTCAATAATGGATCATTGGCCTCATGCCATAGATTAAGCCTGAATTCCTTCCACTTTTTGTTAAGAGAATTGTTAAACCAATCTTTTACCTTTTGTTGATCACTCTTAAAGAAAAACCGAGGCTTGACAACAAAATATATGTTAGTTTATTGCTGATTGAATTTCCAATCAATAACACAACAACTCTTTCCAACAAAAATCTACGTAAAACAACTCTAATATACAAACTTCGTAGGCTGTACTATCAAAATTTGTACCATGTATCTAAATATGTTGAACTTTAACTCAAGTTTTTCAAAAATAATATGTACTATAATACAAATAGAACTAATAACTTGAGATAAACATTGAAAAGTTTAAAACCTTAGTATAATCAGTCACTCACCACAAATAAAGTTGGTACATCCTCCTAGACATTATGGAAAAACAACAATGAAACAGCATAAAAAACACAAAAAAGAGTTACAGTACTATAACAAATAATCAAGAAAGTAGTAGAAACTAGAACAAAATCACATAAACATAAAAGATAGCAAGACTTGAAGGGGAAAAAGAAACATTACCCACATAACATTTCATGTGGACTGTGGAGTAATGAACACTGAGGAAGCTAAGTACTTGTGCTGACAAGAGTGTCACGACCCTAGTTCACCAATTGTGAACCTGTCATGACGGCGCCCAGTCTTCGTGACTAGGTAAGCCTTACACAATGCAGAATTTTATAGCTTTTATGAACAACAAGAATATACAGCGGAATAAAATAGAACATGTAATAGGTGCCGCCCGGCACATACACTTTGCCAAAATTTCTAGAACACATAACCACCAAGACCCGAAAACTCACGGGAAAACACACGCTAATATAGTAAACAATGGCTCTATCCACCAAGAGTATCTATACAATCGAAAACAAAAAGGAATATCTAGTGCCACTAGGAAAGAACAGAAGAAGACTCTCCGGATCTGCGAAAGCACCAGACGCATACCTCGAGTCTCCTGAGTATAACCTCAATCACCGGTAGTGTGTCAGATTAGATGGACCTGGATCTACACAACAAAAAGTGTGCAAAAGAGTAGCACGAGTACACCATGGCGGCACTCAGTAAGTACACGCCCGTCACCTCGTGTACAAGGCATTAAATCAACACATAACATATCCTAGGGGAGAAAATCCCCCACACAAGGTTAGAAAAGTCACTTACCTCAATCCCGGTATAAAACCGCTAAGAAATAATGCCCTTGCCACGAGTATCCGACTCCGAGTGGCCCAAATCTATTCAAACCAATTACATAGTGTAAATAACATCGCAAATAACTAATTACATTGTTAAAATTAAAGTTAAGGCGCGAAAATAGGTAAAATGACCAAAATACCCCTCCAGCCATCAGCTCAAAGTCAAAATATTTTTTACGTTTTCAAAACCCCTGCACTCTAACGAGTCTAACCATATAAAATTTATCAAAATCGGAGTTCATTTGCTCATTCAATTTATCAATTTTCACTCTCTTAGGCTTATAGCAAAATCCTTATTTTTACACCTTAAAATCCTCCATTTTCAGAGATTTAATCCATGTTTTATCAATGTGTTAACATAATTTGGGTCCAGGAGTTCTTACCTGATGATACTCCTCAATTTCCTCCTCAAAACCGCCAAATTCGTCTTTAGGTCGAAGCTAATGTTTCTTTCTCTACTGAAATTTCGAACCAGCATTGAATATTAAACCCCAAGTACTTTTGCTTCTGCGATACCTGGAACGCACCAGCGGTTTCGCTTCTGCGGAAACCTGGTCGCTTCTGGGACCCCTACATAAAACTCGAGTTCCGCTTCTGCAGATTCTCAGTCGCTTATGCGGAAACTTGTCTGCTTCTGCGGAAATTACCAAACAACCACAATCACTTCTGCGGGCGCCTTCCCATTTCTGCGGGCTCGCTTAAGCGAACATAGGTCCGCTTCTGCGGATTTAGCTGACCCCCGAAAATCTCGTACCTGCGGTTCCTTCGCCGCTTCTGTGGTCCAAGCTCCGCAAAAGCGAAAACAACAGGAGACAGAAAAAAGCCAGACCTGATGCAACTTCCAATTTCTCCCATTTAATCACCCGAACTCATCCCAAGGTCCCCGGGACCTCAACCAAAAGTACGAACCTACTCTAAAACTTCATATGAATTTGTTCCAATCATAAAAACATACCCTTAAACACAAGAATCATCAAATTAAGATGGATTCAAACCTAAGTTTCAACTAAAACTTCCGAAATCAATATCCATTCAAAAACCCGACCAAACGATGTCCGAATGACCTGAAAATTTGCAGACATATCCACAATCACCTAACAAAACTACTGGAACTATCAGAATTCCATTCCGACCCCCGAATCAAAATCTCACCTATCAACCAGATTTTAAAAAATTCCAAACTTCGGCATTTCAAGCCTAAATGAGCTACGGACCTCCAAAATACATTCCGAACACGCTCCCAACCCCGAAATCACCTAACGGAGCTAACGGAACTATCATATTTCTGTTCCGAGGTCGTCTTAACACTTTTCCAAATACAGGATATTTTTCAACTATTATGCTCTCATTTAGGGACTAAGTGTCCCAAAACACTTCTAATTCTAGAACCGAACGTCCCGACAAACCAAAATAGCAAAAATGAACTTAGGGAAAATAGTTAATTACGGATCGGGGCGTAAATTTCAAAAACGATCGGCCGGGTGGTTACATATTCCCACACTTAAACATTCGTTTGTCCTCGAATGAGCATAGAAAACATACATAAAGTAGTGAAGAGATGAGGGTACTGGCTGCGCATATCCTGCTTGGTCGCCCAAGTCACCTCCTCGGTCGGCTGACCCCACCACTGGACCTTTACAGAAGCGATATTCTTTGACTTCAACTTCCTAATTTGCCTGTCCAAAATGGCCACTCGCTCCTCAACATAAGATAGATCCTTGTCCAGCTGGACTGAACTAATATCCAACACGTGCGGCGGGTCACCATGATATCTCCGGAGCATAGAAACATGAAATACTGGATGGACTCCGGCTAGGCTGGAAGGTAAGGCCATCTCATAAGCAACCTCCCCAACTCGTCTCAAAATCTTAAAAGGCCCAATAAATCTCGGACTCATCTTCCCTTTCTTCCCAAATCTCATGACGCCCTTCATGGGTGAGACCCGAAGTAGAACCCGCTCGCCAACCATAAATGCCACATCGCGAACCTTTTTGTTCGCATAACTCTTCTGTCTGGACTGGGGTGCACGGAGTCTATCCTGAATCACTTTGACCTTATCCATTGTATCCTGGACCATCTCAGTACCTAGCAACCCGGCCTCGCCCGGCTCGAACCAACCCACTAGGGATTTGCACCTCCTACCATATAGGGCCTCATACGGCGCCATCTAAATGCTGGATTAATAGCTGTTGTTATGATATAACTCCGCCAGTAGCAAGAAGTTATCCTATGAACGTCACTCAATCACACACGCACGGACCATATCCTCTAAGATTTGAATAGTATGCTTAGACTGTCTATCCGTCTGGGGGTGAAATGTTATGCTCAGCTCCACCCGAGTACCCAACTCCTACTGCACGGCTCTCCAAAACCGTGAAGTAAACTAAGTGCCTCTGTCTGAAATGATGGAAACTGGAATACCATGCAACCAGATTATCTCCCTAATATAGATCTCCGCTAACCGCTCCGATGTGTAAGTGGTGCACACAGGTATGAAATGGGCGGACTTGGTCAGCCGATCCACAATGACCCAAATAGAATTAAACTTCCTCACAGTCCGTGGAAGTCCAGATTCGAAGTCCATGGTGATGCGCTCCCATTTCAACTTTGGGATCTCAATCTGCTGTAGCAACCCACCCGGATGTTGATGCTCATACTTCACCTACTGGCAGTTCAGGCAGCTAGAAACATAGTCAACTATATCCTTCTTCATCCACCTCCACCAATAGTGCTGCTTCAAGTCCTGATACATCTTCGCGACACCCGGATGGATTGAATACCGCGAGCTATGGGCCTCAACTAGAATCAACTCTCAAAGATCATCCACATTAGGCACACAAATATGCCCCTGCATCCTCATCACTCCATCATACCCAATGGTAACATCTCGAGCATCACCATGCCGAACTCTATCCTGGAGAACAAGAAAATAAGGGTCATCAAACTGCCGCTTCCTAATGTGATCAAATTGAGAAGACCGAGAAACCACGCAGGCGAGAACCCGGCTAGGCTCTAAGAGATCCAATCTAACAAACTATCTGGCCAAGGGCTAAACATCCATCGCCATAGGTCTCTCCGAGGCTGGTAGATATGCCAAACTCCCCAAACTTTCCGCTCGCTCAAGGAATCGGCAACTACATTGGCCTTGCCTAGGTGATAGAGAATAGTAATATCATAGTCCTTTAACAGCTCTAACCATCTCCTCTGACGCATATTCAGGTCCTTCTACTTAAGCAAGTGCTGCAAACTCCGATGATCAGTGTAAATCTCACAAGGAACCCGATACAAATAATGACACCAAATCTTCAAGGCATGAATAATGGCAACTAGCTAGAGATCGTGGACATGGTAGTTCTTTTCATGCACCTTCAGCTGTCGGGACGCGTAGGCAATCACCCTACGTCCTGCATCAATACTGCTCCAAGTCCAACTAGTGAGGCATCAAAATAAACTGTATAGGACCGCGAACCGGTAGGCAACATCAATATAGGGGGCGGAGTTAAAGCTGTCTTTAGCTTTTGGAAGCTCGCCTCACACTCCTCTGTCCACTGAAAAGGGGCACCCTTTTAGGTCAATCTGGTCATAGGTGCTGCGATCGAAGAGAACCCCTCCACAAAGAAATGGTAATAGCCAACCAAAATAAGGAATCTTAGAATCTCAGTAGTTGGGGAGGGCCTGGGCCAACCCTACACGGCCTCTACCTTCCTCGGATCTACGTGAATACCCTCGCTCGACACCACGTGGCTAACTTTGCATATAATTGCTTCTCTCTCGGAGTCTGAAGCACTATCTACAGGTGATGCTCATGCTCTTCCCAACTCCGGGATTATACCAAAATATCATCAATGAAAACAATCACGAACGAGTCAAGATATGGCCTGAATACACTGTGCATCAAATGCATGAAAGCTGTTGGGGCATTAGTCAGCCCGAAAGACATAACGAGGAACTCATAATGACCATACCGAGTCCTGAAGGTAGTCTTCAGGATATTTGGCTCCCGAATCTTCAGCTGATGATAACCAGAGCGCAAATCAATCTTAGAGAACACCCGTGCACCCTGTAGCTGATCAAATAAGTCATCAATACATGGCAAATGATAACGGTTCTTCACTGTAACTTTGTTCAACTGGCGATAGTCAATGCACATATGCAGAGAACTGTCCTTCTTCTTTACAAACAACATAGGAGCACCCTAAGGCGAAACACTATGTCGAATGAAACCCTTACCCAACAACCCCTGTAACTGATCCTTCAACTCCTTCAACTCAGGAGAAGCCATATGGTATAGAGGAATACAAATGGGCTGAGTGCCCGAAAATAAATCAATACCAAAATTGATATCTCTATCGGGCGGCATACCCAGGAGATCAGCTGGAAACACATCAGAGAAATCTCGTACCACTGGGCCTGAATCAATAGAAGGGGTGTCAACACCGACATCCCTCACATAAGTTAGATAAGTAGCACACCTCTTCTCAACCATACGTTGAGATTTGAGAAAAGAAATAACACGGCTGGGGGTGTGATCTAGAGTTCCACTCCACTCAATACGTGGACTGCCTGGCATGGCCAGCGTCACGGTCTTGGCGTGACAATCAAGAATAGCATGATGGGGTGACATCCAGTCCATGCCTAGAACAATATCGAAATCAACCATACCAAGCAATAAAAGATCAGCTCTGGTCTCAATACCACAAATAGTGACCAAACACAACCGATACATACGGTCCACAACCAAAGAATCTCCCACCAGAGTAGAAACATGAACGGGGGCACTCAAAGAATCCCGATGTGAAGCAAAATAAGAGGACACATAAATAGTAGAACCAGGATCGAATAGATACGACGCCTTTCTGTGACTAACCAAGATAATACCTGTGATAACAGAATTAGAGGCGACAGCTGCGGCGCAGCCAGGAATAGCATAAAATCTGACCTATCCCCTCGCTCGAGGGCAGCCTCTATCACCCTAATCCCCGCCCCTAGCTGACTGGGCGGGTGTGGTGGTAGCTGGAGCTGGAATAATGGCCTGCTAACCTTGTGAACCATGTTGGGACTATGAAAACTGTATAGGTGCTCCTCTCCCACGTCTGGGGCACTCCCTAACCAGATGGCGAGTATCCCTCCACTCATAAGAATCCTTGGGAGGACGCAGTGGTTGTGACTGACTGGCTCCGCTCCCTCTGGACTGACCCTTGGAGGTACCCCGCGCAGGAGGCGCACTGGAAACTGGGGGAGCATAGTAAGGCTCCTAAGGTGCTGGAAGAGCTTGAGTACCACCAGCTGCTGGCAATGCTAAATGAATTAGATAACCGAAATAACCCCTACCAAATCGATCGACTGCTGCAGTACGGGCACCAGAGAAATGACTCAACTCACAAGACCTCTTGGCCTCCCTCTCTCCTCGCTCCCTAGCGAGTATACCCTCGATCCGTCTGGCAATACTCACCGCCTGCTGATACGGCACATCCATCTCTAGCTCTCTAACTACGCTGGACCAGATAGGCGGAATAAGACCCTCAATAAACCTTCGCACTCTCTCTCGGACCGTGGCGACCAAAGCCGTTGCATGTCTGGCTAACCGGGTGAAACGGATGGCATACACAGATACTATCATAGAGCCCTGGCTCAACCACTCAAACTTTGCGCGCCAAGCATCCCTGAGGCTCTGGGGAACAAACTCCCTAAAAAACATGTCAGAGAACTGTGTCCAAGTCACCGAGGCAGACTCGATCGGACTATCCAATTCATATGTGCGCCACCAATCATAAGCAACCCCTCGAAGCTCACAAGAAGTAAAAGAAACTCCACTGGTCTCCACTATACGCATATTACAGAGGATGCGATGACACTCCTCAGGAAATCCCAAGGCATCATCTGAAGCTAAACCACTTAACATTGGGGATCATAATTCTTTAACCTCTCCAACCTGCTCTGCTCGTCCTCAGAGGCAGCTGACCAACCTCCGAGCTGTACTGGTGCAGCAGACGGTATAGGAATAACCTCTGAAACCTGCTCCACGGGCACTCGCTATTCACGAGTGCGGGCTGCAGGAGTCTGGGCCCCTCCCCCGGCTTGAGATGTGGCTGCAGCGAGAGGAAGCAACCCCGCCTCAGCCAGAGTAGTGTACATGCTCATAAACTGATCTAGAGTCTCCTGGAGTGCTGGAGTCGTAGTAGTTATAGTAGGTGTACCAAGTTCTTGCGCTCCAACCTGATCCACCGGTGGTGCCTCAGCAGCAGCGTGCGCGGGTGTTGTGGCTGCACCTCGGGCGCATCCTCGACCTCTACCCGACCCCAGCCTATTGCAGTGGCAGCAGTGGGCACGGGTGCTTGAACCTCACGAGTAGCACGTGTCCTCACCATCTATGAGAGAATAGAAGACAGAAGTTTAGATTTAGTGCCAAAATATCACCCGACAAGGAATTCAAAAGAAATGAGGAGTTTCCTAAACAGTTACATAGCCCCTCGTAGATAAATACGGACGTCTCTGTATCGATCAGCGAGACTCTAAATAACCGGACTGTGTCCCGTGACTCCTATGAACCTAGAGCTCTGATACCAACTTGTCACGACCCTAGTTCACCAATCGTGAACCAATCATGACGGCACCCAATCTTCGCGACTAGGTAAGCCTAACACAATGAAGAATTTTACAGCTTTTACGAACAAGAATATAACAGCAGAATAACATAGAAAATGTAATAGGTGCCGCCCGACACATACACTTTGCCAAAATTTCTAGAATATATAACAACCAAGATCCAAAAACTCACGGGCAAATACAGGCTAAGATAGTAAAAATTGTGGCTCTATCCACCAAGAGTATCTATACAATCAAAAACAACAAGGAATATCTAGTGCCACTAGGAAAGAACAGAAAAAGACCCTCCGGATCTGCGAATGCAGCAGATGCATACCTTGAGTCTCCTGAGTATAACCTCAATCACCGGTCGTGTGTCTGATAAGATGGACCTGGATCTGCATAACAAAAAGTGTGCAGAAGAGTAGCATGAGCACACCATGGCGGTACTCAGTAAGTGCCAAGCCTAACCTCGATGGAATAGTGACGATGAGGGTGAGGGCCCTGCTGAGAATAATAATTAATAATATACCAAACAGTGTAAACAGGAGAAAAATCGAAATAACAGCAAAATAAGATAGAAGCTACCAGTCATCTACGATTAAGATAACAAAGAAAATTAACACAGCAAGTACAGAATCAATAGCACATGATCTCTGGGTATTGAACCCGCAGACCATTTAACTCAGTAGCACATGATATCCGGGAATTGAACCTGCAGTCCTTTATATTAGTGACTTGGATCTCCGGGAATCGAACCTGCAGTCCATTCATATCAGTATCATAGGATCCCCGGGAATTGAACCCGTAGTCCTTTATATAAGTGGCTAGGATCTCCTGAAATCGAACCCGCAGTCCATTCATATCAGTATCACAGGATCTCCGAGAATCGAACCCGTAGTCCTTTATATCAATGGCTAGGATCTCCGGGAATCGAACCCGCAGTCCGTTCATATCACTATCACAGGATCTCTTGTAATTGAACCTGTAGTCCTTTATATCAGTATCACAGGAATTCCAGGAATTGAACCCGCAGTCCTTATATCAGGAGCACCGGATCTCCGGTAATCGAACCCGTAATCCACAGGACACAAACACAATCAACAAGAAAATACGCAGAAAGAAATAAAACACACTACTACGATTAACAATTAAATCGATCCTCAACATGTTCCCGGAAATTCAATTTACACAAATAGGCATTTAGACAATTAATCCTATCTAATCATGCTTCCCCAGCTAACACAGGATAATCTTGCAATTAAAACAATCAAATAATAGAGATAATACTGATTGAACAACTTAAGTAAGAATGGTTTTTTTTCCAATAATTTGCGCAAGTACACGCCCGTTACCTCGCGTACAAAGCATTAAATTAACACACAATATATCCTAGGGGAGAAGATCCACCACACAAGGTTAGCCAAGTCACTTACCTCAATCCCGGTACAAAGCTGCTAAGAAATAATGCCCTTTCCACGAGTATCCGACTATGAGTTGTCCAAATGTTTCTTTCTCTACTGAAATTTCGAACCAGCATTGAATATTAAACCCTAAGTACTTTCGCTTCTGCGATACCTGTAACGCACCAGCGATTCCGCTTCTGCGGGAACCTGGTCGCTTCTGGGACCCTTACTTAAAACTCGAGTTCCGCTTCTACGGATTCTCAGTTGCTTCTGCAACACCGCTTATGCGGAAACTTTTCTGCTTCTGTGAAAATTACGAAACAACCACAATCACTTCTGCGGGCGCCTTCCCGTTTTAGTGGGCTCGCTTCAGCGAACATAGGTCCGCTTCTGCGGACTTAGCAGACCCCCCACAATCTCGCACCTGCAGTTCCTTTGCCGCTTTTGTGGTCCAAGCTCCGCAGAAGCGAAAATAACAGGAGACAGAAAAAAACCAGACTTGATGCAACTTCCAATTTCTCCTGTTTAATCACCCGAACTCATCCCGGGGTCCTCGGGACCTCAACCAAAAGTACGAACCTACTCTAAAACTTCATACGAACTTGTTCCAATCATAAAAATATACCCTTAAACACAAGAATCATCAAATTAAGGCTGATTCAAGCCTAAGTTTCAACTAAAACTTCTGAAATTAACTTTCGATCAAAAACCCGACCAAACGATGTCCGAATGACCTGAAAATTTGCAGACATATCCAAAATCACCTAACCAAGCTACTAGAACTGTCGGAATTCCTTCCCGACCCCAGATCAAAATCTCACCTATCAACCAGATTTTTAAAAATTCCAAACTTCGGCATTTCAAGCCTAAATGAGCTATGTACCTCCAAAATATATTCCAAACACGCTCCCAACCCTGAAATCACCTAACAGAGCTAACAAAATCATCAAATTTCTGTTCCGAGGTCGTCTTAACACTGCTCCAAATACTGGCCATTTTTTAACTATTAAGCTCTCATTTAGGGATTAAGTGTCTCAAAACACTTCAAATTCTAGAACCGAACATCCCGGCAAACCAAAATAGCAGAAATAAACTTAGGAAAAGCAGTTAATTGGGGATCGGGGCGTAAAGTTTAAAAATGATCGGCTGGGTCGTTACAAAGAGCTACTTTAAGCTAACTACTTGCCTGGTCCTCTGTTCATATACTCTCTATACTTTAAGAAGCATGGGAAATGGAGGTAGATGGGAATAAAATATGGAGGCTTCAAAGTAAGTTGAAGGCATTAAGTAAAAAACTTAGCCAATGGTCTAGAGATATTGTAGGAGATGTCAATGAGCAAGTTATGATATAGGTGGCAAAAATGCAGCTACTGGAAGATATGAATCTATACAACAATACCAAATAAGGAAGGGAATAGCTCAATAAGGGACATTCTGAATATATAAAATGGCTTGGTATGCAAGAGTCCTTATTGAGGCACAAAATTCAAATTAGATGGTTTAAAGATGGAGATTGCAACAATAGGTATTTCATAGTGTTATGAGGAACAAAATAAAGAATCTTAATTTATATAAAATCAAGAATCGCAGAAAATCTGGCCATTACATACCATGTAAAGCTAAAGTGGAAAATCCCAGTGTGTGATCAAGAAGTGATAAAACTGCATATGTTAGCAGAAATTTCAGTATATTCTCATCTTCTAAAGCATGTGACTCTTTTGTTTAAATATTGAATTCTCAAAGAGGTCTCAGATCTAATGTATTAGATTCTTATGAAGCTTGTGAGTTGTGACTCTTGTGTTGCAGTCTTGAAGCTATAATCTTCAGTTACAGCAAAGCATGAAAGTAGCAAGTTCCAATCTCATCTTCTATTAGCAAATTCTTATTCCAAAAATTAACAACAGTTAGATCCTAAGTTGCTCCGACACTTCAGTTTAGGTGCCGCACCCGTGTCGACACGACACTATTATGGGTGTCGGTATGGGATCCGTACCGGATATGGTCAAATACTTTTGAGTACTTTAACCACAACGGACGGAAAAATTCGATACAAGATACAATTTGATTCCCGAAATAAGAACCAAAACTAGGATAAAATTTGAAGAAAATAACATACCTTATCTACGATATCAATCAATTACTTATTTACAACTTGAGAATAAAAAAGAAATACACACTTTACAAGTTATGCTAAGTATTCCACTAAATTTCTTACAAATTTAGAGATATTTTTATATTTTTGAATTAATTTTAGCCAGATCCCCGCACCCGTATCTACACTAGGATCCGTATCCCCGAATCTTAGAATTTACATCTCGAAGGATCCGACCTTTAGATCCGCACCCGTGTCGGACACTCGAACCCGTGTCCGAGCAACTTAGGTTAGATCAATCATTATGATAATTAGCCTACCTTGGAATAGGTGTGCATATAATGGTAGACTATAAAGGTAAATAGAAGGGGTATTAATAGCACTAAAATGACAAGATGTGAATGAAAATACAGGTAAAATAGCAGACTAAACAGACCAAATTAGGGGAATGCAAGGATCATCATAATCATCTTGCTATTCCAATATTCACAAGCCAAGTCTTAAGCCCCTAATATAGAACTGAATCAATATTTCTCGTCAGCGCCAGAAGTATATAGTACTATTTGAAACGTTACAAGAAAAATGCAACAATATGAGTTATCATTTTGGTCCAAGATTCCAATCAACACCAAGTTTTAGTATCTGTAGTTTTTATTTTATAGATTTAGACAGGAAGAGGGAACGTAACTGAACAGTAGATTTAACACTATAGTTTAACCTTTTGATCATTATAACATTTGGCAAAAGCAAGCTTCTGTACTTTTTGCCTCACATTCATTCAAATTGATACAAGAACCTAACTGAATAATAGATGTTACATAGGATTTCAAATTCTAACCTTTTAACCAATGGATTACTTGTACAATAATAGATGTTTTGCCTCACATCATAGCAATATGTTTTCAGGTTTTGTTTTGATAAATTTGTTTTGGATTGTTTTTTTGGAAAACAATTGTATTTACAATCTAAGGCTTTTTAATATTGGTTTCAGGAAACAACCTTGTTTAAAAGGATATCAGTAAAATTTAAAAAAAGTAGTTGGTGCTTCTAGATTAACTATTCAAATTAACAACGATCGTCATCCACAATAGAAGCCTACACCAAATATCATATGTTAGAAATAGGCCAATTAGCTTAAACAATTTCACCAGTAAAATTATTTTCAATTAAACTACCAATATGCGTTAGCCTAGTGGGTTCATTATAGAAGATCAGAACATAAAATTAGTGAGGCATTTCCAATACGAAATCATTAAAAACACGGTGCACAAAAGGTTTAGGCATTAATGCCCAACTCTCAAAGCCAATTGGAAAGTAGCGAGGATTTGTAGCAAGCTTCTCCAAAAATCATGCAAGAATGCCGACTGATTTACCAATAGGTTGAGCAAACTCATCACATTCAACAATTATGCACGATCCATTCTCCAAGTTATGGACATCCTGAACATTCAACCTAATGGATTTTATCACTGACATTCATCTACAGCAAAATAAAGAACATGCAATGATTTCACATATTGTAGTTAAATTCTGTAGCTGGATTCTGGGAAAGAACCAAGGTGAAAAAGAATTCGCCAGCATTTCACTACTATTTGGACGTTGAAACATTGAAAAAGAAGAAGATGAAGAAAGAAGAAAAAAAAGATGAAGAAGTTAGAAGAAAAAGAGAAGAAATCAGAAGAAGAGAAAATCATCACATACCTGTTGAATCCACTAGCAAATTCTTGATTCACTTATATGAATCTAACGGCTACATACCTATAACATCAACAACCCAACCACGAGGCTCTGACTCCCAATCATCTGTAACTCGTCTACGTTTAGTTGATTGTGAAGAGACTCCATCAGATGATGAAGAAGCAATAATATTATGTGACGAGACTCCATCAAATGATGAAGATGGAATGATGGGATGTGTCTGACGTGAAGAAACTCGATCAGAAGATGAAGATGAAGCTTGAGTCTGAGCATGTGATGGCTCAGACAGAGCATGTGACGACTGCTCTGGAGCAACTGAAGATCTCCCTTTGATTGATTTGAATAGATTTTGCACACGATTTGCTTCGGCATCTTTGCATACATGATAGAGAGTAAACGTTAAAGAATGGTAATTGTAATGGTATTCTGATTTAGGATAGAGGAATAGAAACTTAAATAATACAGATCCTTCTGAACGAATGATTGATGGAACATTTAAATTATGTCCTATCAGAAAATCAAACATACAATCTCATATTGAACTTGCAAAAGGCACATAACACAAGTTTGAAAAAGAAAAGACATTACAAGAACATCAGCAACATTAGGAATTTATTCATGGTATAACATAAAAAAGAAGGCACCACCTTACACATTCAACTAAACTAAACTAACTTAAAAGTCAAAAATACAAACTGCAAATAATCATTATGTAACCAAATTCAGAGGCATAAATTGCATTAAATCCTACTTCTCTGTATAAGGAACAACTATAACTTGGTTTAAACCAAGCAATAAGCAAATAAAACTTAAGGGAATCAAAACAAATAGAAACCAATTAAAATTTTATTAATAAAAGAAAGTAGCTAAATGAGTTTGCAGTGGGTCTTCAAATATGTTCATCTTCCCAATATCATCTTCAATATCGCAGTCACCAAATACTTCATCAATTTCATCCTCCCGACTCAAAATTAGATCATTCACGTCATCAAAGAATTTATCTAACTCTTGTATAGGAAATGGTTCATTCTCAGGAATTTCATTCTCTGCTTCTCCCATTTCATATTGGTCTCTTGGTTTTAAGTGAAAAATAGTACTCCATCCATTATTCACCTCATCATCCATATAATATACCTTTTGAGCTTGTGAAGCTTCAATATATAGATCATGTTCTTCACGATAATCAATGTGAATCAATTGTGAAAAATTAACCAAAGGAAATCCTCATGCATCCTTTCTAAACCCTCTATTCCTAGTTGTGTCAGCCTATTTACACTTGAATAGTGTTACCCTAAATCGATACTAATTAAGCTCAGTGATGTATTCTAATTTGCCATAATATGGCAAATCTGCTTGTCTCAGGTTTCCCTCAACACCACTAACAATACAAAATGTGGACGAAGTAAAAAGAACCCCATTGTTTTGTGTTTTCAACCCATGCTCGAGTTGTTGCCCGAAATTTGAACCCATTGCTCTTAAATGATGTAAACCTTTTAGCATATGGTGCTGGACCTAAAAACTTTAGTTCATCAGACACAATATTTGAAATGTCTGGATTAACAATCTAAAATAAGAATGTAAAATATGTTAGTCACAAATTTAAAGTTATAAAATTCTAATACATTTGTAACCAACCATTCGAGGAAACCAATCAGTGAAGTCTTTACTAACTATCTTCTCTATCTCCGTGTTTGAAGGTTTTCGACCCTTCCACCACCTCTGCACATAAGTTTTAATTTCACTAAATGAAATATTGATATAAATATAACAATGTGCTTAATGCAAGTTCAATTTATATTTGCCTTAAATACTCACTTAATGAATGGCATGACTTGTGGACAATTTAGTAACACATATCGATGTGCTTGACATTTTACGATGGGTGACAACTGAAATGTTACAGCTCCTAGTCCTTTACCAACTGGTGGGACAAAACTAGATGAATTCGTCGAGCCTCTATACTCCGGAAAATTGTCAACATGGTGTGGCCTATTAAATCTTTGTGGTGACCCGGCCCGTCATTGTGACAACCCGGCCCGTTGTCACGGGAATTACCACCCCGTTATCTTACATTTATATATTTTATGTTTTTATATCGGTGTTAGAGTCTATCGGGGGAGATAGGAGTTATTTGGGTTGAAAATGAGGCAAATAGCCTTTTTGAAGGAAGCTTGAATGTGGAAAGTCAATCTGGAGTTGACTATTTAGTTAGAGGGCTCGGAATTGGATTTAGATGATTCAGTTAGTTCTGAGAGGTGATTTGTGACTTAGGGGAATGATCGGAATTGAATTTGGAGGTCCGGTGTAGAAATAGGCTTGAATTGGCTAAGGTTGAATTTTGGCGAATCCGAACGGTAGGTAAGATTTTGATCTGGTGGTTGGAATGGAATTTTGACAATTTCTATAGCTTCGTCATGTGATTTTGGATATGTCTGCAAATTTTCAGGTCAATCGGACGTCGTTTGGTCGGGTTTTTGATCGAATGTGTAATTCGGAAAGTTTTAAGGAATTTAGGCTTGAATTCGATGTGAATTGTGGGTTTTGGTGTTGTTAGACGAGTTTTGAGGATTGGAACAAGTTCGAATAAGGTATTAGGATATGTTGGTGTGTTTGGACGAGGTCCCGGGGGCCTCGGGGTGTTTTCGGATGGTTAAACAGGAGAAAAACATGGAAAATTGTAGGTTTTGAGTTCTGTTCTGTTGTTTTCGCTCCTGCGGAAATGGGAGCGCAGTAGCGAGTCCGCATGAGCGGACAAGGGGCACAGAAGTGGAGGTGATCGCTGAAGCGGAGACTGGTCCGCAGGGGCGGCATTTCTCAAGCGGAAGGTGAGCCGTAGAAGCGGTCCAGGGTTGTGAGGTGAAGGATCCGCTGAAGCGGAAGTGTTGCCGCTTAAGCGAGTCTGCAGAAGCGGACTCTTATGCGCAGAAGCGGGAAGTCCCGCACGAGCGGAGGTAATTCCGTAGGAGCAGACGCGCGGTAGTGGTCTGTGGCTCGCAGAAGCGGAAATGGTCAGTTAGGCCTGGGATTCGTCAAAGCGACCGTTTGGTCACGAAAGCGGTATCGCAGAGGCGGAAATTGTCTGCAGAAGCGGAAATCACAGAAGGTTCAATTATATCAGAAGTTAAAAATTTCAGAAACATTTCAAAACATTTGGGGCTCGGCTTAAGAGGCGATTTGGGCGATTTTGAAGGGAAATTCAAGGGGATTCATCAGGTAATCAACCGTGGACTCAAATTATGAATAGTATTGATAATATTATGCAATTATCTCATGAAATTGGAGGAATTTGGGGTATTTTTATGGAGGTTTTAGCCCTAGCTTGAATTTAGAAAATCATGGGTTTGAATGGGCAAAAAGAGTCCGAATTTGGTAAAATTTATATGCTTAGACCCGTGTTGAGACGAGGGTTCCGAATATGTGACTTTCGTAATTTTTTGTGAAGCATACCAAAAGCTGGGTTTTGGCAACTTTGTGCATTTTGGTGTAAATTGAGTCGTTTTGACTAGGTATCGTTCTATTGGCTTAATTTGATGTGTTTCTACTATATTTGATCAGATTCTACGCGTGCGGAGCTTGATTCTCGTGGCAAGGGCATCGCGAACTAGTCGTCGAGCCGTATTGAGGTGAGTAATAAATGTGGGTGATGACCAGCAGGTTCGAAACCCCGGTATACCACTTTGTGATGCTGTATAATGGCGAGACACGTACTCTTTTGTGAGTGCGGGGTCGATTGTGATTTGGGGACTGTGGCTTAGTCCGACCTATTGATACTGTATTATGATATTGCCTACTCTTGAGACGTTGAACCTCCTTTTTGGAAGGCTAAGTACATTTATGGGCTGTGAGCTGGTTATTGGGATCCTGCGAGGATCGTTATCATTGTTCTGTGATATTGACATGCTAGTTTTACTACCAGTCCGTAGCTATTACTGTTATCATGATATTTCCAATCTCTAGAACTTGACATTTACTGTTTTCAACTGAAAAATGATAAAAGAGTTTTCAAAAACTACTTTTGAGCCGGCGAGGCTGCATCTGCATATTAGCTGACTGGTAGTGGATTGGGCTATGCGCCCCAGCGTATATTCATGATATTGTGCTTGGGCTGTAGGAGCCCCTCCGGAGTCTGAACCCCCACAGTGAGCACGGTTACCCAAATTGGATCGGGCTACGCGCCGTAGCGATCATTTTATGTATTGCATTGTATTTAGCTACATCTGTTAGCTGTTATACTATGTTGTTGATACTTGTTGGTTCTCTACTGTAGATATTAAACTGTTACAGGGCATCGGTTACAGCTTTACATAGTGCTTTATTGTGGATTTCTTATCTATGATGTCTTACCCCTGTTTATTACCACTGAGTGTGACAGTACTCATTTTACTCCCTGCACATTGTGTGCAGATCCAGGTACCTCTCAGCAGTCCTAATCCGGTAGCTATTCGAGGCGACTTCTGTAAGATATTCGAGGTAGCTGCAGAGTCCACAGGACCCGATATTCCTTCCTACTGTCTTTTGATTCTGTTTTTACTATTTCTTTCCGCACTTGGTATCGTATAAACCATTATCACTCATGTTATCTGTAGAGGCTCAAGACTCTTGATCCATCGGTCTTTGGGGAGTTGTACTGTTTGGGACTAGGTTCCCTGATTTGATATTTTCATTACTGTTGTCTTATAATTGTTATGTCTAAATTGGATAATTGAGCTCATAGCTCCGTAATTGTTGTTGATTGGTCGGGCTGGACTAGTATTGTGCTGGGCGCCATCACGACCGGATTTGGGGTCGTGACAAGTTGGTATTAGAGCCTAGGTTTACTAGGCCTCGTGAGTCTTGAGCCGGTTAGTAGAGTCTTGTGGATCGGTACGGGGACGCCTGTACTTATCCTCGGGAGGCTGCGAACCTTTAGGAAAACTTCACTTTTCTTGAACTCTGTCGTGCAATCTTATTGTTCTGAGAACTGAACTTCTATATTCTATTCTCTCGCAGATGGCGAGAACGCGAGCATCAGGATGAGGTGGACGACCTCCATTGCCACCCGCTAGAGGTCGTGGGCGCGGTCGTGCTAGAGGTAGAGGTAGGGCAGCTGAGGCAGTGCCAACTGACCCGCCTGTTGTACCTGTTCAGGAGCAGCCCCCAGTGGTTGATGCTCCAGTAGCCCCAGTTTAGGCCCAGACTGTATCTATTGCTATTCCTGGTCTTCAGGAGACTCTGGCCCAGATATTATCGGTGTGTTCCGGATTGGCTCAGGTAGTATCAGCTACCGCTACTGCAGCGACATCCCAGACAGGGGGTGGTCAGCAGACCCCTGCAGCTCGCACACCTGAGCAGGTGGTTCAGGGACTTCAGACGCCGGAGGCGGTCCCCGCTCAGGTGGTTGCACCAGTTATTCCTCCAGCTGCACCAGCTCCAGAGCATATGGTTCAGGTTATGCCCGACGACGAGCAGCGTCGTCTAGAGAGATTTGGTAGACTCCAGCCACCCCATTTCAGTGGTACTGATGGGCGAGGATGCCCAGGGTTTCTTAGATAAGTTCCAGAGGATGCTATGTACAGCTGGTATTCTTGAGTCCAGCGGAGTTTCTTTCACTACTTTTCAGTTTACTGGTCCCGCATTTGATTGGTGGGAGCAGTTTGAGAGGCGTAGGCTTGCGGGGGCAGCACCTCTCACCTGGCAGCAGTTTTCTGCTCTCTTCTTGGAAAAGTATGTACCTCAGTCCCATCGTGAGGAGCTTCATCGCCAGTTTGAGTGGTTGGTTCGGGGCGACATGTCAGTGACCCAGTATGAGCTTAGATTCACACAGTTGGGCTAGGCATGCCACATGGATGATCCCTACTGATAGGGAGAGGATCGGGAGGTTCATTGATGGCCTCAACTACTCCATCCGCATTCTTATAACCAGAGAGAGAGTTCTATCGTCATCATTTGAGTAGGTTATGGATATGGAACGCTCAATTGAGAGAGAGGAGCGGGAGGCCAAGAGGCCTCGTGGTTCTGGCAGTTTCAGTGGTGCTCCATCTAGAGGGCATTCCCAGCAGAGCAGAGGTCGCTCATCTAGACCTTCTCATTCGGGCCGCCAAGAGCAGAGTGGAGGTTCTTATGGTCGTGGTCGACAGAGATTTCAGCAGGGTCAGTCATTCACTTAGTGCCCTTCCAGCCCAGAGTGCAGCACCTACTTCTTCAGCCTAGGGTTCTTCTGCGGCGAGAGGTTTTTTTTCAGTCCCGTTCTCCGGCACCAGGTGCTTGTTATGAGTGTGGTGAGTTTGGCCACATGAGGAGGCAGTGCCCTCGACTCCGTAGGGACAGGGCTCAGCGGAGGGATCAGCCCTCCTCTTCAGCACCATCTCAGGCTAGTAGAGGTGGAGGTTAGTCTTCTCGTGGTCGCCCCAAAGGCGAGGAGCGATCCAGCGGAGGCCAGGCACGATTCTATGCACTCCCTGACAGGCGTGATGCAGTTGCCTCCGATGCAAAGATTACAGGTATCATTTCTATTTGTCATAGAGATTCCTCTATTCTAGTTGATCCAGGGTCCACATATTCATACGTGTCCTCTTACTTTGCACGTCATGTGGGTGCGACTCGTGGTAGTCTTGATTTACTTGTTCATGTATCCACCCCTGTGGGTGATACGATTGTTGTGGATCACGTCTATAGATCCTGTGTTATTTCTATTGGGGGTCTGGAGACCCAGACAGATCTGTTATTATTAGGGATGGTGGACCTTGATGTGATATTGGGTATGGACTGGTTGTCTCCGTACCATGCTATATTGGACTGTCATGCTAAGACAGTTATATTGGCTATTCCTGGTATTTCTCATATTGAGTGGCAGGGTTCGACTGATTTTGTCCCTAGCCATGTCATTTCGTTCTTAAAGGCTCAGAAAATGGTTGAAAAGGGGTGTTTGTCGTACTTAGCATTTGTGAGAGATGTGGGAGCCGAGTCTCCTAGCATTGATTATGTACCTGTTGTGAGGGATTTTCCAGATGTATTCCCCTCAGACCTGCCGGGCATGCCGCCGGACATGGATATTGATTTTGGCATTGACTTGGTGCTGGGCACTCAGCCCATTTCTATTCCTCTTTATCGGATGGCACCAGCTGAGTTGAAGGAATTGAAAGAACAGCGTTAGGAGCTTCTAGATAAGGGTTTCATCAGCCCTAGTGTGTCCCCGTGGGGTGCACCGGTGTTATTTGTTAAAAATAAAGATGGTTCCATGCGGATGTGTATTGATTATATGCAATTAAACAAGGTAACAATGAAGAACAAGTACCCTCTACCGCGCATTGATGATTTGTTTGATCAATTACGAGGTGCGAGAGTGTTTTCTAAGATTGATCTTCGTTCAGGCTATCATCAGCTGAAAATCAGGGACTCTGATATTATGAAGACTGCATTCAGGACCAGATATGGCCATTATGAGTTCCTTGTGATGTCTTTTGGGCTGACCAATGCCCCAGCAGCTTTAATACATCTGATGAACAGTGTGTTCAAACCCTATTTGGATTCATTTGTGATTGTATTCATTGATGACATTCTAGTCTACTCCCGTAGTCAGGAGGAGCATGCTCAGCATTTGAGTATTGTGTTGCAGAGATTGAGGGAGCAGAAGCTATATGCTAAATTCTCCAAGTGCGAATTTTGGTTCGAATCAGTAGCATTTTTGGGTCGTGTGGTGTCTTGTGATGGTATTCAGGTTTATCCGAAGAAGATAGAGATGGTGCAGATTTGGCCTAGACCGTCCTCAGCTACAGAGATCAGGACCTTCCTTGGCTTGGCGCGATATTATTGCCGGTTTGTTCAGGGATTTTCATCTATTGCTTTTTCTTTGACTAGATTGACTCAGAAGGGTGCACCATTCGTGTGGTCAGATGAGTACGAGGAGAGCTTTGAGAAGCTCAAGACAGCTTTGACCACAGCTCCAGTGTTAGTATTGCCATCAGCTTCAGGTTCATATACTGTTTATTGTGATGCCTCGAGAGTGGGGATAGGTTGTGTATTGATGCAGGAAGGTAAGGTGATTGCTTATTCTTCTTGGCAGTTGAAGCCACATGAGAAGAACTATCATGTTCATGATTTGGAGCTAGCTGCCATAGTTCATGCCTTGAAGATTTGGAGGCACTATTTGTATGGCGTGTCTTGTGAGGTGTATACCGACTATCGTAGTCTCCAACACTTGTTCAAACAGAAAGACCTTAATTTGAGAAAGCGGAGATGGCTTGAGTTGCTCAAGGATTATGACATTACTATTCTATATCATCCGGGGAAGGCCAATGTGGTGGCCGATGCTTTGAGTCGGAAGGCGGTCAGTATGGGGAGCTTGGCATATATTCCAGCTGAGGAGAGGCCATTTGCTTATGATGTTCAGGTGCTAGGCAATCAGCTAGTGAGGTTCGACATTTCAGAGCCCAGCAGGGTGTTGGCTTGTGTTGTATCTCGGTCTTCTCTCTATGATCGTATTCGTGAGCGGTAGTATGATGATCCACACTTGGCTGTCCTCAGGGACAGAGTTCAGCATGATGATGCTAGAGATGTCACCATTGATAGTGACGGCGTATTGAGGATGCAGGGCTGGATATGTGTGCCCAATGTTGATGGCCTTCGTGAGTTGATTCTGGAGGAGGCCCACAGCTCGCGGTATTCTATCCATCCAGGAGCCGCGAAGATGTATCAAGACATGAAACAACACTATTGGTGGAGAAAGACAAAGATGGACATTGTCAGACATGTAGCATGGTGCCTCAACTGTCAGGAGGTTAAGTACGAGCATTAGAGGCACGGTGGTGTATTTCAGCGCATTGATATTCCTGAGTGGAAGTGGGAGAGGATCACTATGGACTTTGTTACTGGACTCCCTCGGACAACGAGGAAGTTTGATGTTATTTGGGTGATTGTGGATAGGCTGACCAAGTCAGCCCACTTCATTCCTGTGTGTACTACGTACTCCTTGGAGCGGTTAGCTGAGATATTCATTCGGGAGATCGTTAGATTGCATGGAGTCCTAGTTTCTATCATATCAGATAGAGGTACCCAGTTTACTTCACAGTTCTGGAGGACATTTCAGCGGGAGTTGGGCTCCCAGGTTGAGTTGAGTACTGCATTCCATCCTCAGACGGACGGGCAGTCTGAGCGTACTATTCAGATCTTGGAGGATATGTTGAGAACTTGTGTTTTTCACACCTCCCTTTTTACTATCCCACAATAAGAACGGCTTTTGTACCGATCTGTTTGGAAAGATACGTAGGGTATACCTCAGTGTTCAAATACCTGAGACGGATATAACAACAAAGAGGAAGGAGTTTTTCCACATAAAGGACAATCGATTCGGGATTTTTATTTAATTTTCAGAGTCTCCACTTGGGAAGATAATAGTGTCCCAAGTCACCGGTTAATCCCGAATCCGAGGAAGTTGACTCTGTTATTGCAGTCTGCGAAACAAAGACCTGGATAAGGAACTCTGTTAACCTGGGAGAAGGTGTTAGGCACTCCCGGGTTCTGTGGTTTTAGCTTAGTCGCTCAACCATCGTTCTCAATCTTATTTGATTTATTATAAATTTTAAACAATATGTATGTGCTTTTACTTTTAACATTTTAAAGAATTGCGACATCGCGAAAACGCATCTCGAGTCACACTGCAACCAGTATGCCTGTGACCTTTAGAACATTTAGGCTTTGCTGGGATTTGGGATTTGAGTCGCACCAAGTGCACACTCGTTTATAAGGAAGGTGTATTAAACCGTGCCTAATAGAGTCTATCGGCTTTTAATTCTTTTGGGAGAAGCTATGAAATTTACTAGTAGCTTTCTCGATTCTATTTATATTTTTTTCTTTGTTACTAGAGGGGGCCCCACTATTTGGTGTCATGTGAGGCTCATCCCGATTCAATTTTTAAAGGCTTAATCTTAATGTGTACATACTATATTATCTGTGTTGGCTTCTTATTAGTTACATTATCGTTTCAGCATTGAGCCCAGGCCACTATCATTGCCTTCATTGGGTCTGGGCCCTTACACTCTCACTTAAATAGATATCGTATTTGCCTGGTTCTTAGATACCCAGGCCGTCTCCAGGCTTCTATTTGACAGCCCAATCAGCTTCGTGTGATAGTTCAGGCCCACGTTACTTATTGGGCTCAAACCGAATTGGAACAATAATAATGAAAGTAAATAACTGAAGACAAATATAAACATCTGGAATTCAAACTGCACTTTTATTTATAAAAGGGGAAAATCAGTATACGAATTATCAGTGTTAGTTTTAACTCCCAACTGTCTAATACACATGTGAATCGAATTGAAAGATTGACCTCACTTTTGTCTCTAATGATTGAATCTATACTAGCATCCGAATTATTTACTAACTAAGAGATTAAGAAGTGATTTTACTATAAATGAAACATGATTAAACTAAATTTCTCAACTGCTTACAAACAACATTCTTATTATCTACAAAAATGAACTTCTTTGATGTTCTAAAAACCAGTTTCGTCCTAATTGTTACTTCATCTGATCATTTCTACCTTTAAACTCACTCAAACCTGGACATTGATCGCTAAATCAGACTAACTACATGAGCATGATTTATAGTTCTAATTACTTAATTATAGTAACATGGGTATCTACATTTAGGTGATTCAAAGACTTAAGCACAACTACACCACTGATTTTTACTACGACTTTAACTCATTACAGTTGTTATTAACCTAATCGTAAATGAATCGCAGCTTGAACTAACGTTTTTCTCCTTCGAAACTCATCTATATCAGGATACAGATCCGCAAAATATGATTAACTATGTGATCATAACTTACGATACTACTGTGAAAGATCTATTAATGTCTAAAACTATGGACAATTAACTTATTTTAAGAGTTTTACCTACTTTTACTAGGTGATGTAAAATCTACACTACGCTACTACTATTAATCTATCTATTACACTGTTTTTGTTTTGGTCTTTCTACTCGTACATACTACACCACATAAAATACAGATCTAAGCTATATTAAACTATTAATCAAAAGAATAAATCAAAATACAGAATAGCAATTGATTTCATCTCTTGAACTTCATTCCATTTAAGCATTTCAACATTTACATCTTCAGTTGAACAAGGGAATGTACCTAGTGCAGCAAAATAGAAGCCGATGAGTTCTAGGGGATTAAGAGCAAGCAATAAGCAATAGACTCAAACAGGGCAATGCAACAGTGTAAGATGGAATCTCAAACGAGCAGAAAACCACAGCAACAGCAAAGATGAAATCCCAGAAGAAATCGAGCAGAAAACCCATGCACAAACAGCTTAACTAGTGATTATTACTCGAAATATGCAGGAAACTATTTGCTATTTTGCTATTGTACTTTTTCTCTAAATTTTCTATTGAAAAACCTCTTACTTAGTCTTGTTAGGGGGTATTTATAGGTATAGATTGGCAGATTTCTTGGGGGGGGGGGAGAATAGGAGTTAATTCCATTTCTCCCCCCTTAAAAATTACTAAATCTACATTTACTCCCCTATTTCTGTTACAAGATCCCTTCCAACATGTGCTGGAAGGTTCTTTTTTATTCTATTCCTAAGCTTTTACCAAAGTGTCCCTATTAGTTATAGATTTTTACTGATTTTCCTTTTTAGGGAGACCATTATACCCTTCAATCTCTGCAAAATTACAGAAATCAGGAGTACAAATGACCCATATGTCCCTGTGTGTTCTTTTAATCTACCATTTTACTAATTTTTGTTACCTTTATGCCCTTAAGGGCACTGCTGAATTACCCGACCTACCTAGGTTAGGTTTTCATCATTTTTAGACTTATTTAACTAAGGGCCAGTCCTTGAATTGGTATTTAAGGACTGGCCAATTCTTACTTAAAGAACTATTTCAATTTTAACCGTTTTTGTTTCATTTTCTGTTAATTAAGAACTTTTATTTCATTTTAAGCTAATTGCAGGACTAGCCTGTTTTATTGTTAATACTTAGACTGTTTAAAACTTAGCCAGTCTCAAGTTTAGACTTGGCTTGGGCAATTGAAACCCATTAACTGAACACAGGCTGGGCTAAAGCCTTTGCAGACCTAGCCACCTGTGATTCAGGGCTCAATTTGAGCCTTAGTAAGTCTGAACTTGCAGACTTAAACCAATTATTTACACAACTAGCCCATTTAAGGGTGGGCCAGTATGTGTAGGACCTTGCAGAGTTGGTCAATTGCAAAATTGACCACTCTTGGTCACTTATTTAACTTGCAACCTATTTTTTATTTGATTTTCAGTTTTAACCTATTTCAAAACTAGCCATTTATGAGACTTAGTACTATTGCAGCTATAACCAATTCCCTAAGACTAATGGGCATTAACACTACTCATACTAACAACAAACTATTGCAAACTCAGCCATTTTAATATACAATTGCACACATAGCTACATGAAACCAAACATTGTTCATCAATCAATTAAAACTCAGAAGGGAAGTTTGATAATGTTGAATCTTAACCAATCAACTCACATAACTCAATTTCATGTAGCAAAGTGTCAATTAACACCAGACTTAATTACAGCCAATTTATGTTAGATGATTCACTGTAAGACCCAAGACCCTTAAAGTTCATGAACATAGACTTAATAGAGATTAGATCTCATAAAACAGTCAACAAGAAATGAAACATGGCTTATTTTAGACATAAGAACAATGGACCTTGACAGAGTAACATAAGAATGGTAACCAGAATCCACTTTCAAATACTAACCCTAGCTTGATATATACATGTGATAGATAAGATGAAGATGAAGAAAAGAAGAACATGGAGAAACAGTGAAGAAGAATCCTAAATCTATCATGCAAAGTGACAGAAGAGAAAAGCACAGTCACTAAATTAGATTAACATGCTATTTAGCAAATGAAAGAACATAATAGATGTTATTAAAGCAAAAACCCTTCAGTGAACATGAGAATCAAACTGCTAAACCTAGAACCAAAACCAAATCATGTAGTTAAGAGAAGAGAAAAACAGCTAATTGAAGAAACCCTAACGAGAGTCAAACAGCTAAACTAAATATGAAGAGAAACAGAAGAGATATCGAAAATCAAACAGATGAGATGTTGAAGACCAACAAATAAGAAAACCCTAAATACAAACAAAGGGTGAAGAAGAACAGGGAGATCTTTAAGAACAGAGAAGCAAACCACAAGATAACCCTAATGAAAGAAAACGGCTACACTTTCACTAAAACTAAACATGCAAAGAAACAAGAAGAAGAACAGTCAAGATATTGCAAAACAGCCTAATATAAAGATGAATAAAAGTGAAAGTCAAGCAACTAAACTAGTACTAAAGTTAAAGAAACAGAAGAGAAGAACATAAGTGAAATCGAGACAGATCTTTTAACTCAGAGAAACAAAACAAGATCAAAACAACAAAATAGAAAAAAATCACGAAAATGAACAGACAAAAGAAAGGAATAAAACACAAAGGGGTAGGGGACTTAGCTTGCAGGGCCGGTCCCCTGAGCTTACATCTCCCTCTCTTTCATTCTCTTTTTTTTTCAGACTACTTTTCTTCTTTTCTTTATTTCTTTTTTCTGGTTTTCGTTGGACTTCAAGATGAAGTCTTTCGATGTTTGGTTTAGTGAGGGGTGTCCAGAGGGGGTGAAAGATAGGATCTTTAGGGGAAACTTAGTTTGAGTCGCCGGAGTTAGGGTTTCAGCGACTTCCTTTTGAATATTCGAGAAGATCGGGGTAGATTCGAGGGAAACCAAGGTCATGGGGGGATAGATCAGACTGTGATGGTTCTTTGGTGTTAGTTTGGGGTGGGTTCTCATAGGTTGTGGTCACCGGAGATAGACTCCGATGACCGGAGTCTCAAGAACAGGGGGGGCTTTTACGGTTTTCTTAGAGTTTTGGGTGAGATGTGAGGTGGAGGAGAAGGAAATGGTGGTTTTGGTTATGGGGTGTGGCCGAAGACCACCGTGAAGGGTGGTGGCCTCCATGGCCGGCAAGGTGAAGAGGGGGGAGATGAAGAAGAAGGGTGAGAGAGGGGGGCGGCTAGGGTTTGGGATCTTTTCAAATGAGCGGTCTCAAACGACCAAAGCTATTTATAGTTGTGGCAAACTAGGAGAACTTGGCCGTTGATCTGCTGATGATCAACGGTTATCATTGGCGTTACATAAACGACATCGTCTTTTTGCAAATGAGACCAACGCTTTCATCCATTAGATTAGTTTAAACGGACGGCTCAGGTCAGTCCTTCTCATTTAATTAACTAATTAATTCTGGTCAATTATTCCAGCCGTTGGATTTGGCCTAATGAACGACTGAGTTTGTTTTGTCTTAAACTAATTGGCTCGGCTATTTGGGCTAGGGTGTTTGGGCCACTGATTTGAATTTCTTTTGGCCCAATGTGATTATACCTATGTATTTTTATATTTTTTCTGGTATTTTAATTATTTTTATGTATTTTCTTTTTGTATTTTCAATTTTTCCTTTCTGTATTATCTAAGTTAGTTAATTTCCTACTTTCACTAATTTTATGAGATGTTTTGGTAATTTTCTACTATATTTTTTATTTTTCGCTAATTAAAGCTATTTTTTGTTGATTTTCTTTTAAACTACTTAATCCAAAATACATGTATTTCTCCTATTTTTTTAATTTTCTAATTTTAAATTATTCAAACACACAAAATGTATCTAATTTCAAATAAGACATGCAATTACACTCAAAAATATTATTTTATTTTGATTTTGGAATTTACTTACCTAGTGCAAAAATTATGTGCTCACAGTGTTATTGACTTTGGTGGTTCGTGGGATGATTACTTGCCTCTCGCAAAGTTTGCCTATAATAACAGATACCAATCCAGTATTCAGATGGCGCCGTATGAGGCTTTATTTGGGAGACGGTGTAGATCTCCAGTTGGTTGGTTTGAGCCCGGTGATGCAAGGTTATTGGGGACAGAGTTAGTCCAGGATGCTTTGGATCGGGTGAAGGTTATTTAGGAGAGACTTCGTACAGTTCAGTTGTACCAGAAGAGTTATGCAGACCGGAAGGTTCGAGATGAAGGGTGTCATGAGATTTGGGAAGAAAGGGAAGCTCAGTTCGAGATTTATTGGTCTTTTGAGATCCTCATGAGGATTGGAGAGGTGGCGTATATGCTTGCTTTGCCACCCAGTTTATCAGGAGTTCATCTAGTGTTTCACGTGTCCATGCTCCGGATGTTTGTTGGCGACGCATCGCATGTGTTGGACTTTAGCACTATTCAGCTTGATGATGACTTGACCTATGATGTGGAGCCTATAGCTATTTTGGGTCGTCGGGTGAGAAGATTGAGGTCCAAGGAAATTGCATCAGTTAAGGTTCAGTGGAGAGGTCGACCCGTGGAGGAGGCCACTTGGGAGATCGAGCGGGAGATGCGAACCAGATATCCTTACTTGATTGAGACTTCAAGTATGTTCTTGACCTGCTCGAGGACGAGCGTTTGCTTAAGAGGGGGAGAACGTGATGACCCGGCCCGTCATCACAGGAATTACCACCCCGTTATCTTACATTTATGTGTTTTATGCTTTTATATCGGTGTTAGAGTCTATCGGGTGAGATAGGAGTGATTTGGGTTTAAAATGAGGCAAAAAGCCTTTTTGAAGGAAGCTTGAATGTGGAAAGTAAACCTGGAGCTGACTATTTAGTTTGAGGGCTCAGAATTGGATTCTGATGATTCGGTTAGTTCTGGGATGTGATTTGTGACTTAGGGGAGCGATCAGAATTGAATTTAGAGGTCCGGTGTAGAAATAGGCTTGAATTGGCTAAGGTTGAATTTTGGCGAAATCCGAACGGTAGGTGAGAGTTTGATCCGGGGGTCGGAATGGAATTCTGACAATTTCTGTAGCTTCGTCATGTGATTTTGGATATGTCTGCAAAATTTTAGGTCAATCGGTCGTCGTTTGGTCGGGTTTTTGATCGAATGTGTAATTTGGAAAGTTTTAAGGAATTTTGGCTTGAATTCGATGTGAATTGTGGGTTTTGGTGTTGTTAGATGGGTTTTGAGGATTGGAACAAGTTTGAATAAGGTATTAGGATGTGTTGGTGTGTTTGGATGAGGTCCCGGGGGCGTCGGGGTGTTTTCGGATGGTTAAACGGGAGAAAAACATGGAAAATTGTAGGTTTTGAGTTCTGTTCTGTTGTTTTCGCTCCTGCAGAAATGGGAGCACAGTAGCGAGTCCACAGGAGCGGACAAGGGGTGCAGCAGAAGTGGAGGTGATCGCTGAAGCGGAGCCTGGTCCGCAAGGGCGGCATCGCTGAAGCGGAAGATGAGCTGCAGAAGCGGAAGTGTTGCCGCTTAAGCGAGTCCGCATAAGTGGACTCTTATGTGCAGAGCGGGAAGTCCCACAGGAGCGGAGGTAATTCCGCAGGAGCGAATGTGCGGAAGCGGTCCGTGGCTCGTAGAAGCAGAAATGGTTAGTTAGGCCTGGGATTCGCAGAAGCGACCGTTTGGTCGCGGAAGCGGTATCGCTGAGGGCGGAAATTGTCCGCAGAAGCGGAAATCGCAGAAGGTTTAATTATATGAGAAGTTAGAAATTTCAAAAACATTTCAAAACATTTGGGGTTGGCTTAAGAGGTGATTTGGGCGATTTTGAAGGGAAATTCAACGGGATTCATCAGGTAATCAACTATGGACTCAAATTAGGAATAGTATTGATAATATTATGCAATTATCTCATGAAATTGGAGGAATTTGGGGTATTTTTATGGAGGTTTTAGCCCTAGCTTGAATTTAGAAAATCAAGAGTTTGAATGGGCAAAAGGAGTCCGAATTTGGTAAAATTTATATGCTTAGACTCGTGTTGAGACGAGGGTTCCGAATATGTGACTTTCGTAATTTTTCGAGAAGCGTACCGAGAGTCGGGTTTGGCAACTTTGTGCATTTTGGTGTAAATTGAGTTGTTTTGACTAGGTATCATTCCATTGGCTTAATTTGATGTGTTTCTACTATATTTGATCAGATTCTACGCGTGCGGAGCTTGATTCTCGTGGCAAAGGCATCGCGGACTAGTCGACGAGCCGTATTGAGGTGAGTAATAAATTTGGGTGATGACCAGCGGGTTCAAAACCCCGGTATACCACTTTGTGACGCTGTATAGCGGCGAGACGCATACTCTCTTGTGAGTGCGGGGTCGATTGTGATTTGGGGACTATGGCTTAGTCCGACCTGTTGATACTGTATTGTGATATTGGCTACTCTTGAGCCGTTGAACCTCCTTCTCGGATGGTTGTGTACATTTATGGGCTGTGAGCCAGTTATTGGGATCCTGCGGGGATCGTTATCATTGTTCCGTGATATTGACATGCTAGTTTTACTACCGGTCCGTACCTACTACTGTTATCATGATTTTTCCAATCTCTGGAACTTTGACATACCGTTTTCAACTGAAATGATAAAAGAGTTTTCAAAAACTACTTTTGAGACTGCGAGGCTGCATCTGCATATTAGCTGACTGGTGGTGGATCGGGTTGCGCGCCGCAGGTATATACATGATATTGTGCTTGGGCTGTAGGAACCCCTTTGGAGTCTGAACCCCCACAATGAGCACGGGTACCCAAATTGGATCGGGCTACACGCCGTAGCAGTCATTTCATGATTTGCATTGCATTTAGCTACATCTGCTAGTTGTTATACTATGTTGTTGATACTTGTTGGTTCTCTACTGTTGATATTGAACTGTTACAAGGCATTGGTTACAGCTTTACATAGTGCTTTATTGTGGATTTTTTATCTACGATGTCTTACCCCTATTTATTACCACTGAGTCTGGCAGTACTCATTTTACTCCCTACACCTTGTGTGCAGATCTAGGTATCTCTCAGCAGTCCTGATCCGGTAGTTGTTCGAGGTGACTTCTGTAGGATATTCGAGGTAGCTACAGAGTCTGCCGGACTTGATATTCTTTCCTATTGTCTTTTGATTCTGTATTTGCTATTTCTTTTCGCACTTGGTATCGTGTAAACCATTATTACACTCATGTTATCTGTAGAGGCTCATGACTCTTGACCCCTCGGTCTTTGGGGAGTTGTACTGTTTGGGACTCGGTTCCCTGGTTTGATATTTGTATTACTGTTGTCTTATAATTGTTATGTCTAAATTGGATAATTGAGCTCATAGCTCCGTAATTGTTGTTGATTGGTCGGGTTGGCCTAGCAGTATGCTGGGCGCCATCACGACCGAGTTTGGGGTTGTGACATTCATCATATGAGTTATCACCCTGTTATCCCCGTTATATGCTTGTTAATGTTGCAATATGCATGTTGGGTAAGTTTGAGTCAATCCGGGTTGAGTTTGGTTGAAACTGAGGCAAATAGTCTCTTAGAATAAGGAATAGTTGAGAAAAGTCAGCTGGTTGTTGACTTGTAAGTTAGAGAGCTCAGAATCAAATTCTGATGATTTGGTCAGCTCCGGGAGGTCATTTATGAGCTAGGAGAGCAATCGGAAGTGAATTTGGAGGTCCGGTGTTAGTTTTAGGCTTGAGTTGGCTAAAGTTGAATTTTGGCGATATCTTATCGGTATGTGAGATTTTGATCCGGGAGTCGGAATGGAATTCCAACACTTGCAGTAGCTCCGTTAGGTTATTTTGGATGTGCCTGCAAAATTTCAGGTCATTCGGAGGTCATTTGGTCGGGTTTTGATCGAATGTCGGTTGCGAAAGTTTGAATGAAAGCTTAGGCTTGAATTTGCTTGGATTCGATGATTTCCGTGTTTAAGGGCGTATTTTTATGATTGGAACAAGTTTGTATCGTGTTATGGAGTATGTTGGTGGTTTTCGTTGGGGTCCCGGGGGCCTCAGGATGAATTCGGGGGTCCAAACGGACCATTTTTGGCCTTGTTCAACAGCTAATCTGCTACAATATCTGCAGAAGAAGTTTGTTCTTCGCGTTCGTGTAGGGGGTCACACGTTCGTGAAGAGTATCGGAGATTGTTCATCGCGTTCGCGATAGGTGGAACGTGAACACGTAGGTTCAGGTCCGGAGGCATCGCGTTCGCGGGAGGTTGCACGCGTTCGCGTAGGTTTGGGCGATTGGGCATCGCGAACGCGGCTGGAAGCCACGCGTTAGCGTAGAGTAAATCCGGAGGCTGCAATTTTTGTTCATCATGAACGCGTGGGTAGTGTCGCGTTCGTGAAGGGTTAATTGTCTGGGCAGAGACTTTAAGTCCAGAACATTTCATACGCGGGTTTTCATTCTCAAACCTCCATTGTTGATCCCTAGAGAGAGAGTGACGGGAAATAGCTGGGATTTCATCGGTTCGTCGGAGGTATGTTTTGTGGTTTAGTTACGCGTTTTTATCATGAAATCCTCCTCTATTTTTACTGAAATTGGATGAAATTATGTGGGAATTTAGTTTAAGCCAGGGCTTTGGTAAAATGTCGATTTGAGTGGGCAAACAGAGTCCGATTTTGGAAAACTTTATATGCATAGACTCGTGTTGAGATGAAGATTCCAAATATGTAACTTTTGTAATTTTTAAGTCGGGTTTTGACAACTTTGTGGGTTTTGGTGCAAATTGAGTTATTTCGAACGGGTTATGTCTAATTAGCCTATATTGATGTATTCTCATTGACTGTGAGCAGATTCAGCATTCGAGGTGATTGAATTGTGAGGCAAAATGCAAGGCGGACTAAGGCTTCTACCGGATCGAGGTGAGTGGTAATAGTAAATAATGTACTCAGGGTTTGAAACCCCGTACTAGCACTTCACAGTGCTATGTTGAGATGAGACACGCGTCTTGTGATGGGCGTAGTGACATTGTGATTGGGGAATTGGACTCGGTCCTTTCCGGCAAATAGTGTATTGTGTAATGTGACTGAGAATGGGATTATAACTGTGTAGTTGGGCTAGTAGCCATGTTTGGGGCCTTGTGCCGATCTGTAGAGCATTAGGGGACCTGTTGAGCTAGGTGACCCCTATATATCATGTTGGAAACTTTCACTCAGCCATAAAATTAGTTGTATAGCATATCGTGGGCTAGTACTAGATGTGTACTATGAGAGATAGACTACTTAGGGTTGAAATTCCCTGATTTAGCTAAGTAGGCATGAAAGGACAATTCTATATTGACCGAGACAGGGTCGAGGACCCATTATGAGGTATTATATGTATATACCTATATTGGATCGGGATAAATGCAAATGCGATATATATATATATATATATATATATATATATATATATATATATATATATATATATATATATATATTGGATCGGACTGCACGCCGCAGTAATATATGTGAGGATCGGGCTGCACACCACAGTATCATAGCGCTTGGGCCTAGGGAGCCTCTCCGAAGTCTGTATACACCCGCACTGAGCATCGTCGACGTTAAATAGAGCGGGTTGCGTGCCGCAGCGGTATATGTATTGGAGCGGACTGCACGCCGCAACATTATACTTATTCATATCCATCTATATACTTAAGTACTTATACATTATAGACATATGTATATATCTACATACATTGAGTTGACCGTACATCATAGTGGTACGAGTGAGGATTTGGTCAGTGTGAGACCTTGTTGAGATAGATGTGGACTCGAGATCAGAGTATTCATTGTAGTGATGACTTACCTGTGGGGGTTTGCCTTAGAACTGTTTTGTGATAGTACATGAGTTCTTATCTTCAGTTATTGTTTATTATTATTACTCACTGAGTTGAAATATACTCACCCCACTCCCCTGCACTTTTTGTGCAGATTCACAGGTGCCAGAGAATAGTTGAGCTGTTGCAGCTGCTTATTCATATCTACTTTACGGAGACTATGAGGTAGCTGCCGACGTCCGCAGAACCTGTTTTCTCCTTCCTTATTATTGTGTTGCTTTCATTTTGCCTAGACTTGTTTGTATAGGTTGTTTATTCTGTAGAGGCTCAGACTTGCGACACCTCGATTTGGTTGTGACCGTATTTTGTATGCTTCTACTATTATGTTTATCATTTTGATATGAACATTTGCTATTTAAGTTTAACTTGATCACCTGAAATTAATAATTGGCTGGTTTAAGGGATAACATGGTCGGGCTTGCCTAGCATTGTGTTGGGCGCCATCACGGCCACCAGGGTTTGGGTCATGACAAGTTGGTATCAGATCCTAGATTAACAGGTCTCGTGAGTCATGAGCCGGTTTAGTAGAGTTTCGTGGATCGGTACGGGAATGCATGTACTTATCCTTGGGAGGCTTCAAACCTTTTAGGGAAGTTTTCAATTCTTCGAATTCTTGTCGTGCGATTACTTTTGATTAAAACTGAAATGTGACATTCTATTCTCTCGCAGCTGGCGAGAACTCGAGCATCCGGACGAGATGGACCACCACCACTACCACCTGCTAGAGGTCGTGGACGCGGCCGTGGTCGTGGCGGAGGTAGGGCAGCGAATGCAGTACCAGCTGGCCCACAGCCTCTAGTTGATGAGACTCCAGCAGTGCCAGTTCTGGCACCAGCTGTGCCCATTGTCAGTCCGGGTCTATAGGAGACCCTGGCTCAGATATTAGCAGTTTGCACTGGCCTGGCATAGGCGGTTTCAGTTACTACCGCAGCAGCTGCATCAGGGACCGGGGTGGTCACCAGACCCCCGCAGCACGCACTCCAGAGCCAGCAGTGCAGGGCCTGCAGACATCCGAGGCTCCCCCAGCTCAGCCTGTGGTCCTAGTACAGCCAGCAGTTCTGGTTCAGGGGGACAGGGTCCCAGCAATGACTGACGAGAGCAGCGTCGTCTCAAGAGGTTTGGTAGATTATCTCCTCCATTGTTCACTGGTGCTCGGGGCGAGGACGCCCAAGGTTTTCTGGACAAGTGTCATCAGATGCTCCGTACGGTAGGGATCTTGGAGTCCAGTGGTGTATCCTTCACTACCTTTCAGTTCCAGGGCCAGCCTTCGCTTCGTGGGAGGCTTATGAGCACCGTAGACCAGCAGGGGCAGCACCACTATCATGGCCAGAGTTCTCCACTATGTTCTTGGAGAAGTAGGTGCCTCGATCTCAGAGAGAGGAGATGCGTAGGTAGTTTGAGGGTCTCCGCCAGGGGGACATGTCAGTGTCATAGTATGAGATCAGATTTACTGAGTTGTCTAGATATGCACCGTGGTAGGTTCCTACCGATAGAGAGATGATTGAGCACTTTGTGGACGGCCTCATTTATCCCATCCGTATTTTGATGAACCGAGAGACGGTTTTGAGCCGTACTTTTGAGGATGCTGTGGATATTGCTCGTGACATAGAGACAGATCATCGCAGAGAGCGTGATGAGAGGGAGGCCAAGAGGCGTCGAGGTTCAGCTAGTTCCAGTGGCACTCAAACTAGAGGCCAGAGTCAGCAGAGCCGAGGTCGCTCTTTCAGATCTTCACAGTCGGGCCCCTCATTGATTTTGAGAAGATTCGGCATCCGAGGAGATTGAATTGCAAGGCAAAAGCAAGGAGGACTAAGGCTTCTACCGGATTGAGGTGAGTGGTAATAGAAAATAATGTACTGAGGGTTTGAAACCCCGTACTAGCACTTCACAATGCTATGTTGAGATGAGACACGCGTCTTGTGACGGGCGTGGTGACATTGTGATTGGGAAAATGGACTTGGTCCTTCCCGGCTAATAGTATACTGTGTATTATAACTGAGAATGTGATTATAGCTGTGTAGTTGGGCTAGTAGCCATGTTTGGGGCCTTGTGCCGATCTGTAGAGCATTAGGGGACCTGTAGAGCTAGGTGGCCCTATATATAATGTTGGAAACTTTCACTCAGCCATAAAATTAGCTGTATAGCATATTGTGGGCCAGTATTAGATGTGTACTATAAGAATTAGACTACTTAGGGTGGAAATTCCTAGATTTAGCTGAGTGGGCCTAAAAGTCAATTCTATAATGACTGGGACATGGTCGAGGACCCATTATGAGGTATTATATGTATATACCTATATTGAATCGGGCTGCACGCCGTAGAAGTATATGTGTTGGATCGGACTGCACGCGACAGTAATATATACATGTGGATCGGACTGCACGCCGCAGTATTATTGCGCTTGGGTTGTAGGAGCCCCTTTGGAGTCTGAGTCTGCAAATATTCTCAGTGAGCGCTGGAGTATATTATGGGATCGGGCTGCACGCTGCAGCAGTATACTTATATATGTGTGTGTGTATATATATATATATATATACAATATAAATATATATACATATATATATTGGATCGGACTGCACGCCGCAGTAATACATGTGTGGATCAGGTTGCACGCCGCAATATCATAGTGCTTGGGCCTAGGGAGCCCCTCCGAAGTCTGTATACACCCCTAGTGAGCGTCGTCGACGTTAAATGGAGCGGGCTGCGTGCCGCAGCGGTATATGTATTGGAGCGGACTGCACGCCGCAACATTATACTTATTCATATCCATCTATATACTTAAGTACTTATACATTATAGACATATGTATATATCTACATACATTGAGTTGACCGTACATCATAGTGGTACGAGTGAGGATTTGGTCAGTGTGGGACCTTGATGAGATAGATGTGGACTCGAGATCAGAGTATTCATTGTAGTGATGACTTACCTGTGGGGGTTTGCCTTAGAACTGTTTTGTGATAGTACATGAGTTCTTATCTTCAGTTATTGTTTATTATTATTACTTACTGAGTTGAAATATACTCACCCCACTCCCCTACACTTTTTGCGGATTCACAGGTGCCAGAGAGCAGTTGAGCTGTTGCAGCTGCTTATTCATATCTACTTTACGGAGACTATGAGGTAGCTGCCGACGTCCGTAGAAGCTGTTTTCTCCTTCCTTATCATTGTGTTGCTTTCATTTTGCCTAGACTTATTTGTATAGGTTGTTTATTCTGTAGAGGCTCAGACTTGCGACACCTCGATTTGGTTGTGACCGTATTTTGTATGCTTCTACTATTATGTTTATCATTTTGATATGAACACTTGCTATTTAAGTTTAACTTGATCACCTGAAATTAATAATTGGCTGGTTTAAGGGATAACATGGTCGGGCTTGCCTAGCATTGTGTTGGGCGCCATCACGACCAGGGGTTTGGGTCGTGACAATCTTGTCTCAATCCGTTCAATATACTGGGAACAAAAAGTAAAGAGCCTCTTCAGCTAGATATCCTTCAGCTATAGAACCTTCTGGTTATGACATGTTTCGCACATAGGATTTGAAGTGTCCCAAATACCTACACAAAATATCAAAAATCATATATATTCTTAACAAATAAGCTCCAATCAAGCAATAAGAAATATTGCTTACCTCTCGATAAGATACATCCACCGACACTGTTGAGGTCCCCCAATTTTTGCTTCACCAACTAGATGACAAGTTAAATGAACCATGGTTGTAAAGAATGTAGGAGGGAATAACATTTCCCGGTAATTCATGGTGATAAAATATCGAGATTGGATCCTATCAAATTCCAAGGGACTTAAGCTTTTGGCACAGAGTTGACAGAAGAAAGATCTCAACTCTATTAATACTTAAGTCCCCTTGTCAAGTAAAACACTACGTATGGTAATTAGTAACAAGTGCTGCATGAGAATGTGAAAATCATGACTCTTCATTGACTTGGGCTTTTGTTGTTTCAAGTCAACACATCTTGAAATGTTGCTAGCGTATTCATTGGGAATTTTGACATTCTTTAAAGTCCGTAAAAATATGTCTTTCTTTCCACTATTCTTTGAATTTAAAAGAGTGAACAAGGCTGGAAGATAGCTTCCATTCTTATCTGCCCAAAGTTCTTTCCTTATACCCATTTCTTTAAGATCATTGCGAGCCATAAGATTGTCTTTTGACTTTTCAGTATCATTGAGCAAAGTATATATCACATCCTCACACACATTCTTCTCAATGTGCATAAGGTCTAGATTATGACACAACAAGTTCCAATAAGGAAGATAAAAAATATACTTCTCTTTCTCCACTATTTCGGTCTATCTTCAGCAATAGTTTTTCATAATATTGGCATGAGATGAGTTTAAATGGAGTAACATTCGTAAGGATTACAACGATTCAAACAGCTCCATGGAAAATCTGTTACGCTATTGAAGCTACTGAGGATGCAGATTGATAGCTGAAGTTCATTCCATAGAGAAAAATGGAACTTATGAGATCACAATATATATGGTGCCACCAACAGAAATACTGTTGGTGTTTACCAGACCAAGCAAGCGGTAGACCAAGTAAGATATTACTCTACAAGTGCAAAAGCAGAGCAATATGACCCATATGCACTTCCATATTTTTGATCGCTGCATCATGTGCATCTATTCTTTTATTGGTTTTGGCATTTGACCCAATTACCTGCTGCATCATAGCTTCCAACCTTGCAAACCCATCATCTTGTCTACCCCCATGTGGTGGTAGAGGTGGATGGTATCCCTGCTGCTGATTTCCAAAATTCTAAGGTCTAGGATATGGAGCCATGTTGTGTGGTGGCCTCATACCTGCTGCATTAAATTGTGGATGTGGAGGTCTATACTGCATTGGAGCATGTTGGCCCCAGTTTTGGTTGCCTTGTTGCTGTCCTCCATAGTTAGCCACATAGTTCATATCCTCATGCTGATGATGATGTTCTTGGTCTGCAGCCCATGGATTACCTATGGGTTGGCTAATGTAAGATGTGCATAAACCACCATTGGTAGTATCTACAATGTGAACTTGCTGCTTAACCCCTGATTCTTCCACCTTCTTTGTCAGGATGCTCATTTGTGTCAATAAAGTCCACGTTCTCCTCCAGAGTGTTGGATGGATCCAGAGGTACAGAGTGTACTACTGGTGTGATAGGAGCATTTCTGGTCGTCCACCCGGAATTTTGAGCCATCTTGTCTAGCAAATTTTGGCCCTCTCTCCAAGTCTTGCTCGGAAAAGCCCCACCTGCTGAAGCATCTACAATATTCTTCATACTGTCTGAAAGCCCCATGTAAAACCTTTGACCCAACATCTGCTCAGGAATCCCATGGTGAGGACACATAACAAGCATGCCTTTGAATCTGCCCCAAGTTTCATGTAGTGTTTCCAGTGGTTTCTGTTTGAAGCTCACAATCTCATCAATTTGTTAAGCTGTTTTGTTGGGTGGATGAAACTTGTTGTGGAATTGTTTGACTAACTCATCCCAAGTTGCAATGGAGTTTATTGGGAGTGAGTTTAGCCATATCTGTGCTGCTCCTGTAACTGAGAATGGAAAAAGTAGTAATCTGATAGCTTTCGGAGTTACATTCGGTTGTCTTTGTGTTTTGCATATTGATAGAAAGTTCTTGAGGTGCTGCTGTGGATCTTCAACCTGAGACCCAGAGAATAATCCCTTGTTTTGCAACAAGTGAAGCATGTTGTTAGTAATCTGGAGACTCGGCTTGAACCGCTGGCACAATAATGGCAGTTTCCAAATTATCCGCTGTGGGTTGTGCCCAATCATACAGTGCACCTTCCTGTGCCTCCTGTGCCTCTTGCATATTCATCCCGGCTTGTGGGTTTTGATCATTTATGTCACCCATGTCGAAGTCTAGTTTGATTGGTTGTTGAGATTGTTGAATTTGTTTGATGGCTTTGTACGTGCCCGGAAGGTTTGCTCGCGGTCTGAGAGTCCTTCAATTAGTTCTCCAGTCCTTGCAGATTTTCTAGGTCATGCACCTGAATACCCAAATCAACAAACGTCAAAATATTCAATGTAGAGTGTAGAAAGAATCGGAATACACAAGAATCTTGAAGTTCTGTCAATGGCAATTGATAATTCCGTTAATTCCCCGGCAACAGCGGCAAAATTGATTCACGTCCAAGCAACGGTCGTAGTCAATATAACTTGGTTTAATAAGTCCAAGATCGATCCCACAGAGAATTAACCTATCAATCACAACTTTCACAACCCAAGAGTACTTCCAAATCAAGTTCCCAAAATTTAGAATATTTTTGTGTAAGATTTTCGAACTACTACTTTGCAATAATAAAGAATGCTTTAAAAGAAAGAATTGAATGTTGAATAAAATAATATAGAGAATGACTAAGGTATTGATTTCCCCTTTTGATGGAATCCCTTATTGTTATGCTCTTACAAATTGTTAATATATTCTATCAATCATGAACGCTATGTGTATCGTAACCCTCTCCCGAGCAATTACAATAATTTACTAGTGCACTCTCCCGAGCTACCCTAGCTAGCTTTAATTTGATAGTTCACTTAAGATTGCACCCAAGACTTCGTTATTCCTAACCCCGTCTTTACGCCTAAAGTTATAGATTCCTCCAATAACCTAGGTGTGATGTTGTTCAACAATAAACCTAAATATGCACTCTTTTCCAAGTTATGCACACTAAATAGGCACCGCTAATTGGGAGCTCTACCAATTAACTACAATAAGAATGAAGTTGAACAAATAGAAATCTAAGTCACAATTTGTAGTCACATAAACGATAAGTTCATCACCCAATAGGTTCCATCAAAACCTTAGAAAAGAATTTAGCTACTCATGCTTGAAGAAACAAGAATAATAATTGAAATCATAAAGAAATAATTGATATAAGATAAAAGAAAGAGTTTGAGAGGAATCTATCTTACTAAAAACCTTGCAAAAGTAATGAAATAAAGATTACACGCCTCTATGGGGCAAACTAGGAGTTTATATAGAGGTTTTAGGGCTTAAAAACTAAGTTTGAGTCCAATTGGGATTATTGCTGCCGCGACTTCCGTGGTTCGTTCGCGGCCGCGAGCGGACCGCGAACAGTCAAACTTCAGAGGCCTTCTTTTTTCGCGATTCATCCGCGGCCGCGAGTGAATCGCGGATGAACAATACTTCTGATTCTTCACTGCTTCTTCCAGACCTCTTCACTTTAGCTCTTCCTTTGGCCTTTTCATCAACCTAGGACTCCAAAATAGCTCTTTATGGCATCCAATGTATCACATGTACCTGTAAAACACAATCGAACACTAATCAAAGCATTTTTTCCTCATAATCAACATTAATTCCATAACAAAGTGTAATTATTTAGGGCATAATTATAGTCAAATTTACCTAATATCACCGGCCCATAAAAACGAGCCAGTAATTGGAATTATTTGCGAGGACAAGGAATTTGATCCTGCTCTAAAAGCCATAATTGCCATTGCCGACATAGAGAGACAGCCTAAAATAGCCCCAAAATAAGAGAAAAGGGGAGAGAAGAATGAAATCGTTAAAGCTTAGTTTGAAAAGAAGATTGAAACAAAGGCAGAAACGACAGTGCCTCAGAAAAATGGAGTCCTTTACCTCCCACGAGGTCAATCAGAAAAGCCCCTGGTAATAAGCGTTTCAAAGAAGTTTCAGATGAAATGAGAAATACTGATGTATGTGCCCAAAGGAACCTATGTGGTCTGGGGGGCGATTAAACCACAGCGGCCAAATGAGCCCGTGGTTATCGCACGCGTGCCACAGAAGCTCATGACGGACCCGTTCGCAGTACCTTGGAATTATCAACAGACGGTGGTCACAAACAAAGGTAAAGAGATCACAGGAGAACTGCCTGGGAACATCTTAGTGCAGAAGTATTCAGACACACAAGAAGTCAATAATGCCACATGGAAACGTTTCCCATCCAAGAAGCTTGTAAGCACTGAAGAAGCGGAAGCCTTTTTTCAGAAAATGCAAATGCCTGACTATGAGGTGCTACACCAACTGCGCAAGTACCCAGAACAAGTGTCCATGTTGTCTTTGTTAATGAAATCCGCCGAGCATCAAAAGGTTTTGTTGAAAACTTTGAATGAGGCATATGTGACGGTTGAGACTTCGGTTGAGCAGCTTGAACGAATGACAGAGATGTTCTTTGCAGTTAATCAGATTTCTTTTAGCAAAGCTGATTTGCCTCCAGAAGGAGCAGCCCACAACAAGGCACTGCATTTTACTGTAAAATGTGAAGGTTTCTATGTCAAAAGGGTCATGATAGATGGAGGTTCTGGGGTAGACATTTTCCCGCTTTCAACTTTACAGCGCATGAAAATTAGGATCGAAAGAATTCGACCCAACAATGTCTGTGTACGGGATTTTGATGGCATAAAAAGGGACACGATCAGAGAGATCGACTTGGTCTTGACTATTGGCCTAGTGGATTTCGAAGTAACCTTTCAGGTTCTAGATATGGACACATCTTACAACTTTTTCTTGGGAAGGCCATGAATTCATGAGGCCTGGGATGTACCCTATACCCTCCACCAGATGATAAAGTTCTAGCGTGAGGATCAAGAGATCGTGGTCCACGGGGAAGATGAGCACTATCGAGATCCATCTATCCCGTGCTTAAAAGTAAAAGAAGGGAGTGAACACATCGTCTATCAAGCTTTTGAGATTGTATTGGTGGATCAACATGAGGAGGGGAGCCCTTGCCCCCAACATTTCTTATCTAATGCCTCAATTATGGTGGCAAAAGAAATGATCAAGCACGGCTTCCAGCCAGGGAAAGGTTTGGGAAAGTCCTTACAAGGAATATCGAAGCTGATAACTTTGCCCACAACCGAAAAGTTCTTTGGAGTAGGCTTCCATCCTACCCCTAAAGATGAGAAATGGGCCGATAAAAGAAAGGAAAATGGATGGGTTCTACCGCGGCCATTGCCACATTTATACTAGACCTTTGTTCACCCGAGGTACAATGAAGAAGAAGAAGAAGAAGAGATCTTCACGACAGAGGAAATTGAAGATATTTGTGGAGCTATGAGGAAAATGCTTTACAATGTCAATATGGTTCAGTTGGGAGAAGGTACTAGCACTGTTGAGGTGCTGTATGTGGGACCAGAGGCTAAATTGCAAAATTGGAAGGCTACGCCATTCCCAGTCAGGCGCGAGTTCTGGTAGACTTGTCCTGCCATTTTTCTGCATCACAAGTTATTTCAGGGTGTAACTCAGATGTTTTTCTTTGTTTTTTGTCACTAATTTCCCAAATGTAACCCTGTTTATCTTCCCAAAATTCTAAGAAATGAAATCAATATTTCATCGTTATTTTTGCATTCTTTCTAATTCTTATTGTTTGCTCTCTCTTTCTTCTTTCTCTCTCTATAACGACTACTACAAATTTTGAACTTCACTTCTTTGTATTTTGGCCACTAAACTAACAAAATGAGGCGGCCCAGCGAAGGGAGATAGTGGTTCTAGTCCAGTATAATATATTGGAAGTTTCCAGTATATTATATTGAAATTTTCCGTGTGTTGTAGTTTCAACATAATATACTGTAAGTTTACACACAAGTACACTCATCTCGAGTTCTTTTACCTTTGGCATTCGACTCAGGTACTTTCCCAATATTGGCATTGATTCCCTCCATTTGTTTCAAGATTTTTGTCCATGATAATGCTATTGGTGGCTCCCGTTGCTCAATTTTACCATTAAACGGACACGCTGCAATCTAAACTGATGGCCGATTTCAACAAAATGACGATGACCCATGAAACACCATTTTCTACTATGTTTTAACCTGCAAGAGTCCATTTCAAAGTTACACATGGGACAAGCAAACTGAGTGTATGTGTTCCATCCAGATAAGTTGATAAGCCCAAGAAAATCACTAATCCTCCACATCATGGCTGCTCGCATTTTAAAATTTTCATTCTTTGAAGAGTCTAATGTCTGCACTCCATCGTACCACAATTCTTTCAATTCTTGGATAAGAGGTTGTAAGTACATGTCTATGTCATTACCGGGCATTTGTTTTCCTGGAATGATCATTTAAAATGATGAATGAAGTTTGTTTCATGCACTCCCAAGGAGGAAGATTGTATGGAATAAGAACCACAGGCCAAATACTATAGTTTGTTGCCATTGCTCTAAAAGGATTAAAACTGTCACTAACTAGGCCTAGTCGTGCATTATGGGGATCTACAGCAAATTTAGGATGAAGTAAGTCAAATGCTTTCCAAGCCTGAGAATCCCTTGGATGCCTCATCAATCCATCTTGGTACCCACTGAAGAATGCCATCTCATAGACTCAGCAGTTTTAGAGCACATGAACAATCTCTGTAGTTAGTTGTAGTGGAAAGTAGAGCAAAATCTTTGCGGGCTGCTTTTTTTTACTGTCCTTCCACCTAGATGTCTTGCACTTTCGCATTCTTGTAAACCTTCATCCTCCCCAAAATATAACATACAATCATTTGGGCAAGCATGGATCTTGGTATAATTAAGGCCAAGTTTGTTGATGGTTTTCTTGGCCTCATAACAAACAAACAGGAATCTTGGCATCTTCAAAGGCATCTTTTAAAATTTCTAATATCATGCTCTTTGCTTTGTCAGTCATTCTACACAAACACTTGATATGATACAATTTGACTAGAAAGGACAATTTGGAATACTTCGCGAACCCTTCATATAATGGTTGATTTCCATCTTCGACCAGTTCATAGAACTTTGCATATTCTTCACCATGCCCATCAATATGCCCTTCATTAAATGTTTCTTCACTATTCATAGGCTCACAAGACTCACCAGGCTCATTGACATTGTTCCCCATGAACCCAAATGCATCGTTCACCATGGTTACCATTGGATCTTGGGGTTGTAGAGTTTCTTCTATGACATGTGTGCTTTCAAACATTTGTGGCATAGTTCTATTTGATTCTTCACCATGCAAATACCATCCTTTATAATTTTTTGGAAAAGGCTTACAAGTCAGGTGTTCTTCAACTACATTTCTTCTTTGCCACTTCTTAAAACTGTATTCGAAAACGAACACTTAATTACACGTCCATCATTAGACCCATACTCAAAAGCAAAATCCAGAAATTTTCTAAGCCCATCCGCATATTCAAGTGTATTTCATGGTTTACTAATCCAAGATTTATCAATTCGCATGGATAGAAAAGAAAATGTAAGATAACATCACAATATCAAAATGAAAAAAGCTAGTTCATAACCATTTTATGGAAATCAAAATAATAGTAAGCAATAGAGACATGAAACTTCGTCAAATGAAACATATGCAAAGATTCACAAGTTCTTACTAAACAAGCACAATATAGAGGTTAATAGAAATCAACTCAAACCTAAACACAATGAGATTTCCAAGGAATTACATGATTACCGGACGTATCAGAAAGGCAGAAAGCATGACAACCAAGATAATGGATTCATTATATGGGTTTAGGTTATACAATAGGTTAGCATTGAATCTTTGTTATTTGTTACCTATGGTCTATCAATTCAAGTATGCTATTGCTGTAGTTGCTATTGCAGCTAACTTCAGCTGTACAGGATGCTAGTCTTGCTCTGTTAGCTGTGAAACAACATGTACACTAGTTAACATAAATAGAAAAGAATACCAAATTGACTAAAGTTAACATAAATATAATTCATACAGTGTATTTTTATATGCAAAATAAAGTTGTCCATTACATTCGTGAGATTGCTTAATGTAAAAGAAATAAACAGTCAGATTAAAGATATTTATGTTGGTTGTCCCACTAACACAATGTTGATGCTTCAGTTGGATAAATCTGGATTTGAATAGCTGATGTTTACAGCACATACCTTATCTTGGTATCCACTGAATTAACATAAAATAGTATTAGAATCAGAACATAGAACATAACAACATTTGCTACTTAAAATCCGTTGAGCTCAACCAGTCCACTCTATATGCATCCATCAGAGAATACAAGAACTACTATAGTGCAAAGGTAAAAAACGGATGCAAATGATGCACTCTTCGATTAGTGGGAGCAGTGCGACGACATGGTAACCTCATGGATACTGAACTCACTCTCTAAGGATTTAGCGGATAGCCTACTATATATTAACGATGCAAAGGAACTCTAGAAAGAGCTAGAAGACAGGTACAATCAAACTAATGGAGCAAAGCTATATCAATCACAAAAGGAGATTAGTAATTTAAGCCAGGGGACTTTTGATATTACTGAATATTATACAAAAATGAAAAAGTTGTGGGAAGAGTTAACATGCTGAACATCCACGCTAAATGTAGTTGTAAGTGTGTGTGGAGCTAAGGCCAATATGCATAAAGCAGAACAAGACAGGAGGTTGATTCACTTCCTCATGAGACTAAATGAAGTGCATACAGTAGTGAGGAGTAGTATTGTCACGACCCAAATCCAGTCGTGATGGCGCCCAACAATTGAGCTAGGCCAGCAAGACCAACAATTACTTATCACAATGAATATCAGTCCCAAATGGACAACTCAAAAGAACATATGAGTCAAAGAACTCCAATAATAATAATAATGAACAAAGTAGTGGGAAGTACAAAAACAACCAACACTCCCAAAGATCTGGAGTCACAAGTCTAAAGCCTCTAACAAAACCCAACAAAAGTAGAGGATACTATATGAAAATGCTCAAGTCTGAATATAAAATAACAACTAAAGAGAGGAAGAGATGCTAGGTTCTGCGAATGTCTGCAGCTACCTCAGCAACTCGGTATGACTCTGCAAAAGCTGGAAATGCTCGTTTACTGCTCCTGAGTACCTGAGTCTGCACACAAAAGATGCAGGGAGTAGGGGTGAGTACTAAGTACTTAGTGAGTAATAAATATATAAAAGCAGCTGAAAGTAGGAAATCCACAGAGTACCATAATATGAAGCTAAACTACAGATCGACCCTCATACGAACTAGCATCAGCAGTACAATAAGGCTACCACATAATAATTCAACAGATAAAGATGCAATGCAATGCAATGCACATAACCGCTACGGTGTGTAGCCCGATCCATTTAACGTCGACGGCGCTCATTGGGGTGTGTACAGACTCTGGAGGGGCTCCTATAGCCCAAGTGCAAATACCGCTGCGACGTGCAGCCCGATCCTCATATCATAATAACCGTTGCGGCGTGCAGCCCGATCCATCCTCGGTCCACAATAATCAGGTAAGTCACAAAATAGCTCAAATTACTTATTTCCAGATTTTAGTTCATAATTTATGAAAATACTTTAGCTTTTATTTAATTTTTGCAAAATCGGTGACTTAGCATTCCAATACTGTGATTTCAAATTCCAGGACTGAGATCAGTGATTAAGCAAGTATAGCTATCACATATATACTATCCCCTAGGGATACTACAGGTCGGCACAAGGCCCCAAACAAGGCTTACAGCCCACAAATATGTCAAACACAGTGTATTTCCATCACTAATATCATATTATCCATATCCGGGATGGACCAAGTCTCAATCCCCAGTCATAATCACTCCCGCACCTGCCACGGGGTGCGAGCCACGCCCTACTAGCATCACAATGTGCTAAGCCGGGGTTTCGAACCCTCAGGCTACCATATACATAAACTACTCACCTCTAGCCGGTCGTAGACTCGTCCGTAATGCCTTTTCTTTTAAAATTCGCTGCCTCGCGTGTAGAATCTATTCAAACCACAATAATTATGTCATTTACGGGTCAAAGAAACATAACCCATTTCAATTTGCATGAAAAACGCATAAATACACTAAGTTGGTAAAAACCCGACCACGGACCCGCTGTCTGAAAAATTCATAAACTTATACCAATGCGATCCTCGCCTCGCCACGAGTCTGTGCATATAAAATTTATCGAAATCGGAGTTCGAATGGCCTTTGAAAACTCAAAAATTTGTTTTCAATCCACAATTCTTCACAATTTCTACCCAAATTCATGAAGATTGATGTTAATTCTACCATAAAATTATGTTTTTGAGTCAAGAATCTTACCTCCGATGATTACCGATGAAACCCCAGTGTTTTCCCGTGAGTTCTTCTCTCTAGGGTTCAAAATTTATGTTTTTGGTGAATGAACCCGCGAGCACACTGTTCTGCAATTTTAAGTTCATTGACCGCATTTTTGTTCTACGCATTTGCGATGGGTCACCCGCGAACGCGATGCTCCACTCCCTTTAGTCATCGCAAATGCGACATCAGGTCACGCGAACGCGAAGCTGACTATTTCCCTTCTAAGCGTTCGCGACTCCCAGTCACGCGGACGCGAAGCTTCTCCCCACACTGCCTATGCGAACGCGTAGTTCTTCACGCGAACGCGATGCCTTGGCCTGTCTAGCCTTCGCGAATGCGACTGCCCTCACGCGAACGCGAAGGCCAAATCTCTGCTGCACTTACCTGCAATTTTCTGCAGGTTTTTCCAAGTTTAAAATGCCCGGTTGATGGTCCGAATCCATCCCGAGGCCCCCGGACCCCAACGAAAACCACCAACACACTCCAAAACATGATACGGACTTGTTCCAATCATAAAAACACCATCCTAAACACCAAAATCACCATTTTCACACGGATTCAAACCTAAGTTTCTTCAAAACTTCCGAAACTAACATTCAATCCAAAACCCGATCAAACGACGTCCGAATGACCTAAAAATTTGTAGACATATCCAAAATCACATAACGAAGCTACAGAAACTGTCAGAATTACTTTCCGACCCCTGGATCAATATCTCACCTATCGTCCGGGTTTCGCCAAAATTCAACCTTAGCCAATTCAAGCCTAAAACTACACCGGACCTCTGAATTCGATTTCGATTGTGCTCCTAAGTCATAAATGATCCCCCAAAACTAGTCAAATCACCAGAATTCAATTCAGAGCACTCTAACACAATAGTCAACTCTAGGTTGACTTCCCATATTCAACCTTCCTTCAAACATGGTATTTGTTTCATTTTCAACCCGAATCACTCCTAACTCACCCGATATACTCTAATACTGATATAAAAGCATAAAATATGTAAATGCAAGGTAATGGGGTGGTAATTCCCATAACAACGGGTCGGGTCGTTACATTCTCCCCAACTTAAACAAATGCTCGTCCGCGAGCGGGTTAAGAAACATACCTAGAGTATCAAATAAGTGTGGATATCTGCTCCGCATCTCCTGTTCGGTCTCCCAAGTTGCTTCCTCCACGGGACGACCTCTCCACTGCACTTTCACCGAAGCTATGTCCTTGGATCTCAGCTTACGAACCTGTCGACCCAAGATGGCTACTGGCGCCACATCACATGTCAAGTCCTCATCTAGCTGTATTGTGCTGAAGTCTAACACATAAGACGGGTCTCCGACATACTTCCGGAGCATAGATACATGAAACACCGGGTGAACTCCCAAAAAACTGGGTGGCAAAGCAAGCATATAGGCCACCTCCCCAACTTTCTTAAGCACCTCAAAAGGTCCAATGAACCTTGGACTCAACTTCCCTTTCTTCCCGAACCTCATAACGCCCTTTATAGGCAAAATCTTCAGCAACACCTTCTAACCCACTGAATAAGACACATCTCGGACCTTCTGGACCGCATAACTCTTCTGATGTGACTGAGCTGTGTAAAGTCTCTCCTGAATCACCTTTACCTTGTCTAAGGCATCTTGAACTAAGTCTGTCCCCAACAATCTAGCCTCGTCGGGCTCAAACCAACCGACTGGATACCTACACCGCGTCCCATGTAAAGCTTTGTACGGTGCCATCTGAATGATGGACTGATAGCTATTATTATAAACAAACTCCGCAAGAGGCAAGTAATCAGCCCATGAACCACCAAAATCAATGACACAAGCACGCAAACTGTCCTCCGATATCCGAATAGTACGCTCAGACTGCCCATCCGTCTGTGGATAAAATGCTATGCTCAGCTCTACCTGTGAACCCAACACTCGCTCAAATGTCCTCCAGAACTGAGAAGTGAACTGAGTACCTCTGTCTGATATAATAGAAATGGGAATGCAGTCTCACAATCTCACGGATGAATATCTCTGCCAGCCGCTCTGAGGAGTATGTAGTACACACTGGAATGAAGTGAGTTGACTTGGTCAACCTATCCACCACCACGAAAACTGAATCAAACTTCCTCGCTGTCCGAGGGAGTCCACTAACAAAGTCCATAGTAATCGTTTCCCACTTCCACTCAGGAATATCAATACGCTGGAATACACCACCAGATCTCTGATGCTCATACTTGACCCGCTGACAGTTTAGGCACCGTGCCACATTATTCACAATATCTTTCTTCATCTTTCTCCACCAGTAATGCTGCTTCAAATCCTGATACATCTTTGCGGCTCCTGGATGAATAGAATACCGCGAGCTGTGGGCCTCCTCCAATATCAACTCACGAAGGCCATCAACATTGGGCACGCATATCCGGCCCTGCATCCGCAACACTCCATCACCATCAATAGTGACTTCTATGGCATCATCATGCTGAACTCTGTCCTTAAGGACAAGTAATTGTGGATTATCGTACTGGCGCTCTCGAATACGGTTATATAAAGAAGAACGAGCTACTACACAAGCCATAACCCGACTGGGCTCAGAAATATCCAGCCTCACCATCTGATTAGCTAATGCCTGAACATCAACTGCAAGGGGTCTCTCCCCAATTGGAATATACGCCAAGCTGCCCATACTCATAGCCTTCCGGCTCAATGCATCAGCCACTACATTTGCTTTCCTGGGATGGTACAAGATAGTCATATCATAGTATTTAAGTAATTCAAGCCATTTCTCCTGCCTCAAATTTCTACTTAAACAAATGGTGAAGGCAATGGTGGTCTGTATATACATCACAAGATACACCATACAGGTAATGCCTCCAAATCTTCAAGGCATGAACAATAGCAGCTAACTCCAAATCATGAACATGGTAGTTCTTCTGGTAGGGCTTTAGCTGATGAGAAGCATATGCAATAACTCTTTCCTCCTGCATCAACACATAACCAAGCCCAACTCTAGAAGAATCACAATACATCGTATATGACCTTGAAATTGATGGCAACACAAGTACTAGAGCTATGGTCAAAGCCTCCTTGAGCTTCTGGAAGCTCTTCTCACATTCATCAGACCACTCGAATGGAGCATTCTTCTGTGTCAACTTAGTCAACGGTGAAGCAATAGATGAGAAACCCTGAATAAACCAGCGGTAATAACCTGCCAAACCAAGAAAGCTCTGAATATCAATAGCTGAGGAAGGTCCGGGCCAATTCTGCACCGCCTCGACCTTCTGTGGATCAACCCGGATACCATCACTGGACACTACATGTCCCAGAAAAGTCACAGTATCAAGCCAGAACTCACACTTAGTGAATTTTGAATAAAGCTTCCTTTCTCTCAACCTTTGCAATACCACTCTCAAGTGTTGTGCATGCTCCTCCTGGTTGCGTGAATACACCGGAATATCATCAATAAACACAATCACAAAAGAATCAAGGTACGGCCGAAATACACTATTCATCAATTGCATGAATGCAGCTGGGCATTAGTCAGCCCGAAAGACATCACCAGGAACTCGTAGTGCCCATATCGCGTTTTGGACGCTATCTTCATAATATCCGAGTCCCTGATCTTCAACTGATGATAGCCCGATCGAAGATCAATCTTAGAAAATACACTAGCTCCCTGGAGCTGATCAAATAGGTCCTTAATACGAGGTAATGGGTACTTATTCTTCACTGTTACCTTGTTCATCTGCCTGTAATCAATGCACATTCTCATTGTGCTATCTTTCTTCTTCACGAACAATATCGGAGCACCCCAAGGTGACACACTCGGGCGAATGAAACCCTTATCTAAGAGTTCCTGAAGTTGTTCCTTCAATTTTCTTAACTCCGATAGTGCCATGCGATAGGGAGGAATAGAAATGGGCAGAGTGCCCGGCACTAAGTCAATACCAAAGTCAATATCCATGTCAGGCGGCATGTCCGGCAGGTCTGTTGGAAATACATCCAGAAACTTCCTCACAATGGTAACTGAATCAAGACTGGGTGTCTCGGCCTCAACATTTCTAATGAAGGCCAAATAAGATAAACAACCCTTCCCAATCATTCGTTGGGCCTTTATATAAGAAATCACCCTGTCGGACACATAATCAGTCAAGCAACGCCACTCGATCCTCGGACTACCTAGAATAGCTAGTGTGACTGTCTTGGCATGACAGTCCAGAATCGCATGGTAAGGTAATAGCCAATCCATGCCTAGAATCATATCGAAATCTACCATGCCCAGTAGTAATAAATCAACTCGGGTCTCCAGACCCCCAATAGTAATAAGACAGGATCGATATACCTGATCCACAACAACAGTATCCCCCACTGGAGTAGACACATGTACGGGCAAAGCAAGAATACCACAGGTCATACCCAAGTGATGTGCAAAATAAGTAGAAACATAGGAATAGGTGAATCCAGGATCAAATAAGACAGAAGCATCCCTGTGGGAGACTGAGATAATACCTGAAATAACAGCATTTGAGGCACTAGTGTCCTTCCTATCCGGAAGAGCATAAAAACAACCCTGGCCTCCACCAGTACGGTCCTCGCCCCTAGGGCGACCTCTGGCTACCTGACCACCAGTCCTAGCTGACTGTGCTGGCGCTGAAGAAACAGGAGTAAAAGACGAGGGCTGATCCCTCTGCTGAGACTGCCTACGAAGCCACTGAGGACACTCTCTCTTGATATGGCCCAAGTTGCCAAACTCAAAACAATGGCCCGAAGATGGAAGAAAGGGCTGTTGAGGACCCCTCACTGCAGATGAATCCTGTGCTAAAAAAGCAGGAGCAGAGCTCTGAGCTAGAAGAGCGCTCAATGCAGGCTGACTCTGCTGACGGCCCTGCTGACCCTGATAACCTTGATGGCCTTGAGGACCACGATCTAATGAAACTCCACTAGACTCTGCACGTACAGACTGATGAGATCTGAAAGAACGACCCCTACTATATTGAGGCTGGCCCCTAGACGGGGCATCACTATAACTGCCAGTACCACGAGGCCTCTTAGCCTCTCTCTCCTGTCGCTCTATGTGGCGATCTGTCTCAATATGACGGGCACCATCAACCACCTCCTCAAAGGTAACTGTCGAAGCTCTCTCTCTCCGGTCATCAATATACGGATGGGATAGATAAGGCCATCTATGAATCTCCTGATCCTCTCTCTGTCTGTGGGAACCATCACATGGCATGACAGGTCAACTGTGTGAATCTCATCTCATACTGAGTAACCGTCATGTCTCCCTGCTTCAGCCACTCAAACTAACGACGCAGCTCCTCTCTCTAGGACTGAGGTACATACTTCTCCAAAAATATCGTGGAGAACTGCTGCCAAGTGAGGGGCACTGCCCCAGCGGGCCTACGCCTCTCGAAATCCTCCCACCACCGAAATGCTGCACCTGTGAACTAAAAAGTGGTGAATGAAACACCGCTGGACTCTAGAATACCCGCGGTGCGAAGCATGCGCTGACACTTGTCAAGAAAACCCTGGGCGTCCTCGCCCTCAGCACCACTGAATGCCGGAGGCTGTAGCCTCTCAAACCTCTCTCCAAACGATGATGCTCATCGTCGGGCATAACTGGAACCACATGAGCAGGAGCCAGTGCAACGGGCGCAACTGGCTGAACTGGAGCTGCCCCAGGTGCCTGAATGCCCAGTACTACCGGCTCGGGTGTGCGAGCCACGGGGGTCTGATTCCCTCCCCCTGCCTGTGAAGAAGATGATGCAGTAGAGGTTGCAACCACCTGAGCTAAGCCCCAGTGCATACTGATAAAATCTGGAAGACCCGGTATCTCAATAGAAATTGCCGGTGCCTGAACCTGAGCTGCTGGATGCCTGCAGCTGGAACTCGATCCTGAACCTGGGCCATTGGCGCTGGAATCTGGCCCCGAGTCTGGTCAGCTGGTGGGTCAACAGGTGCTGGCATTGCTGCCCTACCTCTACCACAACCACGGGTGCCAATGGTGGTCGCCCGCCACGTCCGCCACGTCCGCTAGCACGTGTTCTCACCATCTGCGAGAGAATAAAATAGGAAAAAGTTTAGTTTCATGATAACACAAACCGCACGATATGAATCCAAGAAAAGTGAGGTTTTTCCTAAAGTTCTGTAGCCTTCCGAGGATAGATACAGACGTTTATGAACCGATCCGTGAAAGCCTACTAAACCGGCTCATGACTCGCGAGTCCTAGTAACCTAGGCTCTGATACCAACTTGTCACGACCCAAATCCAGTCGTGATGGCGCCCAACAATTGAGCTAGGCCAGCCAGACTAACAATTATTTATCACAATGAATATCTTTCCCAAATGGACAACTCAAAAGAACATACGATTCAAAGAACTCCAATAATAATAAAAATGAACAAAGTACTGGGAAGTACGAAAACAACTGACACTCCCAAAGATCTGGAGTCACAAGTCTAGAGCCTCTAACAAAACCCAACAAAAGTGGAGAATACTGTATGGAAATGCTCAAGTCTGAATATAAAATAACAATTGAAGAGAGGAAGAGATGCTAGGTTCTGCGAACGTCTGCAGCTACCTCAGCAACTCGGTATGACTCTACAAAAGCTGGAAATGCTCGTCTACTGCTCCTGAGTACCTGAGTCTACACACAAAAGGTGCAGGGAGTAGGGTGAGTACTAAGTATTCAGTGAGTAATAAATATATAAAAGCAGCTGAAAGTAGGAAATCCACAGAGTACCACAATATGAAACTAAACTACAGTTCGTTCCTCCTACGAACTAACATCAGCAGTATAATACGGCTACCACAGAATAACTCAACAGATAAAGATGCAATGCAATGCACATAACCTCTACGGCGTGTAGCCCGATCCATTTAACGTCGACGGCGCTCACTAGGGGTGTGTACAGACTCCGAAGGGGCTCCTACAGCCCAAGCGCAAATACCGCTGCGGCGTGCAGCCCGATCCTCGTATCATAATAACCGTTGCGGCGTGCAGCCCGATCCATCCTCAGTCCGCAATAATCAGATAAGTCACAAAACAGCTCAAATTACTTATTTCTAGATTCCAGTTCATAATTTATAAAAATACTTTAACTTTTATTTAATTTTTGCAAAACCGGTGACTTAGCATTCCAATACTGTGATTTCCAATTCCAGGACTGAGATCAGTGACTAAGCAAGTATAGCTATCACATATATACTATCCCCTAGGGATACTACAGGTCGGCACAAGGCCCCAAACAAGGCTTACAGCCCACAAATATGTCAAACACAGTGTATTTCCATCACTAATAGCATATTATCCATATCCGAGATGGACCAAAGCTCAATCCCCAGTCACAATCACTCCCGCACTTGCCACGGGGTGCGAGCCACGCCCTACTAGCGTCACAATGTGCTAAGCCGGGGTTTCAAACCCTCAGGCTACCATATACACAAACTACTCACCTCTAGCCGGTGGTAGACTCGTCCGCAATGCCTTTTCCTTTAGAATTCGCTGCCTCGCGTGTAGAATCTATTCAAACCACAATAATTATGTCATTTATGGGTCAAAGAAACATAACCCATTTCAATTTGCATGAAAACGCATAAATACAAACTCGACACCGGGCCCGCTGTCCGAAAAATTCAAAAAATTATACCAATGCGATCTTCGTCTCGCCACAAGTCCGTGCATATAAACTTTATCGAAATCGGAGTTCGAATGGCCTTTCAAAACTCAAATATTCGTTTTCAATACCTAGGCCACAATTCTTCACAATTTCTACCCAAATGCATGAAGATTGATGTTAATTCTACCATGAAATTATATTTTTGAGTCAAGAATCTTACCTCCGATGATTACCCGATGAAATCCCAGTGTTTACCCGTGATTTCTTCTCTCTAGGGTTCAAAATTTGTGTTTTTGGTGAATGAACCCGCGAGCACACTGTTCTGCAATTTTAATTTCACTGACCGCGTTTTTGTTCTACATGTTCGCGATGGGTCACCCGCGAACGCGATGCTCCGCTACCTTTAGTCATCGCGAACGCGACATCAGGTCACGCGAACGCGAAGCTGACTATTTCCCTTCTAAGCGTTCGCGACTCCCGGTCACGCGGACGCGAAGCTTCTCCCCACACAGCCTACGCGAATGCGTAGGTCTTCACGCGAACGCGATCCCTTGGCCTGCCTAGCCTTCGCGAACGCGACTTCTCTCACGTGAACGCGAAGGCCAAATCTCTGTTGCACTGACCTGCAATTTTCTGCAGGTTTTTCCAAGTTTAAAATGCCCGGTTGATGGTCCGAATCCATCCCGAGGACCCCGAGACCCCAACGAAAAACACCAATACACTCCAAAATATGATACGGACTTGTTCCAATCATAAAAACACCATCCTAAACATCAAAATCACCATTTTTCACACGGATTCAAGCCTAAGTTTCTTCAAAACTTCCGAAACTAACATTCAATCCAAAACCCGATCAAACGACGTCCGAATGACCCTAAAATTTGTAGACATATCCAAAATCACATAACGAAGCTACAAAAATTGTCGGAATTCCATTCCGACCCCCGGATCAAAATCTCACCTACCATTCGGATTTCGCCAAAATTCAACCTTAGCCAATTCAAGCCTAAAACTACACCAGACCTCCGAATTCGATTCTGATTGCTCTCCTAAGTCATAAATGATCCCCTGAAACTAGTCGAATCACCAGAATCTGATTTCGAGTACTCTAACTCAATAGTCAACTCTAGGTTGACTTCCCATATTCAAGCTTCCTTCAAACATGCTATTTGCTTTATTTTCAACCCGAATCACTCCTAACTTACCCGATATACTCTAATACTGATATAAAAGCATAAAATATATAAATTCAAGGTAACGGGGTGATAATTCCCGTAACGACGGACCGGGTCGTTACAAGTATACTGATGATGAACTCCTTTTCTAACATAGCACAAACCTTATCCATTCTTATTTAGGAGGAAAAGCATAGAGAAGTCAAGTCCCAGAATTTGAGCTCTTAATGCAAACATCACAAGTGTGAATACTTTTAGGACAAATTACAGTAAAAAATCTGATGGAGTTGGTCGCTTAAGAGGAAACTACAATCCTAATAACTTTGTTAACTTTTAGTTTGTTCATATGGAAGTTAAAAGACCCTTGCAACAAACACCAATTTTAGAGCTCTTTTACAAGAATAACATAATTAAAAGCTCTTGCAAGTCAAGATAGAGTACCAATTTAATAGTTTGTTGTAGCTTAAGCAGATAATCGGTAGCTAATATCATCTTCGTCCAATACACACACATGCACGCTAAAATCAATGAAATCGATGGCTAAATCAGCAAAATCGAAACCTATATCATTGAAATTCAAGCTAAAATCAGTGATTTAAACCTATATCCATCCAATACACACACGCACGCCTTAAATCAATGAAATCGATAATGTTGATTTACCTTAAACGAGTTAACACTTGATCTCCTTATATTATTGGAATCGTTTGGGATCGAAGGGAGTGTTATCATTTGAAATCTATACTTGATTTGGGGAATCCTTTCGTTAAGAGAGAAAAGAGTTTGGCATAAAAGAGCTTTTTTAAAAGAGAAAAGAGTTTCCTTAAGTGTTTAGACTGAAATTTGTACGTTTAGGGCTTTAGAGATCATTATTAAGTGAATGAGGCCTTTGATCATTCATTAGTTGAATGGGCCCTTTGATCATTCATTAGGTGAATGGCTCTTCTGAATAATAAGATAATGAATAATACTGGTATAATCTAGCCTCGGGGCCTTTGATTATTTCATTTGGGCCTGTCCTATTTTAAACATTAGTGGCGGTTGTAACCGCCATAATTGTAAAAAAACTGCCGTTTGAGCTTTACGCACTAGTGGCATCTGGAAAACCGCCGTATTATGATATATATTGTGACGGTTTTACTAAATTGTTGTTATTTAACCGCAACAATAATTCTTGTTTTCTGTCGTGAAGGGAGAAGAAAAAATACATGTGCTATCCTCCTGATGAATATGTACTTATGACTGACATGGAAGAACCTAAGAATTCTGATCAAGCCATTAAATATACTCATAAAGTTCATTGGACTGAATTCATAGCATATGAGATGAAGTCATTCCATGAGAATGTCACAGATGAGTTAATGAAATTGCCGAAAGATAAGGAAGCTTTATCTAACAAATGAATAATCAGAATAACGCAAGATAACCATACCTCCGCGCCTAGATACAAGGCAAGGTTAATTGTCAAAGGTTTTGGCTAGAAGAAGGGAGTTGACTTTTATGAAATTTTCTCCCATGTTGTGAAGATGCCTTCTATTCGTGTGGTTCTAGGCTTAGTCGCAAGTCTAGATTTAGAGGTTGAGTAGATGGATGTCAAGACTGCTTTTCTTCATGTTGATTTAAATGAGGAGATTTATATGGACCAGCCTTAGGATTTCATAGCTAAGCTTGCAGATAAGCATGTATTTTGTAGAAAATTAGTAGGCATGAAGCTTGTTAATAGTTCCTCTACATGAAGATACATTTGGCCCATTGGCTGGAAGGAGAGTTTGTTGGGCACATGCCCGTGTTGTCGAGTCAAAGTACTAATGGCCTAATCCTATTGCCTTTTGGTTCATTCCTATTCGGAATTGGAATCGGTGTTTATTCCTATTTTAAGTGGTTTTTGGCTTTAAGAGAAGTACCGTTCATGATCTATAAATAGGAAAATCTTGAAGAATTATTCTATACTCATTGGTAGAAGTCTTTGAAAAATATAAGCACATAAGAGTGGGTTTTTAGAGAGCTTTCATCAGAGAAAAGAGAAGAAAAGTATTTGTGTTGCTGCATATTTTTATTCCGACCAGCTAACTTAAATCGCATTGTTGAATTCGTTAACCGTTGGATCGGACTGAAATTTTAAATAGAGTATTTGTAACATCTTGATCTTTGATTTGAACAGTGGAGATCGGCTTTGAAGGCTCATAGCATCTTATTTCGAGCCTCGAATAATGGCTTCATTTTTGTAGATTCTCCCTTTTCTTCAATTGATTAGTTGCTCTTGTTGCTTCATGTTTGGCACTTGTTGTGTAGCCAATTTGGAGAACTTTTGTAACCCTCTTATTTTTATAGTGAAGCTTTTTGGATCTTTGTGATCCCGTGGTTTTTACTTTCGATTTGAAAGGGTTTTCCACGTTAAAATTTAGTGTTCTTTACTTTCTTTATTTTTTAATTTGCTTCTTTCTCGACATAACAGGTGGCTCTGCGACTGTTAGGATATAAAAATGAATTTTACTTTTCAGGTACAAATATTATACATAGAATTTAGAAATCATACGCGTAATTAAATAACAATGACATAAAGAGTACTAAAACACTAAATATGAAATGTTAATAAACAGAAGACAACAATAAATGGACTTGAGGCAACCTAACACACAATGGATCGCTTTCCGAAGAAACTCATATATTGGGCTTAATGTATGCATATTTTGATGTATATTGCTTATATTGTACTTATATCTTGTAGATTTTGGATGTATACTATAATAATCTGGTATTTCTATATAGGAATCATTCGGATGCGATTTGGGACGAAAGTGCGTAAATTGAAGCGAGAATGGGAAGAAAGGATAAAAGTGCCCAGTTGAGTGCCACAGGCACCGTAGGGCGCTACCTGTGACGCACAAAACAGTATGCTGAAGAAGTCTAGAGCGTCCCACACTGCCCTGGGCGTTGGTGATGTGGATCTATCCTCTTTCGACCAGTACTCGGTTATTTCGGCCCCAAGACGCCACCAACTCATATAAAATCCAAGCTAAATCTATTTTAGGAAAGAGGACGTAACTTTGAGAGAGAAAGAAAAGTACGAAACACTCGGGAGCACGGATTTGAACAATTCTTCTATTCTTCTTCTAGCGTTCCTTGATTTTATGTTTGAAAACTTTATTTTTGATGATTGTATGAACATGAGTGGCTAAGAACCCTATTATTCTGGGGTCATGGGTGATGCATGAATGTTGATGTTTGAAGTTTAAATTGATCAGTTTGATTTATCATACTGGTTGTTTATTTAATTCTGCTCTTAATTATTTTGGTGAATAACTAACAGTGAAATACTATCTACGAATCTAGAATTGAACTCGTAAGTGAAAATTTTAGATTGCATATAGGATTACATAGAGCAAGTTCCTGAACCCGAGCATCGGGGAGCAGATTCGTCATTAAGATAGCAATATACCTAATTGCCTTGCTTGGTTGAAATACAGGAAGTGTAAATGCATTCTTGTTAGTCTTAATTCCATAGACATAAGGCAATAAGTTAGTTCGAATAGGCGAGTAAGAACTCGACAGATTCTTATGAGTAATATCAACTTTGTCAATCAACAATCCAGATAAATCAATTAGTTATTTTAAGCCAAGAACTTATGACTCTGGGATATCCTCTCCCATTGATTTTTATCCGAAATTGCTTAAATGTTGTGATTGATTTCTAGTTATTCCATTGCTTGATAGCCCTTTGGTAGTAAATTAGTCATTTACATATTTTGTGAGAAATTTCTTGATTCGATATTTCATTTGAGTTTGAATCAGTCAAATGTTATTCATAAGTCTCTGTGAGAATGATACCCTTCTCACTACTTTATTATTCGACAATCATGTATACTTGCGTGAGTATGTTTGGTTGCAACAAACTCCATAGTTAAATTTGAAAATCAGAAAGAAATAATGTCTCCACGTGAAACGTATAAATGTAAAAGGATTTGCACATAAATATTATTGATGTAAAATCTTGATCTTTTACAACAAATTTTTCATTTTCGATTCGAATAATGAGTCTAATTCCAGATCCTAACTTAGCTTCTCTTATCCAGTTTTGATCTTGAATGCTTCAGTCAAAGAAATTGTGCTATTTTAAATATATTATGTTTTGTCCCCAAAAGGGATACCGGTTTTATTTATCTTTGAAAAATCTTGTTTATAATAGGTTGTTGGGTTTAAAGACAAGTTATGCACATATTAAAAAATACAATTCAAATGTTTTTGCACTGATTAAAACACATAGATTTATAATAGAGAAAGTTTCAGAAACTGCCATGTATTAGTGACTAATAACTTGTTATAACTATCATTTACTAAATTACTTCCCATAGTTATGTTTTCAGTTGTTATAGACTGTATTCGATATATTTTCACTATTATATTCATGATACAGTAGCACAACTCAGTGGAAAACAAGGGAGTCCAACTAAGCAGAGAATGTATTTGACTGTATTCGCGAGCCGCATTCTTAAATAAAGCAACGAAATTTGTTGGGAAAAAAGGTTTTCATCTGTTTAAAAACGATAAGTGAATCAATTAACGCGATAGACTTCTAATATAACTCGACAAACTCAATTATAACATACAAAAATTTTTATTTCCAGTTATAGAAAAGATTCTCAACTGAAAAATACTCCAAAAATAGAGCAATCTTCAGAGATTTAATCCATCATCTCTTTTTTTAGTGGTATCTTTACTAAAATAATTTTAGTAGTTATATTTAAAAATAAAATTTATATATTAAAATAATATAATTACATTGAATATAGTTAAATACATAAAAATAGGTTGAATACATGAAGTATAGCAGATCATCTATAGTGGAAATACATATGAACACATTTTGCCGATACACTTGAATACATATATACATCTGAATACATAAATTATATTAATTAAAAAACATATGAATAAATGCTAAAATACATTGAATACTTATTGCTGGACAAAACAGTAAAATAAAGTGAAGCTTTAAAGCTATATAATTACATTGAATACAGTTAAATACAATGAATTATTGAAAAAGTAGAAAAAAGTAAAGACAATGAATACAATAAAATACATGGAATACAGCGATATACATTGAAATACAATGAAAAAAAAGGTAACAGACTCTTCAAGTTCCTTAGCCAACAAAGTTCATCCCCAATCCACCGACATCTAGGGTTCACCCATGTGGGGCGTCTCCGCTGATTAAATTAAGACAATTGTTGAAGAAGCAAAGGATCAAACGGAAACTAGAGACAGAACTTCTTCAGATCTCACAAGGCAAACATGAACAATCAATGCAAAATCTAGAAAAAATTTAGAATGCGTAACCAACTGTGTGAAGTGGTCGCCGGCCGGAAGAGGGAGATAGGGGTAACACAACAAGTAAGGGGGGAAGTGTTCGCAGTCTAGATCAGTTGGTGGAACACAGCCCCTGCTAGGATATCTAGAAGCAGGGAAGGAAAAAATCAAAGGAAAACTAGAAGAAAGAGGAAATGGAAAAGGATGAGAGAGGGGAGAGAGATGGAGAGAGAAATAATGCAAGTGTATTTAATGGCTTAAAGTTAGGAAGTTGCTATAAATAAATATTTTGCTATAAAAATTAAAGATAGTTATAGAAGATAATTTGTAAAGGGTATTTATTTATAACGAATAAGGTATCAACCTTTGCTATAGGAGGTAAAATTTCTTTTGTAATATAGGGACTAATATATATGTTTTGGTAATTGTAATCAAATAGTATTATTTGTTAGGATAAAAAAAATTAGTTGTCATGCGAAGTTAACAAAGCAAACCGTGAATGACAATAAATTATAAAAAATAGAAATATATCAAAAGAGACACAAACATTTGATATGATTCGGTCAATTGACCTACATTCATGGCGACAATGAATAATTCACTATACAAAAGAGAGTACAAAATATCGAGAGAATAACCTCACGAAGAGGCAAAAACAAATAAACTAACACTTGTCCCGTAAAGTTCTCCAGCTAGATATAATTCTCAAACCCCATATTACTACATTGTGGTTGCTGAATGAGAATGAAGGTTCCTCAATTTATAGAAGTCTAAAATCTTTTCCTCCAAAAAAATAGACTAGCCAAATGGGATATCTATGTTTCCTTCTAAGAATAAGACAACTCAATTATGATAAATTATTTGTCCTATCCTTCAAAAGATAAGAAAATAAAATATAGTAAGAAAATAGGACAACACCTAGAAACTCTCCCCCTTTGATCTGAATTTCAGATGAAATAAAATTGATCTACCTCCTCCATATATTCTCCAATAGACCGCATCTCCAAATCTCCACCAAAAATTTTGATTCAACGTGAGTAGCACTTAGGCCAAATTTCTCAGACAAGAATGATAATCGTCAAATAGGTTGCGGTTAGAACTAAACCCACCAAGATGAACATGTCTTGAACCTCGCTCTAATACCACTTGTTAGGATTGAAAAATCAGGTGTCATGTAGAAGGAAAACCTTGAACGAAGATAAATCATACAACAAAAAGAGAAATATACCAAAAAAGATACAAATATTTAACGTGGTTCAGTTAATTGACCTACATCCACGAAGGAGATGATCAATCTATTATATAAAAGAGAGTATGAAATATCAAGAGAACAACCATACAAAGAGGCAAACACAAGTGACATAACTCTCAAACCCTCTAAACATAACTATCAAACCCCACGTGGCAACATTGTGGTTGCTGCTAAATGAGAAGGAAGAATTCTCAATCTGACAAGTCTAAAACATTTTCCTCCAAAAAGGGGACCTTTAAGAATATAAAACACAATTATGGTAAATTTTTTGCCCTATCCTTGAAGAGACAGAAAAATCAAATATGGTAAGAAAATCAGGACTAAATTTTAACAAGGAAAACCTTTCAAATTGAAGGTAAACATTGCGGAATCCCAAAGATCCAAAAAGCTCCACTATAACAATAAGAGTTTTAAATACTTTCTATAAATTGGCTATACAACAAGGGTCGAACACGGAGCAACAATAGCAACAAGATCAACAAAAAATCAATTGAAGAAAAAAGAGAAGCCACAAAACTAGAGCTCATGTTCGGAACTCGAAGTCAGATGCTACCGGCCTCCAAATCTGATCTCCACAGATCAAATTAAAGAAAAAATTCTACAAACACTCAGTCAAAAATTCAGTCCGGTCCAATGGTTAACGAATCAGAAAAGATGATTTGAAGTTGGCTGGTCGAAACAAAAATCTGCAGCAAAATAAATATTTTTTTCTTTTTTCTTTACTGTCGGGTTTGTCTCTTTCCCGATATAACAGCGGTATCAGATCCTTGGTTATTTATCAAGATTTTTACGGGATGAAGGGTGAATATGAGCAAGATAATAAATTTAAATGGGAGCAATTATAATATTTATAGAAGAAAGATGAACGACTTCTTATTTGTGAAGAAAATTTATCTACCCATTTTTGTAGTTCATAAACATGAGAGTACATCTTATGAAGATAGGCACCAACAAGTATATCGATATATACGGCAATGGGTTGAATATAATATTCGCAACCATATTTCTAATGAGACATATGCGAGATCATTGTGGGAAAAGGTAGAGACTGTTATGCTTCAAAAACTGGGAATAACAAGTTGTTCCTGCTAAAGAAATTGATGACCTTCAAATATAAGGAAGGAAGCCCTATCCTTGATCACTAAAATAATTTCAAGGTGTTCTTGATCAGTTGTCTGGAATGCGAGTTAATATTTATGATAAGATACAAGGACTTTGGCTTCTTAATACTCTGTCAGACTCTTGGGAATTCTTCATGTTTCTTTATCAAATTTGGCTCCTAGAGGTAAGGTAACCATAAAATATACCAAAAGTGATGTGTTGAATGAGGAAGAAAGGAGAAAATCTTAGGGTTCGTCCTCACAAGCTTATATTTTGGTTACAATAGACCGGAGGAGAGATAGAACAAGAGGTTCGAGGAATAGAGGTAAAAGCAGAAGTAAGTCAAGGTCAAAATACCATAATATTACATGCAACCATTGTGGCAAGAAATGACATATCAAAATATTTTACCACAAGTTGAAACATGACATTAGAGAATGAAATAAAGCTGAAAATATTAAGAACAATATTGTTGCTATTGTTCGAGATGACCTTCTTTTGCATATGATGAAAATATCATCAATTTTGTATCCCATGAGATGAGCTAGATAATAGATTCTGGAGCTACTTCAAATGTGACACCAAGAAAAGACTTTTTCTCATCTTATACACCTATTGATTTTGGAGTGTTAAAGATGGGAAATGCTAGTGGAGTTAAGGTGTTGGCACATTTTGTTTGAAAATTAATAATGGTTCAACATTAGTTCTTTAAGATGTCAAGCATGCTCCTGAATTTTCTTTTAATTTGATCTCCTCGTGATGATTAGAAGATGATGGTTACCGTATGCCCTCTTTAATGGCCAATGGAAGCTCACCAAGGGTTCATTAGTAGTAGATCAATGAGTTAAGTCTTCTTAATTATATGTGATAAAATGCTCTATTCTTAATGACTCCATAAATCGGGTACAAAAGTGATACGTTATCAGAATTGTGGAACAGAAGATTGAGTCATATGAGCGAGAGGGGGATTGCATATTTGGCTAAGAAAAGATCGCTTTTTGGAGTGAAACATGCAAAACTGAAAAGGTTTATCCATTATTTAGCTGGCAAACAGAAAAGGGTTTTCTTTCTTGACCACTAAGAAAGGCCGAATTATTGGTAGTTAGCACACTCTAATTTGTATGGTCTTTTTAATATAAAGTCAAAAAGTTGTGCACTATACTTTGTGGCTTTCATTAATGATCATTCTCATAAGTTGCCATGAGTCTAGATTTAGATGTTGATAAGATGGAGGTCAAGACTTCTTTTCTTTATGGTGATTTAAATGAGGAGATCTATATGGAGTAACCTGAGAACTTTGTAGTTAAGCTTGCAGATAAGCATATGTTTTGCACAAAATTGGTAGGCATGAAGCATGTCAGTAGTTCCTCTACGTGAATACATATTTAGCCCCATGGATGAAGGAGGAGTTTGTTAAGTTCATGCCCATATTGTCTAGCCAAAGGCCCAATTGTCTAATATTCTCTTTTGATTTCCATTCATATTCGGAGTTGGATTCAATTTTTGTTCCTATTTAGAGTTGGTTTTGGCTTTAAGATAAAGCATCATCCATAATCAATAAATAGGACAACCTTGGAAAATTATTCTATGCTTATTGATACAAGTCTTTGAAAGACTTAAGCACATAAGAGTGATTTTGAGAGAGCATTCATCAAGAGAGAAGAGAGAAGAAAATTATTTGCTTTGCTGTAGATTTTTACTTTGATAAGCAAACGTCAAATCGCATTTTCTAATTCGTTACCGTTGGATAGGGCTTAAATTTTGGCTTAGTATTCGTAACATCTTTTTCTTTCATTTGAACGGTAGAGATCAGATTTGGATACCTTTAGTATCTTATTTCGAGCCCCGAACAAAAGCTCCGTTTTGGAGCTTTTTCTCTTTGTTCAATTGATTTGACATTGCTTTTGTTGCTCCATATTTGGCACTTGTTGTGTAATCTATTTGGAGAACTTTTGTAGCCTTCTTATTGTTATAGTGGAGTTTTTTGAATCTTTGTGATCTCATGATTTTTAACTTCGATTGGAGTATTTTTCACGTTAATATTTAATGTTTTATTGTATTGTCAATGTTGAATTTTATACAGCTATTATAAGATCTTTATTATTCTAACATCCGAAGCTACTATAACTAGAACTCATCATGCTATGCTTGTAAGCATTACGGAGGCAGGATATTTGTAAAGGAGATTCAAAAATTTAAAAGGATAAGAATTGTAATCGATGGAAATTGAAACCTTTTACAAAATTTGATCCGTTTGACCTTTGAGCTAAGCTTTTTACTTGTGTTAAGGGGATTCAGTATATTATACATACATACACCCTATAATCATAGTATAAATATGGTGCATCTGTATTGTTCAATGCACTAAATCGACACCCCTCCAACCCCTCCCCAAAACCCTCCAACAAGAAAAGGTAATAGGAATAATGCATTGCTGGACAGCACTTGGAACTTGGACAGATAACACAGAACCTGCAGCGATTCCCAGGGAGTCAAACTGGGCATGTGGAAGTCCCATTTAGTCTACAATCTTACATATATACATTTTCATTGGAATGGAGACTAAAAATAAATATTGAAATTGATGGGGTCAACTCTTTAGAATAGGTAAGCAAATAATGGTCTGAAAGGGTGCGATGAAGTGGTAAAGGACTTGGAATTGGTATCCAAATAGTCGATTTGATTTAATATTAATTTTTTTAGCCGATATATAGATTGTATATTGATTACGTATAATTATACATATATTATTTATAACTTATACATATAGTACATCGGTTGTCTACTTTTAGTTTATGAAATTAGGTGGGCCACTATTTGGGTTAATTCTTCTAAGTGCTCATTCACTTCAATCAATGATTTCGGGTCGATTTTAAACCCAAGCATTGTGTGTCTCTATTACGGAATGTTTTACCCTCTAATGTGAAATTTTCGGACAAGAATTTAAACTTAATTCGGTTTGTACTACACACAGAGTGAAAAATCCAAAAAAAAAAAAAAAAAAAATTGCAAATAATGCACAAAAATTTCCCTTAAAAGGGTGATTTTACATGATAAACTGTTTCCTAAAGAGAGTGCGGTCCCCCGTGAAATGGTGAATTTGTGTTCCCTGAAGCCCCATAAATGTAGAGTAAAATAATTTCCAATTATGGAGTAATTCTCTTCCTCGTCTTAACCAATCATAATGGAATATCAAATCGCTACTTTATTTGGATTAGTAAAAGATCTCAAGAGTGTTTGGTCAAAGAGCCACAAATTTCTCAGAAAGAAAATATATTATAGATTGATAATAATATTAATAAATCAAATCGTGTCTTTACGAAAAAAATTCCCGTATTAAAGATTGGTAATAATCTTTAAGTGTTGGTTAGATAGAGCTATGATATGAAGTTAAGAGTTAAATATAGTTTTAAAAGAAATAACTTTCAACCAAAAATAACGAAAGTCATTTTTTTTTTCTTGGCAACTAAACATCAAAATGACTTATTTTTTAAAAATATTTTCCGCCATACCTAACACACAAATATCAAAAAGGTTTACATAAAAATATTTTGCTTATCCTTTTATTTAATAAACCTTTCCAAAAATATTATATTGCTCCTCCCCTTTATTATAACCAAAACTAGAAAAACCCCACTCCAAGATTTTTATCCCTACGTGGGATAATGTTAGTTGGTCAACCACAAACATCATCAAATTTGTAGAAACATGAACTTCCCCTCATTTTCTTTCATATGATAATACATATTAGTTGACAAACTTGTATGGGTTCACATGCCTTCCTCCATAGCAATCACATCTTCCCCTTTCACCGAACACTAATTTTTATCCTATTATATTAGAAAAACATGATTAAGAAGTTTAATTAGGTGAGGAATACGTCCAAATTGAGCTTAAAACTAAGCAATATACGTTCGTTTCTCATCCGGCCATCGGTGTCCACATAATTAGAGCCCGATTAAATTCATATTCACGCTAGAAAATTCCATATTTGGAATAAAGCAATACCTAAAAAAGACAATTTCATACCACATAGCTCGAACCTAAGATATTTAATTAAAAATAAAAGAGTACTTATCACTCTACCGTAACTTTGTTAAAAGGATAATAGGTCGTTGATGTATTTAGGTAAACCTAGTGTCTACACTAATATTTATCAATCTTATCGTTAGTGGCTACAAAAATATGAATTTTGCAAAAGTGAAACATAGATAATGTATTGATTAAGGCCTACCATTGATTAGTTGATAGTCACTTTTTTCTCCCATGAGATTCGATGAGCCAAATAGAAAACTGCCAAATAATCTATATGTACATTCTCTAGTTGTCACAAAGAATATCATAACGTTTGTCAAGTAGTGAATTTGTGTATGAATTAATGTATTCGATAGTTGAAAATTGATGAATCTAGCTAATTTGTAGGTTTCAAACTCCTCTGCACTTTTTTTCTTGAAAAAAATAATTTCATTGATGAATTTTTGTAGGTACAATTTTATTTGTTCTGCTGATTCTTCTTTTGGATTGTTTTTCGTGATCCGAAGTATATAAAATGACGCACACCTTAGGATGTATTTGATTTCCATAAAAGTCGAGCATTGTAAATTTTTTTCTTAAATTATTTGGGTATCAAAAAATATTCGAGCCCACTTCAGATTGATCTTGAGAAAAACATAATTTATCTTGATCTGTTTACAAAAAATCCCAAGAGTTTATGATATTTTTTAAATGGCCGCACAATATTATGGTTATAGAATTAGGGGTGCTTTTATAATTACCGTCTTTCTTTTGTTATAGTTTCGGTATGGCCCCCATTCTCCAACTTTATTTTGTTTTTTCTATTTTACTAAGAGTACGTATTCGGTTTTCAAATATTACTTATTTTGAAAAATTACATGTACTCCAAAATATTTGACATTTTTATATGGAGTCAAATTCTGTCCAAGTCTCTACGTTGGTAGCAACGACCAACGAATACACATTAACCGATGTAAGGGTACAACCTAAGAATATCGGAGTGAAGTATATTATCGGTCTCGTCGTCTCCTCGAAAGAGCGTGACCATTCGGTATTATTTTATTATTTCAAGAGGGTTCACCTATTATATAAAGGAGATCCCAATGTTGTAAAGTGTCTTTGATCTTTTTAGAACAAGCATTCTCTCTCTTTCTCTCTCTCCATTTATCTCTCTCTCTTGAATATCCAATCTATTGGAAGTAATAACAAATAAAATACATATCTCTAGGTCTCATTATCTTCGATTGAGATTTACTTTTGATTCATTTTTTATTGTATTCACTTGTAAAGTAATTAGTATCTTTCGAGTCAAACAATTTGGCACCGTCTGTACGGATTTTGGCAATCGAAATCATAGTTTGAACCTAGAATATCGAAAAGAGCAACAAACCACCATTCTTCACACCCTACAAAAATTGAAAAATGGCAGAAAGTGACGCAAGAATGAAAGCAATAGCAGGCACCACAGCCAATCTCATAGGCCCTCTCAACGAGGCCAGTGGAGAGAACATCTTGAGTACAACACCTGGTAGTCCACAGGATGGAGAGATCTCACCCTCATCATCTGAAGACCTAACAATCTTGCACGGAAAATGAGCCTCTATATCTGCAGTCAAAGAAACACCACCCCGGTGGTTAAGAAACTACTAGAGGAGTGGTTGACGAACACCCTAGGTAGCTTGCTTGAAAAGTCACCCCAAAGCAATATTAGGAACCCGTCAGTGGCAGACATCGTCGCCGCCACCAGTGAATCCTATATTGTACAAACAAATAACACCCACACCGATGTCCAGACCAACGATGATATGCGCAGTAATCCTTAAGAAGATGGAAGAAATGAAGAATGAGAACAAAGCACTTCGGGATCAAATGAAAGAGCATCAGGAAAGAGTAGAAAAAATTCCCAGCACTCCTAAGTAACTGTCAAAACGTGATGTAGGAAGATTCGTCTAACAGTCGTACAGCGAAGAGGCTGCCCCTCACTCGATCCCGAAATCCTTCAAGATGCCACCTTACTTGAGGATATATGACGGGACGACGGATCCAAAGACCACCTGATCCACTATATGACCACTGTGAAGGGCAACAATTTGTCAAAAGAACAAGTGCCATCCGTATTGATGAAAAAGATTGGAGAAGCGTTGACAAGGGGACCCTAACATGGTACTCACAGCTGCAGCAAGAACGATATCAACATTCGAAGAAATGGTGGATAAGTTCACCACCGCCCATGCAGGAGCAAAGAAAGTAGAGGTCGGGGTCACGATATCTTCACTGTCAGGAAAACCACAGAAGAGGGACTCAGGGACTTCCTGGTCAGGTTCATCAGAGTAAGGATGAGCCTACCAAATGTATCAGAAGGCATGGCAGTTGCAGCTTTCCAAAATGGCTGAGTAGAGATGGTTCTAGGGCGACCAAAAAGCTACTAAGCCGACTCATGAAGTATCCCCCCACCATATGGGAGGAGATCTACAACGCCTATTGTGCCGAAGTATGAACGGATGAGGACGACCTTAATGGACCAACCTAACAGCTAACGATAATACAATAAGAAACAGGAAGGGATCAATGCAATGACGGGCGACGGGAACAACCCTCGCACTTCAACAAAGAAAGTCATCAGCCCTACATCACATCCTCTCATCCACCACCACCAAGGCACACAGCGGCACTGCAATGACATATCGCACCACTCCATAATGAAAAAGGTATGCCCCTTTTATTATCTTCCCATAACTTTTGCGTGTCTCCCTCATAAATAGTGTATGCACTACAAAAGCTAGGAACAAGGTACAATGGCCGCAAAAAATGATATTAGATCCTACCACAGGAAAATCAAACATCCTGTGCGAGTTCCACCAGGAAAGAGGACACAAAACTAAAGATTGCATAGGTCTACGACAGGAGGTAGTCAGGATGTTGAACTAAGGATACATGAGGGAGCTGCTTAGCGATAAGGGAAATACAAACTTCACACGAGAGCGGGAACAACCCCAAGGGCTGCTGAAACCACCTTCGCCAGCATGCACCATAAATATGATCGTCGGAGGAGGCAATGATTCAGCAATCAACCACGTAAAATTTACCACCATGCACAAACTGAAATGAACAATCACCCATGAAAGGTATGACGACTTCAAAGAAAGTATCACCTTCGATAAGTCTGATGGCGACGGTTTATATTTTCTTCATTATGATACTTTGGTCAAAACTTTACGTATTGCCGACAATAAGGTTAAGAGAATCTTGGTTGACGACGAAAGCGGCACTTATATTATCCATCCAAGATTCCTCGTGCAACTGAGACTCGAAGATAGGATAATATCTCGTTGCATAACAGTGACAAGTTTTAAAAATGCAGTGGAACGGACCTCCGGGGTGATATCATTACCGATTTAGCGGGATGAGTTATACTGGAAACCATTTTCCATGTCATGAACCAAGAGATAGCCTACAACACCATCATAGGATGCCCATGGATACATGCCATGCAAGTAGTCCCCTCAAGCTTCTACCAAGTGATCAAATTTCTCACCCCTTAGGGAGTATTTAACGTTCGGGGTGAGCCATGCACCGTGCAAGAATGCTATCGAATCACTCAAGACTACGCCCACACCAAACAGTTGAAAGGAACGAGTGTAGAGGCATAGCAATAAGACATATCAGGGACTAAGGTGGACCCGACAATGGAAGCCATCAAAGATCCAGAGGTTGTAGAAGCCTGCAAAGCGATAGTCGAGGATCTCGACCCAGTCCAACTGGACATAACCGACCATACAAAGAAAGCCTACATTGGACACAGCTTCTGCGGCCCAAGTAAGTACCATGAATTTCTAACTAACCACGCAGATTTATTTGCCTTTTCTCATTCAGATATGTCGGGAATTTTGAAAGACATTGCCACCCACAAGTTGAATGTCTACCCACTATATCTGCCCGTTCGACAAATTAGAAGGAAGTTCAACACCGCAATCAACAAGGCGATCAGTAAAGAAGTAGATAAGCTGCTAGCCAACGAGTCTGTTAGAGAATCAAAGTACCCGCAATGGGTCACAAATGCTGTCATGGTCAAAAAGAAAAACGAGAAATGGAGAATGTGCATAGATTTCACCGACCTTAATAAAGCATGCCCGAAAGATTCATTTCCGTTATCCACATCGACCAATTGATCGACACCACGGCTGGACATAAACTGCTAAGCTTCTTAGATGCCTACTCCGTCTACAACCAAATCTTGATGGCCGAGGAGGACCAAGAAAAGAAAATTTTTATCACCCACCAAGGGACGTATTGCTACAAGGTGATGCCCTTCAGACTAAAAAATGCAGGGGCAACGTATCTGAGACTGGTTACCAAAATATTTAAGGAACACCTTGGCAAGACCATGGAGGTCTATATCCACAATATGCTGGTGAGGTCGTCAATAAAAGAAGACAACAACAACCACCTAAAAGAAGCTTTCGAGAAATTAAGACAGTACGTGATGAAGTTGAACCCGGAAAAGTGCGCCTTCGGCATGGCCTAGGGACAGTTTTTGGGTTTCCTCATATCAAAACAAGGTATAAAGGTCAACCCAAAACAGATCAAGGCAATAGACGCAATACCTGAGACTTTGAACAGCAAAAAACCGGTACAAAAGCTGACAGGACGAATAGACGCCCTATCCAAGTTCATCTCGCGATCCTCCGACAGGTGCCATAAATTCTTTAACGTGTTGAGAAAAGATCACGGGATGTAGTGGAACGAGGAATGCGCCGAGGCCTTAAGAAAATTAAAAGCATACTTATCTTTTCCATTGTTGCTAGTCAAAGTGAACCCACGCGAATCTTTGCTAGTATATCTGGTAGTGTTCGAAGTCGCTGTCAACGCAGTTTTGGTCCACGAAAACAAAGGTACGCAGTCTCCTATTTATTATATAAGAAAAATCCTAGCGGACGCTGAAATACGGTACCTACACCTCGAGATTTTAGCCCTAGCACTAGTCGTAGCTTCATGAAAGCTTAGACCCTATTTTTAGTGCCACCCCATAAAATTAATAACGACATTCCCCCTGAAAAGCATCCTACAAACGCCTGAGCTCTTAGGCAGGCTTGCTAGATGGGCCGTAGAGCTCAGTGAGCACGACATATCTTATAACCTAAGAAATGCCATCAAGTCACAAGTACTTGCCGACTTTGTCACCGACTTCAGCATAGAGATTTTACTGGAAACAGAACTAGAGGCCATTCGTGCCTCCCCTAGTACCAACCTCTGGACCCTCTATACTGATGGCGCCGCTAATGCCTCGAGATTGGGATTGGGACTCGTACTCGAAGTCCCCATGGGTGAAATAATCCATTAGTCCATATGATGCCCTGAAATAGCTAACAATGAGGCCGAATATGAGGCTGTGATTGCAGGTATGAAGTTATCCATCAAATACAAAGCTCGATGACTCGCCCTCCATTGCAATTCCCAACTCATGGTGAACCAGGTTGTAACGATCCGGCCCAACACTGTGTATATATTGTCCGCTTTGGGCCTAGCCCGCACGGTTTTGTTCCTCCCCAGGCCTGTTACAGGAACCACTGGGGAAAAGGCCTATACATATGTTGGTCCAACATCTTTACTTAACTAGCCCAGGACTCCCTCTCAATTCCGATGTGGGATATTTGGAGACCTACAGTGCCTGTTCCAGGAACCACTATACTCCGTCCACCAACAAGGATTCAACGTCCTCGTTGAGGGTACCCAACGCATCGTACTCAGAGAGTCGGCTCTGATACCAATTGTAATGACCCGGCCCAACACTGTGTATATATTGTCCGCTTTGGGCCTAGCCCGCAAGGTTTTGTTCCTCCCCAGGCCTGTTACAGGAACCACTAGGGAAAAGGCCTATACACATGTTGGTCCAGCATCTTTACTTAACTAGCCCAGGACTCCTTCTCAATTCCGATGTGGGATATTTAGAGACCTACAGTGCCTGTTCCAGGAACCATTGTTCTCATTGTAACGACCCGGCCCAACACTGTGTATATATTGTCCGCTTTGGGCCTAGCCCGCACGGTTTTGTTGCTCCCCAGGCCTGTTACAGGAACCACTGGGAAAAGGCCTATACACAAGGTGGTCCAACACCCTTACTTAACTAGCCCAGGACTCTCTCTCAATTCCGATGTGGGATATTTGGAGACCTACAGTGCCTGTTCCAGGAACCACTGTACTCCGCCCACCAACAAGGATTCAACGTCCTCGTTGAGGGTACCCAACGCATCGTACTCAGAGAGTCGGCTCTGATACCAATTGTAACGACCCGGCCCAACACTGTGTATATATTGTCCGCTTTGAGCCTAGCCCGCACGGTTTTGTTCCTCCCAGTGGTTCTTGTAACAGGCCTGGGGAGGAACAAAACCATGCGGGCTGGGCCCAAAGCGGACAATATATACACAGTGTTGGGCCAGGTCGTTACACAGTGTTGGCCCGGGTCGTTACACAGGTCATCGGGAATTACTAAGTCAAGGAGCCGAGAGTAAGAAATACCAATCAGAAATCTGCAAGTTGATGCCTGAGTTCGATGAGTTCCGCCTTGAGAAAATATTTATGGCGCAAAATGTCGAAGCGGATGGCTTAGCGAAATTGGCCGCAGCCACCAAAAATCAACAGGGGGAATATAGTCACCCCCTTCATTCAGCCATAGATCACGCTGAGGTAATCTCTTTAAATCTGACTTGGGACTGGCGCAACCAGTTTATCTCCTATCTACACGACGGGACACTCCCACTCGACAAAAAAAAGCCAAAATGCTCCGCGTACAAGTCGCCCGGTATAGCCTAATAAATCACAATCTCTACAAAAGGATGTTTGGTAGACCCCTCGCTAAGTGCCGAGGGCCGCACCAAACAAGGTAAGCACTCGAAGAGGTGCGTGAGGGTCACTGTGGCACCCATACCGATAATCGGGCTCTCGTCCGTTGCATCATCCGAGCTGGGTATTACAGACCTACTATGAAAAAGAGGCAGCAGAGTACATCTGTAGGTGCGAATAATGCCAAAAGTATGCCCCTATGATACATACCGGGAGAGCCTCTCCACTTAGTAACCTCACTTTGACCTTTCATCAAGTGGGGAATGGACATAATCGGTCCCCTACCATCAGGACGAGGAAAGGTACGATTTCTGTTAGTTTTAACTGACTATTTCTCCAAGTGGGTGGAAGCAGGTGCGTACACCTAGATATGCGATCATGAAGTCATCGCCTTCATATGGAAAAACATCATATTTATCATATGTCATTTCGGCATCCCCAAGGAAATCATTTGCGACAACGACGCCCAATTCAGCGGCAAAAAGACAACTGAGTTCTTCGAGAAATGGCACATCAAGCGAATACTCTCCACACCATATCACCCTACCGCCAACAGCCAAGCAGAATTTTCCAACAAAATGATACTGAACATACTGAAGAAGAAACCCGAAGAAGCCAAAGTTGTGGCCCGAACTACTACTAGAAGTGTTGTGGGAACAACCATGCCCAAATCCAGCACGGGAGAAACACCATACTCACTAGTCTATGGAATCGACGCGGTCATACCCGTCGAAATTGGAGAACCAAGCCTGAGGTATTCACATATCAGCGAAGCAGATAACGACATGAATAGACTTCAAGACCTCGACGAGGCCAAATAGCGATGAGATATGGCCCACATAAGAATGACGACTCAAAAGCAATAGGTAGAAAGGTATTACAACAAACAAGTTAAAATAAGACCACTCAAAGTGGGTGACTACGTCCTCAAAGCCAAAACGTTGGTGTCAAAAGACCCGAGCGAAGGAAAATTGGGCACCAATTGGAGCGGACCATATAAAATCGCAACAACGGCGAGCAAAGGAGCATTCCAGTTGGAAACAATGGAAGAAAAAACACTCCAAAACAATTGGAATGTCGCCTACCTCAAGTACTTCCATTTCTGAAGGGCATCTCCCGAGTCGTACTCTTTTTCTCTTACCCATGTTTTGTCCCAATTGGGTTTTCTTGGAGAGGTTTTTAAAGAGGCGAGAAAAGGGGACACTTGGGGGTATCTAGACACAAATTTATCATACCAACCACTCGACATGCTCTCCAGGTCGATATAATAAAGGGACTAGCCTAGTTGAATCTCCATCATGTAAACGGCCAAGGCCACCATCTCCATTGTGTAAACAGCTAAGGCCACTATCTCCATCATGTAAAAGGCCGAGGCCACCATCTCCATTGTGTAAATGGCTAAGGCCACCGTCTCCATTGTGAAAACGGCTAAGGCCATTATCTCTATTGTGTAAACGTCTAAGGCCACAATCTCCATCATGTCAACGACCAAGGCCACCATCTCCATTGTCAAAACGGCTAAGGCCATCACCATTAAACGTCGACCCTACTCGACGATGACGGATAACACTTCAACGACAGTTGAAGTTACATCCTGTTGGCTAAGGCCATCGCTATTAAATGTTGACCCCGCTCGATGACGACAGCTAACACTTCAATGACAGTTGAAGTTACATCCTATCGGCTACGGCCATCGCCATTAAATATCGGCCCCGCTCGACGATGGCGGATAACACTTCAATGATAGTTGAAGTTACATCCTGTTGGCTAAGGCCATCAGAATTAAACATCGACCCCACTCGATGATGATGGATAACACTTCAATGACAGTTGAAGTTACATCATGTTGGCTAAGGCCATCATTATTAAATGTCAACCCCGCTCGACGATGACGGATAACACTTCAATGATAGTTGAAGTTACATCTTGTTGACTAAGGCCATCGCTATTAAATATCGACCCCGCTCGACGATGATGGATAACTCCTTAACGATAGTTGAAGATACATCATATTGGCTAAGGCCATCACCATTAATTGTCGACCTCGCTCGACAATGACGGATAATACCTCAACGACCGTTGAAATTACATCCTATCGGCTAAGCCATCGCCATCGAGCGCCAGCCAATCTCAACTATAACGAAAAACTTTTAAACAAAGGTTAAAATTTTGCCTTATTTATTCACTAAGATCGAGTTTTGAATTATCAATGATGGCGGTTAGCCCTAGGGGACCACCCCCTAAACCGTATATACTAGTCTGGCGCTACCCAAAGAGGCGACAAATCTTCTACAAACAAACGAATATCAACTCTTCGGAGGTGAAGTTTCGAAAAACAAAGAAAACAAAAAAAAAATAGCAACAAAAGTATGATTCTTACACTATGACAAAAAATTATATACATTTAGTCCCGCAAAAGGACCCCATTACATTCCACAAAAAGCAAAACATCTACAAATTTTAAAGAGCCTTGCCATCTTGCCCATCGCCCCCCCCCCCCCCCCCCGTTTGTTCGCCTTCTCGACCATCGCTACCACGGCGATAAACTTTATTGAACCAGGAGTCAGAATCAATCCGGTTAACATCCTCTGAAGCATAGCCCTCCCGAACAGGGGAGTCGGAACTGTACTCGCAGACTGCCCAAGCGGCACGAGCCTTGTGCTACTGCTCCTGGACCTCCTTCTCAGAGGCACGACCTGCAACGAGATGTTTCTTGTATACGTCCAATCTGGCCTTCGCATAAACCCACATCTCATGCGCATCATGATGTGCATCCTCATCAGATAAGAGCTGGGAAGAAGAAGGTCAAGCCACGTCCCCAAGCCTTGATGGGGCAGTACACCTGAGAACATTGACCTCTACCACCTTGGCTTCGAGTTCGGCTGTCAAAATCACAAACCTATGTTGCAGATCTGCAACGTCTGCCGCCACCCTACGACTGAGCTCCAACTCCTCTTCCCCCAATTTGAGGAGTGATTCCAGCTCACTATTACGAGCAACGACCTTCACCAACTCCTCATCAATATTCTCCACCTCTTCAACCCTATGCTTCAATTGCACCTTCTCTTGTTCAAGGCTTTCCCGGAACACCCAAAATTTGGGGTCCTATTGTAAATGTTCCACCACCGCCTGATGCTTGGAGCGGCACCTCTTATACTTCTTCACCATTTTATTGAAAACAGTTGATTTCTTCTGCTCGCGGCGCCTCCTCTCCACCTCCAAAACTAGGGTTTATGGAAAAAACATGAGTTATTACATGTCAAAGTCAACCTCATAAGACGCGGAAGAATAGAAAGTTGACTGTAACGACATGTAGGCGACCCTCCGAGATAACTCCGCATCACTGACAACACTCAGCATTTCACGCTTAGGGGAAGCATATAGTAAAGTCATCTCTAACGTAGCCCGCTCATTGTGCTGTAATAAATTATAAGATCCTAGAATCACAATTCGGCGGTCGGACCCATCAGCCGTCATCTCCACATACGTAATGCCTTCTGTCAGCACGTCCACATCCTCTTGGGTAATTTCAGGGTCCGATCCCTCAGCATCCCCATCAACGATAGGTGTCGATCCATCCTCAGCAACACGTAGAGAGATGGTACCGGCAATAGCACTTTCCTGATAGGCCAGTCCCTTCGAACGAATGGTGTCAGCCATAAAGACATTTCTAGATGTTTGACGATGTACGTTACTCCTTTCATCCCCAGTCGCCACCACCTTACCCATTTCAAACCTCCACCTTTTTCTCTCATCAGGCTCCTCACCCTCGAAAGGCTCATTCATAGGTTGCGAAGATGATGTCGACGACGTCACCTCATTCGTAGCTGCCTCCACAAAGGAACTATGGGCCTACCCCCTAACATATGTGTCACACCTCTTTTTTACGCTTACCCGCACGAGCGCGAAATGTAAAAGAGAGTTTTTCCAATTAAAGGACAACCAAAACGGGATTCATTTATTGAGAGATTCGGAGTCGCCACTTGGGAGATTTATGGTGTCCCAAGTCACCGGTTTGAAACCCTAATTGAGGAAATGTTTGACTCTATTTAACGGTCTGCGAACCAGAAATCCGGATAAGGAATTCTGTTAACCCGGGAGAAGGTGTTAGGCATTCCCGAATTCCGTGGTTCTAGCACGGTCGCTTAACTATCATATTCGGCTTATTTATCTGATTTTTACAGTTATATACTTAATGCAAATTAATATCCCTTTACCGCTTTTCTTATTATTATTATTTACGAAAGAGAATGTTGCCTAAAAATATGTTTCGAATCACGTCACATGAAATGCACCCGGATCCTCGACACATTCTTATTCAACGTTGTTGGATTTGGATTTGAGTTGCATGAAATGCACACTCGTATTTAAGAAATGTAAAATGACTAAAACCACACCTAACATGACTAACGTATTACTATTTGCCACGGTGCTTGACTCCTAGATTTCTTTAATATCACGTGCAAACTTTCTTTCATTTGAGGCCACTATAAGTCACCACCAGAATTTTTTTTCACAATAATTAAAGTATTACTATAACATATTAAAACATACCAAACAGAAAACTGAAGGCTACGTACTACTATTTCATCAAATGTTGATTCTACCAACTAAGAAATCCAAGTACAAAAGTAAGAAATATGACATAATCAAACTCTAAAATGGCATTTCCAAGACTTAATCAAATCGAAAAATGAAAAGTCAATGAAGTGGAGATGAACCTGGAATTATACAGGCTGAAACGAAGCAACAACACAACCGGACCTCGACACGGCTTTGAACAGGAATTGTAGCAATGCCGGAACCTCGCCGGAACAAAGAACAACGAACTCAAATCGAACCTCGACGGAAACTCGAACTACGAGAGGCAGCCTAGACGGATTGCACCTGAAAAACTTCTCACGTTCAAGTCACCATTTCCGTATGCGTGTGTGCGCTGCTGGTCGTGTATAGCTGGAACGACGGTTGAAGCTACGATGGCTTTTGGTGGCTGATTTTATTTTCAAATTATCAAAGACCTTCCAACTGGCTTACAAGAAGAACAGAGCGATGAAGTTGAATCACACAGACTCGTTCACTCGGAGACCTCGAATGAAAACATTGCGACTTGCAACCTCGATCGACCTTATAAACCAATGATTTAGTGGCTGATGTTTGGACTATTTTGAGTTTGAAACAGTGATGGAAAAGATGACGCTTCACTGGTGGTTTAATAGCTAAAGCAGTAGCGACCAAACTAGCGGGGATGCAACAGTTGCGTGGTGGTTTTGGCACTGTTTTTGGGTGGATTTTCAGCTGATTTGCGGTGGTGTTATTAAGCGAGCTTTGCTGTGTCTTTTAGCTTATTTGATGCAGTTTTTTAAGTGGTATTTTAATGGTGTTTTCTGATCTGGAGATGGCTAGAGATGAAGATGGCTGGTGATGACTGCTGTTGCTGGTTTTTACGAAGCAGCAGACTGGTACGAGAAGATGAAGCAGAAAGGATCGTTTGGACGTGAGGCTAGACGTCGACTACTTCAGGCGTTCATGGAGGTCGGCGGAAGGCAAATTAGAGGTGAAGCAGTGAGTTGGGGACGACAGGGGTGGTTGATACTTGGTTGCTCGTTTGGGTGAGGGTCGTTTTTGTCGACGGCTGGAGCTCTTTTGTTTCGTTTTCCTCTTCCGAAAAACAATCCTTTTTTCGTTCCTCTCCTTTCAAAGAAGAAGAAGCCACTTCTTGCTTTTAAAGAATAAGAAACCCCCGTGTATTATATCTCCCCTTTTCTTTTAAAATCAATAAGTACCTCCCCCCATTATACCGTGTCCTTTACCTTTTTATTTTTTTATTTTTATTTTATTTTTTTTTTTTTTTTAAGAATGAGCCCATGTTTTTTTTGTCTTTTTCTTTTGTCATTTCCTAATTATTCTCCCATCCCCATTATGTATAGTGGACTCGGTTTATTACGGGCTAGGTCCGAAAATTATAAAACCGGGTAGTTTGAACCGGAATATTATTCTTCGCCCGGAACCGAAAATGGTGTTATTTAATTAATCCTAGGTAATCAAAATAATTATAATACTTATAATAAAAATAAAACTATTTTTTATATTTTTCAAGTTTAAAACAACTACAAAATATTTGTGAAACTATTTTTTTATTATTTTCGTTTTTATAAAAAGATAAAAATATAAAGTACTATTTTTGTATTTTTCAAGTTTAAAATGACTACGAAACATTAATAAAACCATATTTTTGTTATTTTTCATTTTGAGGTAAAAATAAAGTAAAAGAGTCAAATTTAGCTAAAATAGCTATATTAAAACTAAACTAAATATTTTACGCTAAAAATATAGAAAATCTCGGGGAGGGTCAAAAATCACGTGTTTACAGATGTTACTATACAAAATATATACGTTTTCAGACAAAGAACGATTAGACAAGTGTTTTTGACCCGACCCGTATTCGGAGGGACTAAACTAAAAGAAGAGGAATGTGACCGAGCCCTTGTATCCGAGCTGCCTACATATCCTTGGCTATAAAGGAATCAGGCCATGTGTAGTTCGAAAGTGAGTGAGGAAGGGGTATACCGAGGTGGAGAGCCAGTCGAGGTGTCGTTCCGTCGAGGTTCTGTTCCATCGAAGTTCCGGTCCGTGGTCCTGCTATTACATCAAAAATCAAAACATGAGAAAGACTAACTAAGCCTATCAGCTACTAGTTACAAGATTCCTATCTATAAGTCTTCTGAAGCTTGATCTTGAGTATTGGTTGGTGCTTCATACGGACTCTAAATTTGAACCTTGATACTTGCTAGTTGCAGGTGCTGCTTTTCGAATCAAGACCAGGTATAAAGTGCTTGTGACCTCGGCCATGTCTTGAGCATGCCACATCTTTCATCAACTTCTGCATTTTGGATTGGCTTCATGCCTCTTTTTTTCTTTTTGTTTATTGTGACTAAACTTCGGTTGATCCCCTCGGACTGTTGACTTGCATTCTGGTTGCAAACTTCTTTTGCTGCTATCTTGCATTGCACTCCGAAGCGAATTCCCTTACTTGTGATCTTCGATCCATTCTCCTTTGAAGTCTGAATCTATCTTTTCTTATCCTTGTTGCCTTCCTTCTGATTCATGCTGGGGATTTCCGTTACACTCTGCCACTTTTCGATTGTTCACTATCCTTATCAAATCTTAGAAACTAAGACGCCGTTCTGCTTTTCTGGCGGGCTTCTGACTCTAACGACAAACTCTAATCATAAATCGCCATTTCATTCTTCAGGCGGGCTCCCTGACTTCAATCATCAACTTTGAAAATAAATCGCCATTCTTCTCTTCAGGCGGGCTCCTGACTTCAATATCAACTTAGAAAATAAAACGCCATTCCTCTCTTCAGGCGGGCTCCTGACTTCAACATCTTTTGAAAATAAATCGCCATTCCTCTCTTCAGGCGGGCTCCTGACTTCAACATCAACTTAGAAAATAAAACGCCATTCCTCTCTTCAGGCGGGCTCCTGACTTCAACATCTTTTGAAAATAAATCGCCATTCCTCTCTTCAGGCGGGCTCCTGACTTCAACAACATCTTTTGAAAATAAATCGCCATTCCTCTCTTCAGGCGGGCTCCTGACTTCAACATCAACTTTTGAAAATAAATCGCCACTCCATTCTTTAGGCGGGCTCCCTGACTTCAACTACAACTTCAAAATAAAATCGCCACTCCATTCTTCAGGCGGGCTCCCCGACTTCAACTACAACTTCAAAACTAAATCGCCACTCCATTCTTCAGGCGGGCTCCCTGACTTCAACTACAACTTCAAAACTAAATCGCCACTCCATTCTTCGGGCGGGCTCCCGACTTCAACTACTACTTCAAAATAAAATCGCCACTCCATTCTCCAGGCGGGCTCCCTGACTTCAACTACAACTTCACAATAAAATCGCCACTCCATTCTTCAGGCGGGCTCCCTAACTTCAACTATAACTTCGAAACTAAGTCGCCACTCCATTCTCCAGGCGGGCTCCCTGACTTCAACTACAACTTCAAAACTAAATCGCCACTCCATTCTCCAGGCGGGCTCCCTGACTTCGACTACAACTCACTAATTTCATCATATCCATGATCACCTTCTTTTGCCTTTTGTACCGTTTTCTTCTTCCTGCATTGCCTCTTGGGCCACCTTCTCTTCTGAATTATCTTGTCTTGGAATTTCCTTCCCCTTGAGCCGTGATACCTTTCCTTTGGCTGATGGGGATATCTTTAGAACTGTTTACTTGCCTGCTGAGGGCAATGACGCTGGGAAAATTTTCCTTCATTCCCTCATTTCCTTTGATTCATGCGCTTGAATTTGCGCTGGGATCTCTTGTTGTAACCTTCTGCTTTACGGTGGGTTACTGGTTTCAAGACCTGCAATGTAAAGACTGAAGACTTGCCTTTTGTTATACAGGTAGGCGCCTGCTTTTAGTAGCAACTTTTGAATTAAAAATGCATTCTGGCAATAATTTATGAAATATGCAAAGGACAATGTAAAATAAAACAAACGTAAAATATCCTATTCGAGGGCGGATAGTCCCATCGTATTCTATTCGAGGGCGAATACTCCCATCGTATCATATTCGAGGGCGAATACTCCCATCGTATCCTATTCGAGGGCGAATACTCTCATTGTACCCTATTCGAGGGCGAATACTCCCATTGTACCCTATTCGAGGGCGAATACTCCCATTGTATCCTATTCGAGGGCGAATACTCCCATTGTATCCTATTCGAGGGCGAATACTCCCATTGTATCCTATTCGAGGGCGAATACTCCCATTGTATCCTATTCGAGGGCGAATACTCCCATTGTATCCTATTCGAGGGCGAATACTCCCATTGTATCCTATTCGAGGGCGAATACTCCCATTGTATCCTATTCGAGGGCGAATACTCCCATCGTATTCTATTCGAGGGAGAATACTCCCATTGTATTCTATTCGAGGGCGAATACTCCCATTGTATCCTATTCGAGGGCGAATACTCCCATTGTATCCTATTCGAGGGCGAATACTCCCATTGTATCCTATTCGAGGGCGAATACTCCCATTGTATCCTATTCGAGGGCGAATACTCCCATTGTATCCTATTCGAGGGCGAATACTCCCATTGTATCCTATTCGAGGGCGAATACTCCCATTGTATCCTACTCGAGGGCGAATACTCCCATTGTATCCTATTCGAGGGCGAATACTCCCATTGTATCCTATTCGAGGGCGAATACTCCCATGATATCAAAAAGTGAACAAACCTGAGATGTCCTGTTCGAAGGTGGACAAACCTGAAACATCCTATTTGAAGGTGGACAAACCTGATACGTCATCTTGAATTGCTTTCCTCGTTTCTCCGAGAAAATTTTCAACAACGGCGGAAAATTTTCTGCCCCAGTATTGGTGTTCTTCCTTGTGGCATGACTTTCTGCTATCAATAGCACTTTCTTTCCTTGTTTCAAATCAAAGAAAATTTGTTAGTTCAAAACATTGTGAGCGGTTGTGCCGCTCCTGTGTGGTTTTTTCCTTTTCTCCTTTCCCTCGCTCGGGGTTCCCAAAACTTGTTGGGGAATAATTTCATTTGCCGGAGATGATATTCTTGTTGGGGATGGGTTTTTCCATTTATCCCTTCCCCGCTCTGTGTTTCTCAACTCACTGGGGTTATTTTGTTGAAGATAAATTTTCCTTTCTTCCTTTACCACTTTGTGTTGTCCGACCACCTCGGAACTTGTTGGAGATAACACTGCTGGGGGATTTTCATTTCCTCAAAATTGGTGTTTCAGTCTTCTGAAGACTGTTGAGGATGACACTGGTTCGAAGACCATTTCCCTTAAGGCTTGTCTTCTTCCCAAGTGGGTATTGACTTCCAGAAAATTTTCAAACTGAGAAGAAAATTTTCTGCCCCAGTTTGATAATCTTCTTTGCACCATACTTCTCTGCCGTCAATGGCATTTCCTTGCCTTGCATAATAATTGGAAAGTTGGTGGTAAGTTTTGAAGTCATTTCTCACTATGTTTTGACTAGACAGGACTTTGATGGAGAATTTTGACAAAAGGAGAAAGATAAAAAGAAACAACAAATAGAAGACAAGGGAGGATTGACTCTCTAACCAGAAACAACTATAAAAACTTATCAAACGCGGATACCAACTCTACTGGTCATGACATGCACATATGGCCTACCCTCCGTCGTTAATTTCCTTTCACGATTTCTGTCTCATGATTTCCATCTGATTATCCCCTTTATTTGACTTGTAGTACCCGAAGGGTTTTCACTTTCAAGCCTCTCTCATTTTGATTTTCTCTCAGCTTTCGTCGCCTTATGGTACCTGTGAAGGTTTTCACTGGTAAGACTCTCTCATTTATATCACTTTTAGGTGGGGATTGGGGTGTCACTGCTAAGACTTTCTCGTGTTTCCTTCCTGCTAGGAATCAGAGTCTTTTCTGCTGAGAATCAGAGTGTTATATTTTGATAGGACTCTCTCACTCGCCTGACGTGGCATCTTTTGAAGACTGATCAGAAGGTCTTTCCGGACCGTAATGTGGGATTTGGATAGGGCTAGAAAGAAAGGGTATTAAAGGCTCAAAACAAAATCAATTTTGGGTTCAAAATTTACAACCTTCGGACCTAAATTTATTTATAATCAACACAATTTTTCTTTGCCCCAGTTTGGGGAGTTTTTATTACTTTATTTACACTATGACCGAGCTGTGAAGCGCCTACGTATCCTCTTTAAGGAATCAGGTCAAACGTAGTTCCCAATTCCTTCTTTTCATTTTTTTTCATCATTTTTTCATTTTTTTTTCTTTTCTTTTTCGTTCCTTTTTGGTTGTTTTTGTTTTTTTCTCTTTTTCTTTCTTTGTCTTTCCCATTTGTGTTTCTAATTTTGGTACCGATTCCGAAGGAGGGGTATGAAAGAAATCAAAATAAGGCTCGAAGGGTTAACGAAGGATAAAGTGTTTGGGTAGCAGAACAAAATGCCTTCGTCATTCCAATCTTCAAAACATGCCAAGTACAAACAACATATTCACGACATCTTCCGGTTGTGCTAGGAGTGATAACCATATCGTCCATTCGCCTTTTTCATCCGTCATTTTAAAGTATTGCTGGACGACACTTCCATTTCAGTATCACGAGCGAACCCCATGTCAGCATGGCCATTTTGCCCTTAAGGCTTTCTTTGTATTTTACCCGCCCCAAATTTCACGTGACTCGGGTTCCAAATAATCTCAAATCATTATTTCTTTTAAAATGCCATGATTATCTTCCAATTCCTTCATGATTAACTTTTAAGATCAGGCCACAATTATGCGTGCATGTCATGTCACTAGTGTTGACAGAAAAATGACTATAAAGAAGAAAGACTTAAATCAAAGAAAAATGACTCGAAATAATGGCAAACAAGAGAGTTGCATTAGACGAACTAGAAATGAATTAATACAACAAAACAAACACAATAAACTGGGGTACACCCTTGGAACAAACCTACACAATACTAAATGAGGTATTACGACCAATAGAAAACTGGACAAAATAGAACGACAAAAGGGTTTGAGTTACATGACAATATCCTCATTACAACCCTGAAATAATCTGGACGACAGAAATGACAACAAAATAAGCCACCAAAAACTCCATTCTGGTTGACCAAGAAACGGAGAGTCTTCCCGATTACCAAGCACGATATTTTGGCCACTGAGCTTCGCATCAATATTACCAAGGCCACTTATTTGCTTCGACATTTCAGCTTTAGTCAATACATCCCCACAAAGCGTCCATCATGGCGTGCAGGTAAAGGACTCTATGCGATATTCTTGGTGTCACTATCTTGGATCATAATCGGGTTTTCCTGGATCTTCTGTTTCCGGTTCACCACAAACCAACCACCTCAATTCTCAACAATTCAAAATAAAATGTGGTAGAAATGGAATCAGTCAGTCCTTATCCATATTTTTTGCTTACTTCTTTTTCTTTTTTCTTTTTTTTTCTTTTTTTTCCTTTTTTTTTTAAATTTTTTTTCATTTTTTTTTTCATATATATACATATACAGTTTGTGGTCGAATCTTATGGAGATTGCCTACGTATCATGACCCCGCATGAATCGGACCGAGCGTAGTTCTTGCAAATTAATGCAAGAAATAAAGAGATGAATATTTGATTTTTTTTTCTTTTTTTTTTTTGAAAAAAATTGTAAAAGCCGACTCCAACTACAAACTCTGATGAAAAACTTTCACACCTTGTGTCGGAGATTTCTACAAGAATAAAAATATTTTTGGTGTCACTCATGACTATTTCTACAAAATTGGCCACATAATGGCTTATTTGACAAAATGACTATTTTTGCAAAGTTTACTTAAGAAAGATAAACTTGATATATTTTTTTATCTTGTGGCTCATGGGGCATCGTTCGGCATCACCATAAACCAACACAAGACTATTTTTCATAAATTGGCCATGTAATGGCTTATTTAGACAAAGTGGCTCTTTTTTGCAAAATTTTATTTAAGAAGATGCAAATTCAAAATTTTTTATCCTGGGGCCTATGGGGCATCGTTCAGCACCGACACAGGCCAACACAAGACTGAGGAAGTTAAAATGCAAAAATGTGGCTATTTCAGCAAAACTCCGACCATGTAATGGCTTATTTGATAAAGTGGTTATTTTTGTAAAGTTGAGTGATAGACTCAAACTTGATTTTTTGCGGATACATCCTTTCGCTTTTCCGCGAGGGAATATTTCCAGGCTGTGTCCAAAATTATTTACAAATGACTCAAAGTGGCTATTTTTGCAAAAACGGCCTTCCGACGTCCTTTTAAGGGACATTCAGCTTATTTTAAGCAAGAATAGCATTACCCGACTTATTTATAACAAAAATAAAATTTTTGACATTTTTGGTTATTTTTGCAAAAAAGGGTGTGAACCCGGACTTGATTTTGCGGCTATGGCATTGCAACATTTCCACAAGGAATATTTCAAGGTCGTGCCCGCAAATTATTAAAAATGATTCAAAGTGGCTATTTTTGCAAAAAAACAGCCTTCCGGTGTCCTTTCGGAACATTCGGCTATTTTCAAAAACAGCGTCACTTCGATTTATTGACAAAATTAAACACACACATTTTTTTTTGATTTTTTTAAAGGGGTGGTTGGACCCGATGAGGGTTGCCTACGTATCCCACCTAATGGGGAGAATCAAACCAGCGTAGTTCGGTCAAACAAACTACATCTTTAAAGGAAACAAACTATTTATTATTTTTTCACACATTTTTTTTTTAAGTTTAAAACAAAATTTTTCTTTTTTTTTTAGTAAAAAAAACAAACTATTTTGAAACTATTTTTTTTTATTTTGATCAAACATTTTTTATTTTACAACAAACGTTTTTTTTCTTTTTAAGTAAGTAAAAAAAATAAACTATTTTGAGACTATTTTTTTCATTTTCCTCAATATAAAAAAAAATGGTTAGCCTGCAAGTCTGAAGCAAATATATGCATAAAACAAACAGGATGCAGCAGGATGGTCTTTTCATTTCAGGTCACCTGTCCTAGACGGACCCAACCCCCGTGTTGAGTCCCCTAAGTCAAATGCAACATGATGCAAATAAACGTTCCTACTAGGGATCCGGCATGAAGCTTTGTTATTCTAGATTTAAAAACCCGGGTTTATTGTTCTAGACCTGGCTTACCCGAGCGGACAGATCGAGCCGAGGAGGAGGCAGCAACCCGGGAATACAGAAGCTTCACCGGTTTTGCAACTTATCCAAACCTCGTTCTAAGGTGGGAATTAGACACTATACGGAAAAGAAGTCACACGAAGTGCACCCTTCTTCATGATTTAGAAGACTCGGAGAGGAGATTGGTTTCGGCACAATTTATATGTACAGTTCAAAAAAAATATCAAAGCGATAAAAATATCATTTTGCACATTAATACAAACATATAATAAAATCGGATAATAAATAAGCCAAATACAACAATTATTCCAAGCTCGAATTCTTAAACCCTGAACCAGTGGTTCTGGGTTTATCGTCCCCAGCAGAGTCGCCAGAGCTGTCACACCTCTTTTTTACGCTTACCCGCGCGGGCGCGAAATGTAAAAGAGAGTTTTTCCAATTAAAGGACAACCAAAATGAGATTCATTTATTGAGAGATTCGGAGTCGCCACTTGGGAGATTTATGGTGTCCCAAGTCACCGGTTTGAAATCCGAATTGAGGAAATGTTTGACTCTATTTAACGGTCCGCGAACCAGAAATCCGGATAAGGAATTCTGTTAACCCGGGAGAAGGTGTTAGGCATTCCCGAATTCCGTGGTTCTAGCACGGTCGCTTAACTATCATATTCGGCTTATTTATCTGATTTTTACAGTTATATACTTAATGCAAATTAATATCCCTTTACCGCTTTTATTATTATTATTATTTACGAAAGAGAATGTTGCCTAAAAATATATTTCGAATCACGTCACATGAAATGCACCCGGATCCTCGACACATTCTTATTCAACGTTGTTGGATTTGGATTTGAGTTGCATGAAATGCACACTCGTATTTAAGAAATGTAAAATGACTAAAACCACACCTAACATGACTAACGTATTACTATTTGCCACGGTGCTTGACTCCTAGATTTCTTTAATATCACGTGCAAACTTTCTTTCATTTGAGGCCACTATAAGTCACCACCAGAATTTTTTTTCACAATAATTAAAGTATTACTATAACATATTAAAACATACCAAACAGAAAACTGAAGGCTACGTACTACTATTTCATCAAATGTTGATTCTACCAACTAAGAAATCCAAGTACAAAAGTAAGAAATATGACATAATCAAACTCTAAAATGGCATTTCCAAGACTTAATCAAATCGAAAAATGAAAAGTCAATGAAGTGGAGATGAACCTGGAATTATACAAGCTGAAACGAAGCAACAACACAACCGGACCTCGACACGGCTTTGAACAGGAATTGTAGCAACGCCTGAACCTCGCCGGAACAAAGAACAACGAACTCAAATCGAACCTCGACGGAAACTCGAACTACGAGAGGCAGCCTCGATGGATTGCACCTGAAAAACTTCTCACGTTCAAGTCACCATTTCCGTATGCGTGTGTGCGCTGCTGGTCGTGTATAGCTGGAACGACGGTTGAAGCTACGATGGCTTTTGGTGGCTGATTTTTTTTCAAATTATCAAAGACCTTCCAACTGGCTTACAAGAAGAATAGAGCGATGAAGTTGAATCACACAGACTCGTTCACTCGGAGACCTCGAATGAAAACATTGCGACTTGCGACCTCGATCGACCTTATAAACCAATGATTTAGTGGCTGATGTTTGGACTATTTTGAGTTTGAAACAGTGATGGAAAAGATGACGCTTCGCTGGTGGTTTAATAGCTAAAGCAGTAGCGACCAAACTAGCGGGGATGCAACAGTTGCGTGGTGGTTTTGGCACTGTTTTTGGGTGGATTTTCAGCTGATTTGCGGTGGTGTTATTAAGCGAGCTTTGCTGTGTCTTTTAGCTTATTTGATGCAGTTTTTTAAGTGGTATTTTAATGGTGTTTTCTGATCTGGAGATGGCTAGAGATGAAGATGGCTGGTGATGACTGCTGTTGCTAGTTTTTACGAAGCAGCAGACTGGTACGAGAAGATGAAGCAGAAATGATCGTTTGGACGTGAGGCTAGACGTCGACTACTTCAGGCGTTCATGGAGGTCGGCGGAAGGCAAATTAGAGGTGAAGCAGTGGTCGACTGGTTGGGGACGACAGGGGTGGTTGATCTCGTTTGGGTGAGGGTTGTTTTTGTCGACGGCTGGAGCTCTTTTGTTTCGTTTTCCTCTTCCGAAAAACAATCCTTTTTTCGTTCCTCTCCTTTCAAAGAAGAAGAAGCCACTTCTTGCTTTTAAAGAATAAGAAACCCCCGTGTATTATATCTCCCCTTTTCTTTTAAAATCAATAAGTACCTCCCCCCACTATACCGTGTCCTTTACCTTTTTATTTTTTTATTTTTATTTTATTTATTTATTTATTTTTTTTAAGAATGAGCCCATGTTTTTTTTGTCTTTTTCTTTTGTCATTTCCTAATTATTCTCCCATCCCCATTATGTTTAGTGGACTCGGTTTATTACGGGCTAGGTCCGAAAATTATAAAACCGGGTAGTTTGAACCCTAATATTATTCTTCGCCCGGAACCGAAAATGGTGTTATTTAATTAATCCTAGGTAATCAAAATAATTATAATACTTATAATAAAAATAAAACTATTTTTTATATTTTTCAAGTTTAAAACAACTAAAAAATATTTGTGAAACTATTTTTTTATTATTTTCGTTTTTATAAAAAGATAAAAATATAAAGTACTATTTTTGTATTTTTCAAGTTTAAAATGACTACGAAACATTAATAAAACCATATTTTTGTTATTTTTCATTTTGAGGTAAAAATAAATTAAAAGAGTCAAATTTAGCTAAAATAGCTATATTAAAACTAAACTAAATATTTTACGCTAAAAATATAGAAAATCTCGGGGAGGGTCAAAAATCACGTGTTTACAATATGCACAATGTATCTCCTAAACATTCGAGCCGACATCTGATCGAGCAGAGGAAGGTACCGTTGCCTTGTTCTTAGGAACATCTCGACATGTTGATACAAATAGTTCAGTTGATGAAGTTTGTGGAAATGACCGATGAAAGTCAAACAAATACCTGAAGGGCCCGCGGGGCAGTAACTTTGAAGGAATTTGGACCATGTGCGGGTTTCTTCCGCGTAACGAAGCATACTGGCCAGCCATTGCTTGATATCATTGATGAACCGGGGTGTGTGAGCTATTGCTGCAAAATAAAAGGAAAATCATAATGATGGTATGACCAGAACCGCTAAGGTCACATACAATAAAGAACTTGACGAATTGAAATGCTTACGTTTTGATTCCACCTCTCTAGGACCTGTCACACCTCCTTTTTACGCACCCGCGGGAGCGCGAGGGAGTTTTTCCAATTAAAGGACAATCAAAACGAGATTCATTTAATTAATTGATTCAGAGTCGCCACTTGGGAGATTTTTGGTGTCCCAAGTCACCGGTCCGAATCCCGAATTGAGGAAAGGTTTGACTCTATTTAACGGTCCGCAAACCAGAAATCCGGATAAGGAATTCTGTTAACCCGGGAGAAGGTGTAAGGCATTCCCGAGTTCCGTGGTTCTAGCACGGTCGCTCAACTGTCATATTTGGCTTATTTATCTGATTCATAACATGCTTTAACTTATGTGCAAATCTTATCTTTTAACCGTTTTTAATATTAATATTATTATTTTAACAAAAATTGTAACGTCGTGAAAACGTATCTCGAACCACGTCACATCAATGTACCCATGGTTATCGACACATTTCGACTTCGTTGAGATTCGGATTTGGGTCACATAAATGTACACCCGAGTTTAGGGAGGTAACATTATTAAATACGCGCCTAAAGATACTAGCGCGTTATTATTTGGTGAGGGCCATGAAAATTCGCTAAATGACACATTTCTAATTCTAAGGATAAAAGAAAATTAATTAAAACGAGGGACGTACAATTGAAATTTTATTTGACACGGCGCCTCGAATCTACTCAACTAAACGATTTAAAGATATTTATATTTAAAATTAATTCGAAATTTAATATCACAACTACATCACGGGAACCGTACATGTAGTCGTGATGATTTAACTACTTGCCTAAAAGCCTGCCTACCTGCGCGTTGTGATCTAAGACATGCTTTCAATGATTCACCTAAATAAGTAAATAAAAAAATAATGAAATGTCAATTCAAGCCCAAGACCCTTCAATCAACTCCCATAATTTAATAAATATCTAGAGCAATTTAAGCCTAATCCCTACCCCACTTATTGCTTAAATGAATTAGATTAAACAAACTAAAACATTCCATTACCCCTCACGTTAGCACCAGTTTTTAGTAGTGATATCAAACAAAAAGAAACAATAATAAAATAACATATCAACTTTATTCATTTAAAGATAGAACGTCAAATAGGGATATAAGCCAGACAATAAATTAACCCTTAATTTATTCCAAAATATAGAGTGAGATAGAAGAGAACCTGTACTCACAAGCGAGAATCCAAATTAATGCACGAATGCAAATCGTGACCAGGGATCCGGACCATGAACCTTCAGATGCGAGTTTCAACTACCATCTTAGACTAAACCTCTCGATCGGAACTCAACGAACTCAAACTGGACAGTAGCTCAAACTGGACGTGAAATGTCGAAGGTGGGCTGGTTGTTGGGCAGTCAGCGACGGTGCTGTGCTGGAGCTGCTGGATTAACGAAGCATGCTCGTTGATCTTTGCCGGGACGATAATATGGTCGTTTGGATGTAAAGAAGAAGGACGAAGATGATGGTGGTTTGTTCGACGGGCAGCAGTGGTGGTTCAGCTGGTGAGGCTAGTTGCTGTGAGGTGAGGAGAAAATGAAGGTCGTTTGGTGTGAGGTCAAGGAGAAGAGAGGCGCGGCGCTGCTTGGAAATGAGAGTTGCGGCTGGTTCTGTTCCTTGGTCGTGGCTGCGGGTTGCGAGTGTTCAAGGCTGAATAGAGGCTCCCGTTGCTCTTCTGTTTTGTGCGATGAGGAAGATGAAGTTTCAGCGGTTATGGTGGTTCGAAGGAGACGAAGACGTGAGGGGGAGGGCGTGTCCTCAATTGCTGCCCGTTTTTGAACTGAGTTTTTTTTCGTTCAGTCCCTCCTCAGTAGTAGAGCATGAATTGTAGTATATGTCTTGTCCTTCACTGTTCGTTCTCTCTTCTCTTTTAAGAAGAGAAAGGTCTCCTTTTTAACTCTTTTTTTCACATTCTCTATTGTCTCCTTTGTTTAGTTTTTTTTTTGTTTCTTTTTTTTTCTTTTCTTCACGTCAGACCCCTTTCCTTCTCCACCAATGAGCTCCCCTCCTTTTTTTTTTTTAATTCATTCCTTATTGTATTTCAAATCAGAAGCAAAACATTCCTCTTTGCCCATCCTCCACGTGACTCTCTTTATGTCCATGTCTTTTTGTCTTTTTCTTTTTTTTGTTTTTTTATTCTTTTTTCATTTTTTAATCATTCTCCCATCCCTCCCCCTTAGTGTAGTGTCGGGTTATTACGGGCTATGTCCGAAAATTATAAAACCGGGTAGTTTGAACCCGAATATTATTCTTCGCCCGGAACCGAGAATGGCGTTATTTAATTAATCCTAGGTAACCAAAATAACTATAAGACTAATAATTAAAACAAAGTTATTTTTTTATATTTTTCTTTCAAAATTAAAGTAACTACAAAATGTTAATGCAACTATTTTTATTATTTTCGTTTTTATAAAAAGATAAAAATATAAAGTAATATTTTTGTATTTTTCAAGTTTAAAAATGATTACGAAACGTTAATAAAACTATATTTTTTGTTATTTTTTATCTTAAGGTAGAAATAAAGTAAAAGAGTCAAAATTAGCTAAAATAGCTATATTATACCTAAACTAAATATTTTATGCTAAACATATAAAAAATCTCGGGGAGGGTCAAAAATCACGTGTTTACAGCTGCCCCTCTTTGACTGAAAACACAAAGAGTTTTCAGACAAAGAACGACTAGACAAGTGTTTTTTTTGACCCGACCCTTATTCGGAGGGACTAAACTAAAAGAAGAGGAATGTGACCGAGCCCTTGTATCTGAGCTGCCTACATATCCTTGGCTATAAAGGAATCAGGCCACGTGTAGTTCGAAAGTGAGTGAGGAAATGGAGCAACCGAGGTGGAGAGCCAGTCGAAGTGTCGTTCCGTCGAGGTTCCGTCCCATCGAAGTTCCGGTCCGTGGTCCTGCTATTACATCAAAAATCAAAATACGAAAAAGACTAACTAAGCCTATCAGCTACTAGTTACAAAATTCATATCTATAAGTCTTCCGAAGCTTGATCTTGAGTATTGGTTGGTGCTTCATGCGGACTCTAAATTTGAACCTTGATACTTGCTAGTTGTAGGTACTAGTTCAATCTTCTTCAGCTTTCTGGATCTGAACCAGGTTATGCAGTGCTTGTGACCTCGGCCATGTCTTGAGCACACCACATCTTTCATCGATTTCTGCGCTTGGATTGACTCTTTGCCTTTTTTTTCATTGTGACTGACTTCTGTTGATTATCTCGGACTGTTGACTCGCATTCTGGTCGCAAGTTTCTTTTGTTGCTAACTTGCATTGCACTCCGAAGTGAATTCCCTTACTTGTGATCTTCGAGCTATTCTCCTTCGAAGTCTGAATCTATCTTTTCTGATCCTTGTTGCCTTCCTTCTGATTCATGCTGGGGATTTCCGTTACACTCTGTCACTTTCGATTGTTCACTATCCTTATCAAATCTTGAAAACTGAGACGCCGTTCTGCTTTTCTGGCGGGCTCCTGACTTTAACGACAAACTCTGATCATAAATCACCATTCCATTCTTCAGGCGGGCACCTGATTACCAAAACTTGAAATGTATTGATAGAATGATTACCATCTCAGGAGAAAAAATTCATCTGACTAAGATTTTGATATCTTAGGAGAAAGATTCATCAGACTAGGATTTCGACGCTAGGAGATAATTCTTCAGACTAGGTCTAAATTGTTGTGATCTCGGGAGAAAGATTCATCAGACTGAGATCTTGATATCTTAGGAGAAAGATTCATCAGACTAAGATTTTGACGCCTTAGGAGAAAGATTCGTCAGACTAAGACTTTGACGCTAGGAGACAATTCGTCAGACTAGGTCTAAATCATTGTGATCTTAGGAGAAAGATTCATCAGACTAAGATTTTGATATCTTAGGAGAAAGATTCATCAAACTAAGATTTTGACGCTAGGAGATAATTCCTCCGACTAGGTCTAAATTGTTGTGATCTCAGGAGAAAGATTCATCGGACTGAGTTTTGATATCTTAGGAGAAAGATTCATCTGACTAAGATTTTGACGATAGGAGATAATTCCTCAGACTAGGTCTAAATTGATGTCTTACTCGAAATCTTCCAATTGTTGCTTCCTTCCTCTTGTTGCTTTCATCTAAAACCTCTAATTATTGTTTTTCACTTCCTATTAAACTATCTGTAACTATAACTTCAAAAACTAAATCGCCACTCCATTCTTCAGGCGGGCTCCCTGACTTCAACTACAACTTCAAAACTAAATCGCCACTCCATTCTTCAGGCGGGCTCCCTGACTTCAACTACAACTTCAAAATAAGTCGCCACTCCATTCTTCAGGTGGGCTCCCTGACTTCAACTACAACTTCGAAACTAAATCGCCACTCCATTCTCCAGGCGGGCTCCCTGACTTCAACTACTACTTCAAAATAAAATCGCCACTCCATTCTCCAGGCGGGCTCCCTGACTTCAACTACTACTTCAAAATAAAATCGCCACTCCATTCTCCAGGCGGGCTCCCTGACTTCAACTACAACTTCAAAACTAAATCGCCACTCCATTCTCCAGGCGGGCTCCCTGACTTCAACTACAACTTCAAAATAAATCGCCACTCCATTCTTCAGGCGGGCTCCCTGACTTCAACTACAACTCAAAAATTCAATCGCCACTCAATTCTTCAGGCGGGCTCCCTGACTTCAATTACAACTCACTAACTTCATCATATCTATATCGCCTTCCTTTGCTTCACATACCACTTTCTTCTTCCTGCATCATCTCTTGGTCCATCCTTTCTTCTGAATTACCTTGTTTCAGAATTGCTTTCCTCCTGGGTCATGTTATTTTTCTCTTGACTGCTGGGGATATCTTTGGAACTGATTACTTACCTGCTGGGGGTAATGCTGCTGGGGGAATCTTCTTTATTTCCTCCTTTTCTACTTCCTTCAAAACCTTTATTCTCTCCCGGGATCGCTGGGGATTGAAATGTCATCAGCTGGGGATTACACTGTCGGGGGATCCCTTTTCCTTTTTCCTCTTTCCAAACCTCATTCGGGACTCGCGCTTGGCTCCCCTGAAAAACTTGTAGGATATAATGCTGCCGGAGAAATCTCGAAATCAGTGTTTCATTTTTCCGAGAACTGCTGGGGATGATACCGACTTCTTGCCTTTATGAACGCAAGCTTCCTCGTTTTGTCTTGTCTGCTGGGGGTATAATTTCCTCTATCACAACTTGTTATTTTTTTTTTATTTTTTTCTTTGATAATCGGGTTCAAAGATCATTTCCTCACGTTATCTGGCTTCTTTCCCCAACCGGGTATTTGGTTTCGAGAAAATTTTCGCAACGGGAGAAAATTTTATGCCCCAGTTTGAGAATCTTCTTCGTGGCATGCTTTTCTGCCAACAACCCCTCTTCTTCCTGTTTCAAATCAAAGAAAAATTGGTTAGTTTTAAAATGTGGTGGCTGGTTGTGGTGCTCATGCTGGGGATGGTTCTCCTCTTCTTTCCCTGCTCTGCGTTTCGTTGTCAGACCTTACCGGGGATGTTATCATTTGATGATATTCATGATGGGGATAGTTTTCTCCTTCCTTGCTTCCCCGCCTTCCTTAACGACTCTTTATTCGCGAACCTTTCCACGTGGTTTTCCACTGACCACCCGAATTCCTATAATAGTGACCCTTCGTGAAGACCTTGCATGTTTTACTGGTGAACCATTTTCTTTGTTCACCCTTGTCACTGAAAATACCTTTCTGCTGGGGATATCTCCCCTTCTTTGGCGGCATATCTAAGGAATGGGCATTTCCCGGCCTTTGAATCTCATTGGCCTTGGCCTCGCGGTCATTAACCTTCATTGAGATATCCTTTTTCACACCGATCCACCCCTTTGTCGATTTCTTATTGCTGGGGAATACCCTTCTGGACACTGGAATTGCGCTTGTTCCCTCCTGACTTATACCACTTGGGTGTACCAATTAGAATCCCGTCTTGCGTAATTGGAAAGTTGATGGAAAATTTTGCAGTCATTTCTTGCAAACAGACTCTATTGGGAAATTTTCGATAAAAAAAAAAAAGAAGAAAGATAAAAGGAAACAGAATAAAAGACAAAAAGGAAGATGACTCTCTAAAAATAAAATTATAAAGTAAACCTATCAAACGTGGATACCAACTCTAATGGACATGACATGCACATATAGCCTATCCTCCATCGTTAAACCGCCTTTTGTAATCTTCGCCTGGGGCTTTCCCATCTGATTTCCAATCTCCGTTCGACTTGTAGTGCCCGAGGGGTTTTCACTACCAAGCCTCTCTCATTTCGGTTTTTCTCTCAGCTTTCATCGCCTTATGGTGCCTGTGAAGGTTTTCACCGCTAAGACTCTCTCATTTGTGTTACTTTTTCGTTGGGGATTGGTGGTGTTACTGCTAAGACTCTCCTATTTTCTGTTGGAGATCGGAGTCTTTCTGCCGGGAATCAGAGTGTTATGTCCCGATGAAACTTCTCTCATTTGCCTAACTCGGCCTCTTTTGAAAATTGGTCAAAAGGTCTTTCTTTGGACCGTAATGTGGGTTTGGACAAGGCTAGAAAGAAAGGGTATTAAAGGCTCAAAATAAAACAAATTGGGTTCAAAATTACAACCTTCGGAATCCTATATTTTCCTTACATAAACACTTTTTTTTTTACTGCCCCTGTTTCTTGCTTGGGGATTTTTTTGGTTTTTATTTACACTATGACCGAGCTGTGAAGCGCCTACGTATCCTCTTTGAGGAATCAGGTCAAACGTAGTTCCCAATTCCTCTTTTTCAAGTTTTTTTTTTCATACATTTTTCTTTTTCTTTTCTTTATCTCTTTTTGTTGTTTTTTATTTTTTTTTTCTTTGTCCATTTCTTCTCTTACCTTTCAAACTTGTGTTTCTAGTCTTTGTAACTAATTCCGAATGAGGGGTGTGAAAGAATTTAAAGTAAGGCTCAAAGGGTTGACGATGGATAAAGTGTTTGGATAGCAGAACAAAATGCCTTCATCATTCCAATCTTCAAAACATGCCAAGCGTAAACAACACAATTAATATTCGTCATATCTTTAAAGCACTTGTTGGGCAACACTCTCATTTTCATTATTATGAACGACCCCATGTCAATTTTGGCCGACTTGCCTTTAACGGTTTCCTTTTACTTGCCCCAGTTTCTCATGACTCGGGTTTCGAATAATCTCAAACCGTTCTTACTTCATTTAAATATCTCGATCACCTCCCAATGGTTTTGTGATTAACTTTAAGATCAGGCCAGAACTATGTGCGCACGTCATGTCACTAGAGCTAGCAGAAAAAGAACTATAGGAAGGAGATCACTAAATAACAGAAAATGTCTAGAAATAATATAAAAATAGGTCATTGCATTAACCGATAAAACAACGACTCGAACAACCAAAAAACAAAACTGGGGTACCATACTTAGAACGAACCTAGACCCCTTTAGATGAGACACTATGATCAAAAGAAAAATACAAGGATAAAAGGTTTGAGCCACAAAACAACATTCGGATTACCATTCTGAAATAACTCGGACAAATAGAAATGACAACAAAATAAGCCACCACAAATGACTCTCCAATTGATAAGCTTGACATTTAGCCACGAATTTGATTATCAGAACCACTATGGCCTTCTCTCATTTCAGTCGGCAAATTCCCAAGTGGATTCTCATATTCCGTGTCACCAGGCATCACCGCCAGAAAGTGTGTATCATTAGGTGCAAGTAACGGATTCAGCACGATATTCTGGGTGTCACTGTTATGAATCACAATCAATCTTTCTTGGATCATCCTTTCTATTTCCCTTTTCAAATCCCGACAACTTTCTATGTTGTGCCCCTGGGCATGGGAATGGTATTCACACCTTTTAGATGGGTCAAAGCTCCTTGCACGTGGGTCCACATGATTTGGAGGGATTGGTGAAATCATGTCCTGTTGCTTTAACTTCTCAAATAAGCTTGCATAGGAAACTCCTATTGGTGTGAAATGTTCCTTCAACTTCGGTTCCCTTCTATACCCTTGGTTTGGAAGTGGGTTATAAGGTATTTGGAAATTTTGCGGAGGCTGGTAGAGATTTTGTGATGCTCGTGCTCGCTTTCTTGGATGATTTGATGGCTGAATAACATACTGGGGTGGATCAACTGAGTATGGTGGGTTTGGAGGTGGATAGTAATGCTCAGGGGAGTTATGGAAAACCTGTCGAGGCATCGCATACCGTCGAGGTGTTCTTCTGGAACCTTTTCTTGACCCCGATATCATCATGACTTCTTCATCCCTCTTATTCGTGTCACTAGATTCAAATTGGACAGCCTGAGCTGCAGCCTTGAGAGCCGCTTGACTTATAATTCTGCCTGTCTTAAGACCGTTCTCTACCATTTCTCCCATTTTGACTACATCCAAGAAGGATTGACCAACCGCGGACATCATGTTCTGAAAATAATCCGGCTCTTGAGCCTGAAGGAAGACAGTGATTAACTCATGGTCATCCATGGGTGGCTCAGCACGAGCCGCTTGCTCTCTCCATTTAAGGGCATATTCCCTGAAACTTTCACTTGATTTCTTCTTCAGATTTGAAAGGAAAATGCGGTCTGGGGCAATGTCAATGTTGTATTGGAATTGTTTGACAAAAGCTTGTGCCATGTCGTTCCAGACGTGCCAGCGAGATGCATCTTGATCCCAAAACCATTCAGAGGCTACTCCTGTAAGGCTTTCCCCAAAGTAAGCTATTAACAATTCTTCATTTCTTCCCAGACTCCTTAGTTGATTGCAATACCTTTTCAAGTGAGCTATTGGGTGTCCATGTCCATCGTACTTTTCAAATTTGGGAATCTTGAAACCAGGTGGCAAGTGGACATCGGGAAACAAGCATAGATCTTTGAAAGCCACACTCTTTTGACATGCCAACCCGTGCGTGTTTTTCAACCGCTGTTCTAAGCTTTTCAATCTTTGAGTTATTTCCTCCTGTACCATCTTTCGGGGATCTTCCGTTGTCCGCTTGTCACAAACCAACCACCTTCTACTTACTTTTCAATTCAAGACAAAACATGTTAGAATGGACTCAGCCAGTCCTTATCAAAAATATATATATATATTATTCATATATATACATATACAGTTGTGGTCGAATCTTATGGAGATTGCCTACGTATCATGACCCCGCATGAATCGGACCGAGCGTAGTTCTTGCAAATTAATGCAAGAAATAAAGAGATGTTTATTTGATTTTTTTTCTTTTTTGAAGCAAATTTATAAAAGCCGACTCCAACTACAAACTCTGATGAAAAACTTTCACACCTTGTGCCAGAGATTTCTACAAGAATAAGAATATTTTTTGCGCCAATTATGACTATTTCTACAAAATTAGCCATGTAATGGCTTATTTGGCAAAATGGCTATTTTTGCAAAATTTATTTAAAAAAGATAAACTTGAAAAAGATTTCATCCTGTGGCTCATGGGGGTATCGTTCGGCATCGCCATAAGCCAACACAAGACTGAGAAGTTACTAATGTCAATTGACTATTTTTACAAAATTGGCCATGTAACGACTTATTTGACAAAGCGGCTATTTTTGCAAAATTTTATTTAAGAGACTACAAATTCAAAATTTTTCATCTTGGGGCCCATGGGGCATCCTTCAGCACCGACACAGGCCAACACAAGACTGAGAAAGTTTAAATGCCAAATGTGGCTATTTCAGCAAAATTCCGGCCATGTAATGGCTTATTTGATAAAGTGGTTATTTTTGTAAAATTGAGTGATGACTAAAACTTAATTTTGCGGATACATCCTTTCGCATTTCCGCGAGGGAATATTTCCAAGCTGTGTCCAAAATTATTTACAAATGACTCAAAATGGCTATTTTTGCAAAAACAGCCTTCCGACGTCCTTTTAAGGGACATTCGGCTTATTTTAAGCAAGAATAGCATTACTCGACTTATTTATAACAAAATAAAAGTTTTGACATTTTTGGTTATTTTTGCAAAAATGGTGTGAACCCGGACTTGATTTTGCGGCTATGGCCTTGCAATATTTCCACAAGGAATATTTCAAGGTTGTGCCCGCAAATTATTAAAATGATTCAAAGTGGCTATTTTTGCAAAAAACAACCTTCCGGCGTCCTTTCGGAACATTCGGCTATTTTCAAAAACGGCATCACTTTGATTTTATTGACAAAAAACACACACATTTTTTTTTGATTTTTTAAAAGGGGTGGTTGGACCCGATGAGGGTTGCCTACGTATCCCACCTAATGGCGAGAATCAAACCTGCGTAGTTCGGTCAAATTACTTGACCAATTATTTCGACAAAATTGTTCCACCTATTTTTCAAATTTTCTTTTCAAACCTTCGACAACGTTTCGTCGACATTTCGATATTTTCTAAAATTTCCTCTCTCTTTTGTTTTTCAGGAATTTAGCCCGTAATAAATAGAACAAATAAATGCAACATATAACATGCTCGGTGTTTTGATTACCGGGTCACCTATCCTAGACGGACCCAACCCCTGTGTTGAGTCCCCTAAGTCAGATATGATGCAAATAAACGTCCTAAATCTAGGCTCAATATCCCGATGCTTTTCAATGGTACTAGACCGTGTACCCGAGCAGACAACTCGGATTTGAGGAGGGAGCTACGCACCGGGGACCCGCGGGATCGTCCGGCTTTGTAACTTATCCTGCCTCTTTTCTTATTTTGGTATTGACACTAACAGAAAGGGGAGTCTCAACCAGTAAGCACATCCCCGGGGGTAAGAAGAGACGGGTTTCCGGCACAGTTTTATATACAGTTCACGCAATATCAAAGCGGTAAACATATAGCAATTTGTATATACGGTGCAACTAGTATCAAAGCGGTAGACATGTATCACATTAATTAAACATGTAATAAAATCAGATATAGACAAAACAACAATTTAACTAAGCTCGAATTCTTAGACCCCGAACAGAAGTTCTGGGTGAAAAAATCCCCAGCAGAGTCGCCAGAGCTGTCACACCTCCTTTTTACGCACCCGCGGGAGCGCGAGGGAGTTTTTCCAATTAAAGGACAATCAAAACGAGATTCATTTAATTAATTGATTCAGAGTCGCCACTTGGGAGATTTTTGGTGTCCCAAGTCACCGGTCCGAATCCCGAATTGAGGAAAGGTTTGACTCTATTTAACGGTCCGCAAACCAGAAATCCGGATAAGGAATTCTGTTAACCCGGGAGAAGGTGTAAGGCATTCCCGAGTTCCGTGGTTCTAGCACGGTCGCTCAACTGTCATATTTGGCTTATTTATCTGATTCATAACATGCTTTAACTTATGTGCAAATCTTATCTTTTAACCGTTTTTAATATTAATATTATTATTTTAACAAAAATTGTAACGTCGTGAAAACGTATCTCGAACCACGTCACATCAATGTACCCATGGTTATCGACACATTTCGACTTCGTTGAGATTCGGATTTGGGTCACATAAATGTACACCCGAGTTTAGGGAGGTAACATTATTAAATACGCGCCTAAAGATACTAGCGCGTTATTATTTGGTGAGGGCCATGAAAATTCGCTAAATGACACATTTCTAATTCTAAGGATAAAAGAAAATTAATTAAAACGAGGGACGTACAATTGAAATTTTATTTGACACGGCGCCTCGAATCTACTCAACTAAACGATTTAAAGATATTTATATTTAAAATTAATTCGAAATTTAATATCACAACTACATCACGGGAACCGTACATGTAGTCGTGATGATTTAACTACTTGCCTAAAAGCCTGCCTACCTTCGCGTTGTGATCTAAGACATGCTTTCAAGGATCCACCCGAATAAGTAAATAAATAATGAAATGTCAATTCAGGCCCAAGACCCTTCAATCAACTCCCATAATTTAATAAATATCTAGAGCAATTTAAGCCTAATCCCTACCCCACTTATTGCTTAAATGAATTAGATTAAACAAACTAAAACATTCCATTACCCCTAACGTTAGCACCAGTTTTTAGTAGTGATATCAAACATAAAGAAACAATAATAAAATAACATATCAACTTTATTCATTTAAAGATAGAACGTCAAATAGGGATATAAGCCAGACAATAAATTAACCCTTAATTTATTCCAAAATATAGAGTGAGATAGAAGAGAACCTGTACTCACAAGCGAGAATCCAAATTAATGCACGAATGCAAATCGTGACCAGGGATCCGGACCATGAACCTTTAGATGCGAGTTTCAACTACCATCTTAGACTAAACCTCTCGATCGGAACTCAACGAACTCAAACTGGACAGTAGCTCAAACTGGACGTGAAATGTCGAAGGTGGGCTGGTTGTTGGGCAGTCAGCGACGGTGCTGTGCTGGAGCTGCTGGATTAACGAAGCATGCTCGTTGATCTTTGCCGGGACGATAATATGGTCGTTTGGATGTAAAGAAGAAGGACGAAGATGATGGTGGTTTGTTCGACGGGCAGCAGTGGTGGTTCAGCTGGTGAGGCTAGTTGCTGTGAGGTGAGGAGAAAATGAAGGTCGTTTGGTGTGAGGTCAAGGAGAAGAGAGGCGCGGCGCTGCTTGGAAATGAGAGTTGCGGCTGGTTCTGTTCCTTGGTCGTGGCTGCGGGTTGCGAGTGTTCAAGGCTGAATAGAGGCTCCCGTTGCTCTTCTGTTTTGTGCGATGAGGAAGATGAAGTTTCAGCGGTTATGGTGGTTCGAAGGAGACGAAGACGTGAGGGGGAGGGCGTGTCCTCAATTGCTGCCCGTTTTTGAACTGAGTTTTTTTTCGTTCAGTCCCTCCTCAGTAGTAGAGCATGAATTGTAGTATATGTCTTGTCCTTCACTGTTCGTTCTCTCTTCTCTTTTAAGAAGAGAAAGGTCTCCTTTTTAACTCTTTTTTTCACATTCTCTATTGTCTCCTTTGTTTAGTTTTTTTTTTGTTTCTTTTTCTTTTCTTCACGTCAGACCCCTTTCCTTCTCCACCAATGAGCTCCCCTCCTTTTCTTTTTTTTTTTTAATTCATTCCTTATTGTATTTCAAATCAGAAGCAAAACATTCCTCTTTGCCCATCCTCCACGTGACTCTCTTTATGTCCATGTCTTTTTGTCTTTTTCTTTTTTTTTTGTTTTTTTATTCTTTTTTCATTTTTTAATCATTCTCCCATCCCTCCCCCTTAGTGTAGTGTCGGGTTATTACGGGCTATGTCCGAAAATTATAAAACCGGGTAGTTTGAACCCGAATATTATTCTTCGCCCGGAACCGAGAATGGCGTTATTTAATTAATCCTAGGTAACCAAAATAACTATAAGACTAATAATTAAAACAAAGTTAGTTTTTTATATTTTTCTTTCAAAATTAAAGTAACTACAAAATGTTAATGCAACTATTTTTATTATTTTCGTTTTTATAAAAAGATAAAAATATAAAGTAATATTTTTGTATTTTTCAAGTTTAAAAATGATTACGAAACGTTAATAAAACTATATTTTTTGTTATTTTTTATCTTAAGGTAGAAATAAAGTAAAAGAGTCAAAATTAGCTAAAATAGCTATATTATGCCTAAACTAAATATTTTATGCTAAACATATAAAAAATCTCGGGGAGGGTCAAAAATCACGTGTTTACAGGACCCCAGCGGGGTTAGACACCAGATGCTCCTTTCTGATAAAAACGTACCTACACCAGTAACCACGGTTAGCCCGATCATCGGTCTGGACGACCAGCCCCTTCGAGCCACAGTTCTTCAAATGCAACATAGTACCCCTTAAATAGCTGGCGCTTAATAACTACAAAAGGTGATAGACAAAGATGTCTCACCTAGCCACCTCTGCATATGTAGACATTATCCTAGATATCTTTAAGGTGTAAGGAGTAAATTGAGATGGACACATGTTGTAAAATCGGAAAATCCCTTCCTCTAAAGGAAAGATGGGTTGGACATCACCGATTAAAAAGGATATTCATAAAACGTGCAATATCCGAGTCTATGGGCATTCGCATAATCTGTTCCCGTTAAGACCATCTCCATATGAGCAGGTATGTCGAACAACGCACAAAGACCATCTAAGTCATCCTGCGTTAATTTAGACTTCTCCAAAGGTCACTCCGGGGAGTCCTTTTAGAAGTCCATCCTAACAAGAAGTTGCTTCGGTAGCACGTTGTCCACGGTGTGAGGGGTGGGGTCCTCTCTCATTTCTCCCTTATCAACTCTGGATGGAGGCGGCGCATCGGATGGCATATTATCACAAGCCCCCGTATTACTATCCCGTCAGGGTTTTGTCATGAGTTCCATTTAGGGGCGGTGTACGACACAACCGAAAGTGTATTTTCAGAGAAACGGTGGATTTTCGAAGAAAGGGAGTGCCTTCTTAGAAGGTCGGAAACGCTTGCAAATGATCGAAAGTTGGATCAAGTTAAACTCTTTCTCTATTTTGTAGGGTTGGGTGGCGTTGAAATCAAAGAGATGAGGTTCAAACAGGCGCGAGAAACCGAGCATCAGAATGCCTTTTGTACTTCCTCATGAACACGCGTGATGATGACGCATGTGTATGATGACATCACTTTAAGAAAGGGATTGCGCGCCAACATTTCAATAAATTCGAATGTTCAATCGTTCACTCTACCGTCTTCAAGCATGGTCAAATTCTACCAAAATAAGGTTCATGGTTCCGTCCATCGGGGACGCACTTCGACGCGTTACCGATGAACCGATGGACTAACTGTATAGGGTCAAATTCTGCCCACTACATCTCCACGTTGGTAGCAACGACCAACGAATACACGCTAACCGAAGTAAGGGCACGACCTAAGAATGTCGGGGTAAAGTGTATCATCAGTCTCGTCGTCTCCTCGAAAGAGTGTGACCAATCTCTATATTATTTTATTATTTCAAGGGTGTTCACCTATTATATAAAGGAGGATCCCAATGTTGTAAAGAGTCTCTAGTCTTTTTAGAACAAGCATTCTCTCTCTTTCTCTCTCTCCTTTTCTCTCTCTCGAAAATCAATCTATTGGAAGCAATAACAAATATAATACATATCTCTAGGTCTCATTATCTTCGATTGCGATTTACCTTTGATTTATTTTTTATTGTATTCACTTGTAAAGTAATTAGTATCTTTCGAGTCAGACAATTTTAGAAATACAACAAGTTATTTCCTACGTACTTCTTTTTCAAATCTATCATTATTGCGCTACTTCTAGGTTTGTTAATTAAGTTAAAATATTAAGGAGAGATAAATGCTAGACCACGGTAATTTTTTTATTAAGGTTGTTGAATAGAGTCGTTAAGAAGTGTAAAAATACTTTAAAAAAGCAAATGATATACAGGAGGGAGTAGTTCAAATCATCAATAAAAACACAAGAAAATGAATATCGGTTCTTGCACGTTACAATAAGTAATCCAATATAATTTCATAAGTAAGATATGAGGAGATTAGATAGACCCTCGATACCAAAAAAAAAAATTAATAGCTACAAGCAGTAACGAGAACAAGATAAAAGAGACAAGAAGAAAGGAACACAACATGAATTGATAGAAAACTACAATATTAAAATACAAAACGGCCACTAATAAAGTAGATTTGTATGAAAACATACGTAACTACCCGTTAATCCTCAACCTTAATCTTTGATTTTTATTCTTTCCTATTAAAAGTTATGTACTTGGTCAGCTGAAATAAAATCATATCTGGTTCTTGCAGTTTATATCAACAATTGAATTTGACTCAATTAATCCGAAATTAATATTTGACACAACACAATATAAGAAATACCATTTTCTAAAACATTTAAAGTTGTTAAGCCAGTAAATAAACAAGACATCTTACCGATTATTTCACAGACCCTTCATAATGAAAGTTCAGAAGTCACTAAGCGAATATTCTTCTTCACCGTTTTGGAATAAATTATCAATGATAGTACATAGTAGTAGTTAAACGAACCGATGATTTGAATATAGGTAATGTCCGTTGTTATCCACAGTGGGTCCTCGCCAAAGGAATTCTAGGCATCGAATAAATACGTCGAATAATACTTTGACAAATAAGAAAAAAATTTCATTGTTAACAATAGAATTTTATTTGGAGTTAATGTCTATCTTGTGGAGAGTTTTACTTTTTGACTAAGTCATTTTTTTCCTATAAATAAAGGGGTCTTACCCATTGTAAATCATCTCAATATCAATAAGAATTCTCTCTTTAATTTGCTCTGCAATACTCTTCTTCTTTTATTATTTTATAACACGTTATTAACACAAGACTCTACCGTCTCAAAAATCTCTTTGACAAGATTAAGCAAATATGGATATCTCACAAAGAAAACTTGGATTAAAGTTCAACTGTAAAAATATTTGTTTAATTGATTCATGTACGACACATACAATATTCAAAGAAAAGAAATATTTCTCCCATTAAGTATGTGTAAGGCAGATGTTACTATAATTTCTGGTAGTAGTAATCTAATTGAAGGCTCTGGATGAGCTATTATAACTCTGTCTAAGGAAATAATACTTATAATAGAGAATGCAATGTTTTCCTCGAAGTCCAAGAGGAACTTGTTGAGTTTAAAGATATCCGCAGAAATGGATATCATATTGAGACAATAGATAAGAATAATCTTGAATATCTCATCATTACCAAAAATGTCTCTGGCTTGAAAAGAGCTATTGAAAAGTTCCCATCTTTTTGTTGTGGCTTGTATTGGAGAAGAATTAGTGCAATTGAGGCACATTCTATTGTAAACCAAAAGGTTACCGATTCCAATACTTTTGTACTTTGGCATAATCGATTGGGACACCCTGGATCAATTATAATGAGAAGAATTATATAAAACTCAAATGGGCATCCATTAAAGAATTTAAAGATTCTTTTAAATGATAAATTTTCTTACACTTCTTGTTATCAAGGCAAGTTAATTATTAGACCATCACCAACAAAGGTTGGAATTGAGTCCCCTGCGTTTTCGAACGTATACAAGGGGACATTTGTGGACCTATTCACCCACCTAGTGGGTCATTTAAATATTTTATGGTCTTAATAGACGCATCTTCTAGATGGTCCCATGTGTGTCTACTGTCATCTCGTAACCTCGCGTTTGCAAAATTAATGACACAAATAATTCGATTACGGGCACAATTTCCCGATAATCCGATTAAGTCTATTAGACTTGATAATGTTGCTGAGTTTTTATCCCAAACATTTAATAATTATTGCTTATCAATTGGGATAAAAGTGGAACATCATGTAGCTCATGTTCACACTCAAAATGGTCTTGCAGAGTCTTTAATTAAACGTCTACAATTGATAGCAAGACCGTTACTCATGAAAATGAGGCTGCCCACTTCTGTTTGGGGTCACGCCATTTTTCATGCAGTTATGCTAGTTCATCTCAGACCGAAATATTATCATAAATATTCCTCGTTGCAATTAGCTTTGGGCCATGAACCTAATATATCACATTTAAGAATTTTTGGATGCGCAGTATATCTGCCTATAGCGCCACCATATCGCACCAAAATGGGTCTGCAAAGAAGGTTAGGAATACATGTTGGGTTTGAATCGCCCTTCACTATTCGATACCTCGAACCATTGACGGGGGATTTATTTACTGCACGATTTGCAGACTGTCAATTCGATGAGACACTTTTCCCTAAATTAAGGGGAGAAGTTGGTGAAATCAAACAGGAAATTTTGTGGAAAAATCCATCATTATCTCATCTTGATCCACGTGCCTCTTTTATGAAAAAGATGTGCAAAAGATTATTCACTTGAAACGAATAGCAAATTAAATGCTAGATGCATTTACGGATATGAAAAGGATAACAAAATCACATATCTCTGCAGAGAATATTCCAATCCGTATTGATGTTCCTATTGGACAATCTTCTAGTGTCATAGCTAATGAGTCAAAAACACGCCTGAAACGTGACATACCATTAGGTTCTAAAGATCGAAATCCTAGAAAAAGAAAAATAAATGATCAAAATGACACTATGAAAGAATCTCATGAAGAAATCCACGACTTAATAAATTCTGAGATTCATGACGAATCCACTGAGCCCGAGACTCAAGAAAATAAGGAACTATAAATAAATCCAATCGATATTGAGACAAATTTGAATCGAGTGGATATAGTGGTGGATTATGTTTTTTCATATAATGTTGCATCTAGCATTATGCAAGAAAGTGAGGATCTTGAACCCAATATATTGGAGAATGTCGACAAAGACTTGATTGGCCAAAATGGCAAGAAACAATCCAATCAAAGTTGAATTCACTTGCAAAACGTGAAGTTTTTGGGCCTGTAGTCCAAATACCTAATGGTGTTAAGCCTGTTGTCTATATATGGGTCTTTGTACACAAGGGAAATGAGAAAAACGAGGTACAAAGATATAAGGCACGCCTTGTTGCACAAGGATTTTCACAAAGGCCTCGTATCGATTATGAAGAGACATATTCACCCATTATGGATGCTATAACTTTCTGTTATCTCATTAGTATTGATGTTCATGAAAAACTTGACATGCATTTAATAGATGTGGTTATCGCCTACCTTTACGGCTCACTTGATAATGAGATATACACAAAAATTCCCGAGAGCTTCAAAATGCCTAATGCAAATAATTCAAAATCCAGGGAAATATCTTCAATCAAATTGCAAAAATCTTTGTATTGTCTCAAGCAATCAGGATAGATATTGTAAGCTCGTATTAGTGAGTATTTATTAAAGGAAGGCTATATAAATGATGCCATTTGCCCTGTGTTTTCATAAAGAAAACAACATCGGAATTTGTTGTACTTACCGTATATGTTGATGACATAAACCGTATTGGAACTCTTATAAAACTCTAAGAGGCAATTGATTATTTAAAGAAGCAATTCGAGATGAAAGATCTCGGTAAGACAAAATTATGTCTTTGTTTGAAAATTGAACATTTGGCAAATGGAATTTTCATCAATCTACCTACATAGAAAAGGTATTGAAACGATTTTACATGGATGAAGAACTACCATTAAGTACTCCGATGGTTGTTCGATCACTTGATGTGAACAAGGCTCCATTCAGACCTCAAGAAGAGAATGAAGAGCTACTTGGTCCTGAAGTACCATATCTTAGTGCAATTAGTACACTAATGTATCTTGCCAATACTACAAGGCCCGACATAACTTATTTAGTTAATGTTTTAGCAAGATATAGCTGTCACGACCCAAACCCCCATCGTGATGGCGCCCAACACATTGCTAGGCAAGCTCAGCCATTTCCAGATAACCAGTTCAGTTATTAAATTAAGGATGTTCTATTTAAAGTCAAATAGTCTTTTTTCATAACAATAAAACGATGCGGAATGTAAAACAACCGATGTGAGCACGTGATTTTTGCTCTGAGCAATTAAATTCCAATATACATAAAAATAATACAAAAATAATTTTGGTGTGAAATTGTGTGATTTAATTGAAATACTTGGGTTTTTGTTTTAAAAATAAAATTGAAATTAAAATTACAAAAGAAATCAATTAGAAAATATCATAAAAATGTGAAAATTCAGAAAAATCAAGAAAATACAAAAATACCGGAAAAATAAAAGAAAAATGGCAAAAATACCAGAAAAATCAGGAAAAAATTGAAAAGTAAAGGAAATATAATAGTTGAAAATGAATACAAAAAGATAAATATAAAATAGAAAAATAAAATACAAGAAATAATTAAAATACAAGCTAAAAATGTAAAATACAATAGAGTTTGGGCTATAAATAAGATAATATATATATATATATACCCCAAGGCCAAATATACCCGGCCCAAAATGACAAGCTTGGTCTGCCCAGACTCGTGACCAAACGACACCGTATAAGCCAAACATATATCAACCGTTGATGAACTGAATCTAATGGACCAGATGAGGCGGTTCTATTGAAAATTAAACGACATCGTGAAAGGAATTGATTTGGGCCGTTCAATATGGATGAACAAACGGATGATACTAGGTCTCATTAAAAGCCAAACAATGTAGTATAGTGAAACAATCACAGCCGTCTAAGCTTAATATCTAACTGACACGAGGAAGTCTTTCATTTAACCAAACGATACCATTTTGAGGCAAAGGATCCTGGCCGTTGATCTTGGTTAATCCAAGGGCCAGGAATCAATGAGACACGATGAGTATAAATACTCCCATCTTCCGTTCATAATTTATTACACACACACATATTACAAACCATAGAGAAACCCTAGCCGCCTTAGACCTCTCTTCTTCTTCCTTGGTCTCTTATGCAGGCTGGCCGGAAAACCTGCCTCAGCCACCATCTCCGGCTCAGGCGAGCCACTAACACTTCACCCCTTACCCACCAACTCCTCAAACCACCATGAAAACCCCACCAAAACTAAAAGTCCCCTCTTCTTGAAACTCCGGTCGCCGGAACCCTAGCCGGCGACCTCACCAAGTATGAACCAGCACCTGAAATTAACACCTTAGGACCACCTTGAGGTGATCTATCACCCCATATAGGTGGCTAGTCTCGAATATCCTCGGAACTTCTCGAATATAAGAAAAAGACTCGTCGGAAGCCTACTCCAGCGAGTACCCAAAATAACCCTACCCCTAAAAACCCATTATACCAACCTCCCAGACCACCCCCATATACACCAAAACCCAAATCAAAAGCCCCATCTGAAAAGTCCAACACTCAGAATACCAAACGTCTTCAGAGTCCTGAAAAATGAAAAAAAAAAAGAAGAAAAGAAAGAAAGAAGAAAGAAGAAAATAAAGAAAGAAAAAGAAAAAGGAAAAAGCCTGAAGAAAAAAAAAAGCTAAGTTCCCATCCCTGCTTCTATTTCTTGTTTACTGTTCAAAAAATGTTTTCTTGGCATGTCTATGATATTTTTATGAACTTATATCTTCTGCATGCTTAAAGAATAAGAATCTATCTTTGTTTGTGTGAATTTTACGTATGCCTAAGTCTGTTAAAATGTTCTAAGGGTTTCTGGTGTTTATCACGCATGAATCACGTGTTAATAAGCCTGTTGTATATGTTTGTTCATCAAGCTCTGTCTAAAATTGAGTTTTGGTTAGTTGGAATTTAACCATTATCAAACTTCTTCTCTGAGTTCTGATTGATTGAAAATTAATTTGCGATTAAGGCTATATGTGCAAAGTACCATAAAACTGGCTATATTTGTAACTTGATTCATTTGTGAGTTCATTTTGAATCTTTGGATGTTTTTGTAACTTGGGTCATGAGTGTAAAGATTTTGGGGCTAATTCTGAAAGATATGTCTTTTTAGAGACTGTGCTTCTAACTTATGGTTATTTCTAAAAGTAAAATCTATGGCCATTTTTGTTGTTAAGTGGTTATATTGTTGATTAATTAGTTGTACTTCTATTTTATAAGTCTGGATATTAAGTGGCTATTTCTGAAAGTTAAATCTGTTTGCTAAGTAGCTGAATTTCTATTAAGTGGTTATTTCTGATAAATATTGGTTGATAATAAAAGGGTTTGGGGGTCTGAATTGATTAAGTCATAAAACATCTATAATCAGTGGTTACTTATTAAATAACTTTCAACCCTAGTTCTGCCAGACCTTAGGTAGGTCGGGTAATTTGAAATAAATACAAAGGGTATAAAAGGAATGATAAATGGAATTACTGAGGGTTTAATAGAGCCTATAAGGCTAAAACTGACTTTAATGCCTAGTATTTCTGCAATTACCTATAAAACAAGGGAAAAACTGGGCTTAATTAAAAGGCATTTGTGTAACAAACCTTAGCAAGTGAGGGTAACTAGGTAAAACACACCTAAAAGAACCCTATAGAATTGCCTAGAACCTTCTAGCAAGGGTTCAAACGCATTTCGACATAGTCTTATTAGACTACACTGTAAATAATTAAAAAGAATAAGGGGAGGGGAGTGAAATCAACTTATTTGAATTTCCCCCCATTCCCCCCAAAATCAGTCTATAAATAGGCTATTAGTAAGCCAGAAAAAGAGGCTGGGAATTAGAGATTCTATTCTGAAATTCAGGGGTTACAACATGAGGTTAGATTTTGAAAGTTCATAAATTAGAGATTCCACATATATAGCTCTTAGCTGATTAACATGGGTGTTGATTTGGGAATTTCTGCGGGGTCAACTCTTTTTAAATTCATCTGGACTTTGCTTGAATTCCTTGATTCTGCTTGGTTGATCCGCTGGATTTCATATTTGGGGTTTTCTGTTAGCTGCTCTACTGTGATTGATCTGTCTCGTTGCTGTTGCTGTTTTGCTGTTATTAGTTGCTGATTATTCTTCTTCTCCAAAGCCTTAGACTCATAGACTTGTTGTGAATCAGGTACACTTCTGTTTCTGGAGATTGTAATCGAGATTATGATGAATAAATGAAGCTTGATTAATTTTTGATGATGTCATTTTGTTTCTTCTATCATAGTTGTAGTTAATTTGTAGATTCCTGTCACGACCCCAAATCCGGTCGTGATGGCGCCCAGCACACTGCTAGGCCAGCCCGACCAATCAACAACAATCACGGAGCCACAAGCTCACTTTATCCAATTTAAGCATAACAGTGATAGATATATTAAAAATAGGGAACCAAGTCCCAACACGTGACAACTCCCATAGACCGAAGGGTGAAGAGTCATGAGCCTCTACAGAGTATACAAAGTGTAAATAGTGAACATAACTGTGCACAAGTGTTAGATGATTAGAACAAAATACAGACAGACTGGAGAATCAGGTCCTGCGAACGCTGGCAGCTACCTCGACTGTCCAAAAGCACTCCCGAGCCGCAATAGGATCAGCTCCACTGTGATGTACCTGGATCTGCACACAAGGTGCAGGGAGTCGGGTGTGAGTACTTCCAACTCGGCGGTAATAAAAGTAAATAATGTTGAGGGGAAGAAAACCACGATAGGCACTATCTCATGCTACACAATACAAAACTATCTTTTTATCCCTTTCCAGCATATGTGAGTAGATTATTTAGAAATCTCAATTTTTAGCTTCTTTCTTTCATGATAATATACTAATACCTGGATACAATCTCAAGCGGTGCAAGTCCGCACTCAAATCAGCCCCTCGGGCTCAGCAGTCCTTAACAATTTCCACCAGGAGATCTGGTCAATAAGGCAACTAATGCATGTATGCCAGTAATGTATGAGTGCTGAATGTTATGCCACGTAGTACACGTAAACCAATGTATGTATGCCATGCAATGCATATGACCACTACGGCATGTAGCCCGATCCAATTTGGGTACCCGTGCTCACTGTGGGGGTTCAGACTCCGGAGGGGCTCCTACAGCCCAAGCACAATATTAATCTCACACCTGCTGCGGCGCGCAGCCCGATCCGTATACCACTGCGGCGTGCAGTCATATCCATGCATGTGTATGCATATGCTCACATGAAATGTCATGCCCTAACATACGGCCCTCGGCCCAATCAGTCTAACAAATAATCAAGAAAGCCCTACGGGCAACAATATCATATTAGTCACAACTAAAAATGTTATTAAGACCTTGTTCAAGTTTTTCATGACCTTATAAAAATGCTGAATAGCAAAATACCATTTTAAACCTTAAATTTAGAATAAAATATGCACAGTATTATCAAAACAATGATACCAATCCCTGAAGGATTCAAATAATTGGCACGAAGCCCAAACATGATAATTAGTCCAATTCATTTCAACAATTAGGTGTTATTATTTATTACGCGGGACGGACCAAGTCACGATCCCCAATGGTGCTCTACCCCACGCCCGTTATCCGGCGTGCAAGTCACCTCAACACAGCACTAAGATGTGCAAGTCCGGGGTTTACTAACCCTGAGGACATCATTTACAAGAATTACCCACCTCGAACCGACGAAAACTCATGCCCGCGACGCCTTAGCTCCTCGAACCGGCATCCACGCACGTCAAAACTAGTCAAAATCAGTACAAATATATCAAAATAGGCTAATGGAACATAACCCAATCAAAAGAACTCGAAAAATATCAAAAATCACGAAATTTGGCAAAACCCGAGCCCGGGCCCACATCTCGAAAAATTTCGAAACTTATATTTTCGGAATCCTCGTCTCTCTACGAGTACGTACATACCAAGAACTCCCAAATCGGACTACAAATGACCCTTCAAATCCTAAATTTTCGTTTTTGAAAAGTTTATAATTTTTCTCCGATTTCTTCCATTTGATTCACTAATACTTGATGAAAATAACCATGGAATCATTAAATATAATCACTTTTGGATAGAGAACACTTACCCCCATCCATATGGTGAAAATCGCTTCGAAAATCGCTTCAATCCGAGCTCCATAGCTCCAAAAATGAAGAAACATCTCGGACTGCCCCAAATTATATGTCCAGCGATTTTCGCATCTGCGGTTACTGTTCACCGCAGGTGCGATTTCACTGTTCATCGCTTTTGCGGAACTGTTCATCGCAGAAACAGAAAATCACCGTTCACCCGCTTCTGCGGGTACTGTTCATCGCAGAAGAGAAAATACCAGATTTGCCCCAAAAAATTGCAGCAGCTTTTTATTTCACTAAAAATGCTATAAATCAATCATACAAACTCGGAATTCGACGATTCTTTTTCCTATGACTCCGTAATTTTGATACAGATCCAGTGGTTCAAACAAAACTGAATTTGGATCTCATTTGCTAAGTGAAACATCAATTTTTCTCGTTAAACAATTAACTCATGTTTCGCCTCAAAAACCCAATCGCGACTTGATGAAATTAAACCAAAATTTCCGGATCAGTCCTATAATTCATTATTTAAATTCTCAAAGTCTCGAAATCAAATTTGGATCTCTAGAACTAAAAATAGACCTTTGGATCATTACATTTGTGCTCAAAACGGCAAAAATCTTCCAAAAATGACCCGTTGGGCATCCGAATTTACCCCGAAGCCTCCGGGACCTCAACCAAAAGTACTAACACCTCTTATAACATCATTCAAACTTGTTCCAATCATCAAAAATCTATCGTTAACATCAAAATCGTCCCTTTTTAACAAATTCAAGCTTAAGTTTCTTCAAAATTTCCGAAACTTACATTGATCAAAAACCCGACCAAACGACGTCCGAATGACCTAAAAGTTTGCGGACATATCCAAAATCACATAACGAAGCTACAGGAATTGTCGAAATTCCATTCTGACCCCCGGATCAAAATCTCACCTATCGTTCGGATTTCACCAAAATTCAACCTTAGCCAATTCAAACCCATTTCTACTCCGGGCCTCCAAATTCAATTCTGATCGCTCCCCTAAGTCAAAAATCACCTCCCGGAACTAACTGAATCATCAGAATCTGATTCCGAGCCCTCTAACCAAATAGTCAACTCCAAGTTGACTTTCCTTGTTCAAGTTTCCTTCAAAAAGGCTATATGCCTCATTTTCAATCCAATTTGCTCCTAACTCACCCGATGGACTCTAACACTGATATAAAAGCATAAAACGTATAGTTACAACATAATGGGGTGGTAATTCCCGTGACGACGGGCCGGGTCGTCACATTCTCCCCAACTTAAACAAACGCTTGTCCTCGAGCGGACTCGGAGTTGTACTAGAAGCCACCCAATAGCTGAATGACCTTACCAAGCATAATTTTAGGCGATCATACGTCACCCTATCTCACATAAGTCCGAAAACACCATGTATTCAAAATTTCACAGACCATCTGAACCATAAATCACATTGTACTTTCTGAAATCATATGCCCAATGCAAATCCCATGCCTATACTCAGGATACACTCGAATCCACTGCAATAACCCATATTCACTACTCCGGGTGAGATCATATGATGTATCGACAACCCATTCACTCGAGACGATAGTCTCTAATCACAACAATTGGCCACAATAACCAAATACTAGCTGGAATCACATATACTCACACTCATTATTGGCTCCAACGATCATTTCGATTATAACACACCGCACTGGTGATATGACACCTCAACACCGGCCTAAGCCACGACGAGCACAACATAGGCTCCAATAGAAACGCCTGAACACACTCGAATCATGACAGCTCAAATCATGATAATTGTCTCCAACAAAAGAGCTAGAATTCAATTCCTCTGTGACATCATAACATAGAACTGAGATCGTGTCTCGCATTATAGAATTAGAGTACCTGAATCCTCTTCGAGAGGTCATAACATCACGTGGCCTTTCCACGATTCGTGATTCTATCCCAACGTTATTACTCATGAAGCACCTCAAGCCACTAAGCTCAAAACGGTTAGGCACGCACAGATCTAGGTCTTGAACCCAAGCAATCAACCTCACCCACGGTGAAACAATTAACGTATGCTATCAAATCCTGAAAGGACACAACCGATGTACCATTCGCCAAGCGATACTCAAAATGGTCTTTTCCTCAGAAGCGAGGAAGTATTGTATACCAAGTAGCATATAACTAACTATATTTTCACAATATTCTGTTGCGGCGTGCAACCCGCTCCAATGACATACCCGTGGCGGCGTGCCACCCGATCCGGATACCATACCTGTGGCGGCGTGCCACCCGATCCATGCATAAATCTCGCAAAAAAGAAATGCATATCGAGTCGAATTTTCTCATTACAACAAACATATATATATATATATATAGCCTCAAGCTCGGCCACACGAAACACATCTGACAACGTTTCTCAATACTGGAACTGAATCAATGGTAGATACCTCTACACTGACATCCGCCACTAAGGTCCAACTGACAAAGCAATGCCTACCAGCCGTCCGCTGGTCCTGTGTACAACTACTCTGTTGGAGCATACTCTGATGCTCTCTGCTACGCAATTTGTGCCATTTTCCGACATAGTCCATATCACATTTGTTTAGACGACCTGACTTATGTCAACCAGTCTGAAATAAGGTATCATAACCCAAATTCATCATATCAAGCTAAGAGAGAGCCACTAAGGCTTCCGATTTCCAATAATCACAAAACGGTGCCGATACACGCGATATACAACCACTGCATAGGCGGATTACGAGAACTTCTAGTCTCCAACACATATGTAACACATGAATCGCTATACCTGGTTCCACACTCCACCGTACGAATACATAACGCACATCAAGCGCCCATTCGTTCCACGAAAGCCATCCAAGAATTTCACTATGCCATCAACGACTCAATTATTACACTCGATCCAACAAGAGAATACCACCATGCCATTAGATATTATCAGTTTGCATTACCTTGTCCTTTTTGGACCATATTCCCTGCCAAGTTAATATAATAGCAGTACCATTTTCTTAAATCATCGGAAAGATCGATTCTTAATTCAAACCATGATAAAACACATCACAAACTATTTCTTCCCATTCGTTGCATAAGTTTAACTGCCAGGACTGAGTCCTTATACCCATATCAAGTTACACAACTGCCAGCACTCAAGAGCTTTGTTGCAATGTCCGCAAGACTCATTACTTCAACCACATACCAGGAATCAATCGCATTCCTTTTTATACAATTCTGGTTTATTAACAAGTTGTTCCATTTACCCAGTTACCTTTTCGATTCATCTTTAACTCAATATTAGCGCTTACTGTAACACGATAATACATCAACTTCTGTTACCACACTTGATTCATACATAAGACCCATAGGCCACTGAATACTCCCTCAATGTTTCCCAGAAGTACCACATTCTACAATACATTATTTTGAAGAACTTTATGCGATTTTTGAATTAGTATCATTACCTTCCAATACGGATACATAGAATCCCATCATTCACATAACATAGAACAAGTCTTGATCCCTTCTAACGAAAACACCGTCTTTATCCACATACATAATCTTAAGACACCTTACCGTTACAAGCAAAATCTGGAACACCACAAGACTATTCTTGGGCGTCATTCACCCTTATTCAGCTGTAATTCAACTGTCTTATGGAACAGAACCACTCGTGCCTTGCTAGAACTCTGACACCGCAAAACATGATTACATACAGATACAATTAGCTATCTTTCTTTTCTATACACCGAACATTCTTTACCAACATAAGTTCACAACATCCTAGTATTTCTTCACATCTACGTAGCACCATAACCCTTATCGAAATTTCCCGACATACCTAGAGACAGAGCCAACACAGCACACAACAGTGCAATTAGTTAATCAATAACAACCTCCACAACTTAGCTCGGAGCCATACATCAAGGCACTTCTAGCTACTCATAGCATTCTTACTCAAATGATGCCACAAATTCCTAGTTAGATTAAACTCAAGTCATTTACAAGCTTCGGCGGAGATTTGAATCATCAGAAATATTAACTCTTTTGCAATTCTTGCATTCATTCACACACAACAGTTATGCCCCCTCTTTAGGTGACAAAATCTTTTCTAAGTCCCAAATTTTCCAAAAATTTCGGCAGAGTTCCCTTTGTAAATTGGCCTATCCACCTGCCAGAGTATCACCAAAACCATCCTAGCAATACATTCACAACTCGACAAGACATCACAATGCATATCGACAACATTAGTCTCAATACTACACAAATCATATTATCATATTTGGTGCATGAACATGCGTTGTACCTGCTCGAATCATAACACATATCAACTACCTTTCAATTACACATGAGAACCAATCCACCTATCTCGCCTCAATTTAGCATTTCAACACAATACCTTCCACCAGGATACACATAGCATAATCATTTTAGTCTTCCTGAGTTTGAACTCGTTCCACTACACATAAGGCACTTATATTACTGAGCGCTTGATGCGTACACAGACGTGCGGAATGAATTTCAAAATCATATATCAAGCTGAATCAAGTACGCACGATAAGAATTCCAAAAAATGTGAAGTGTTTCCTAAAGGTTCGCAGCCTCCCGAGGATAAGTACAGGCGTCCCCGTACTGATCCACAAGACTCTACTAACCGGCTCAAGACTCATGAGGCCTAGTAAACCTAGGCTCTGATACCAACTTGTCACGACCCCAAATCTAGTCGTGATGGCGCCCAGCACACTGCTAGGCCAGCCCGACCAATCAACAGCAATCACGGAGCCACAAGCTCACTTTATCCAATTTAAGCATAACAGTGATAGATATATTAAAAATAGGGAACCAAGTCCCAACACGTGACAACTCCCATAGACCGAAGGGTCAAGAGTCATGAGCCTCTACAGAGTATACAAAGTGTAAATAGTGAACATAACTGTGCACAAGTGTGGGATGATCAAAACAAAAATACAGGCAAACTGGAGAATCAGGTCCTGCGAACGCTGGCCTACCTCGACTGTCCAAAAGCACTCCCGAGCCGCAATAGAATCAGCTCCACTGTGATGTACCTGGATCTGCACACAAGGTGCAGGGAGTCGGGTGTGAGTACTTCCAACTCAGCGGTAATAAAAGTAAATAATGCTGAAGGGAAGAAAACCACGATAGGCACTATCTCATGCTACACAATACAGAACTATCTTTTTATCCCTTTCCAGCATATGTGAGTAGGTTATTTAGAAAATCTCAATTTTTAGCTACTTTCTTTTATGATAATATACCAATACCTGGATACAATCTCAAGCAGTGCAAGTCCGCACTCAAATCAGCCCCTCGGGCTCAGCACTCCTTATCAATTTACACCAGGAGATCTGGTCAATAAGGCAACTAATGCATGTGTGCCAGTAATGTATGAGTGCTGAATGTTATGCCACGTAGTACACGTAAACCAATGTATGTATGCCATGCAATGCATATGACCACTACGACGTGTAGCCCGATCCAATTTGGGTACCCGTGCTCACTGTGGGGGTTCAGACTCCGGAGGGGCTCCTACAGCCCAAGCACAATATTAATATCACACGTGCTGCGGCGCGCAGCCCGATCCGTATACCACTGCGGCGTGCAGTCCGATCCATGCATGTGTATGCATATGCTCGCATGAAATGTCATGCCCTAACATATGGCCCTCGGCCCAATCAGTCTAACAAATAATCAAGAAAGCCCTACGGGCAACAATATCATATTAGTCACAGCTAAAAATGTTATTAAGACCTTGTTCAAGTTTTTCATGACCTTATAAAAATGTTGAATAGCAAAATACCATTTTAAACCTTAAATTTAGAATAAAATATGCACAGGTGTTATCAAAACAATGATACCAATCCCCGAAGGATTCAAATAATTGGCACGAAGCCCAAACATGATAATTAGTCCAATTCATTTCAACAATTAGGTGTTATTATTTATTACGCGGGACGGACCAAGTCACGATCCCCAATGGTGCTCTACCCCACGCCCGTTATCCGGCGTGCAAGTCACCTCAACACAGCACTAAGATGTGCAAGTCCGGGGTTTACTAACCCTGAGGACATCATTTACAAGAATTACCCACCTCGAACCGAAGAAAACTCATGCCCGCGACGCCTTAGCTCCTCGAACCGACATCCACGCACGTCAAAACTAGTCAAAATTAGTACAAATATATCAAAATAGGCTAATGGAACATAACCCAATCAAAAGAACTCGAAAAATATCAAAAATCACGAAATTTGGCAAAACCCGAGCCCCGGGCCCACATCTCGAAAAATTTCGAAACTTATATTTTCGGAATCCTCGTCTCTCTACGAGTACGTACATACCAAGAACTCTCAAATCGGACCACAAATGACCCTTCAAATCCTAAATTTTTGTTTTTGAAAAGTTTATAATTTTTCTCTGATTTCTTCCATTTGATTCACTAATACTTGATAAAAATAACCATGGAATCATTAAATATAATCACTTTTGGATAGAGAACACTTACCCCCATCCATATGGTGAAAATCGCTTCAATCCGAGCTCCATAACTCCAAAAATGAAGAAACATCTCGGACTGCCCCAAATTAAATGTCCAGCGATTTTCGCATCTGCGGTTACTGTTCACCGCAGGTGCGATTTCACTGTTCATCGCTTTTGTGGAACTGTTCATCGCAGAAACGGAAAATCACTGTTCACCCGCTTCTGCGGGTACTGTTCATCGCAGAAGCGAAAATACCAGATTTGCCCCAGAAAATTGCAGCAGCTTTTTATTTCACTAAAAATGCTATAACTCAATCATACAAACTCGGAATTAGACGATTCTTTTTCATATGACTCCGTAATTTTGATACGGATCCAGTGGTTCAAACAAAACTGAATTTGGATCTCATTTGCTAAGTGAAACATCAATTTTGCTCGTTAAACAATTAACTCATGTTTCGCCTCAAAAACCCAATCGCGACTTGATGAAATTAAACCAATATTTCCGGATCAGTCCTATAATTCATTATTTAAATTCTCAGAGTCTCGAAATCAAATTTGGATCTCTAGAACTAAAAATAGACCTTTGGATCATTACATTTGTGCTCAAAACGGCAAAAATCTTCCAAAAATGACCCGTTGGGCATCCGAATTTACCCCGAAGCCTCCGGGACCTCAACCAAAAGTACTAACACCTCTTATAACATCATTCAAACTTGTTCAAATCATCAAAAATCTATCGTTAACATCAAAATCGTCATTTTTCAACAAATTCAAGCTTAAGTTTCTTCAAAATTTCCGAAACTAACATTCGATCAAAAACCCGACCAAACGACGTCCGAATGACCTGAAATTTTGCGGACATATCCAAAATCACATAACGAAGCTACAGGAATTGTCGGAATTCCATTCCGACCCCCGGATCAAAATCTCACCTATTTTTCGGATTTCACCAAAATTCAACCTTAGCCAATTCAAGCCCATTTCTACTCCGGGCCTCCAAATTCAATTCTGATTGCTCCCCTAAGTCACAAATCACCTCCCGGAACTAACCGAATCATCAGAATCTGATTCCGAGCCCTCTAACTAAATAGTCAACTCCAAGTTGACTTTCCATGTTCAAGTTTCCTTCAAAAAGGCTATATGCCTCATTTTCAATCCAATTTGCTCCTAACTCACCCGATGGACTCTAACACTGATATAAAAGCATAAAACGTATAGTTACAACATAATGGGGTGGTAATTCTCGTGACGACGGGCCGGGTCGTCACAATTCCTTTGTAATTCATTAGGAATTGCTGTAATAACTAACAATTATATGAGATCGAGATAGAGTAGAGTAGAGTAGTTCGCATAGTAATTAAACAAAATTCAGTAGTTAAACTATCACCTAATTAAAATCTAAAACAGGCTAATACAAAAACTAATACACTTAGATAAATAGGTATAATTTTGAAATTGGACGTATGAACTAGAATATAGTTACTTTTGTTAGTTACAACTCTAAATCAGGATCGATTTAGTCTAAAAAAAGAGTAAGTAGTCTAGTAGTTCAAACTGTATTATCGCCTACCCTCAAAATGATTTATATACAGATTTGCTTTTATATGTTTGTAATTGTTATCAATTCAAGTATGTTTAGTTAATATTAGAATACTATTTTTCCTTTTAGTTAAATAAGTGACAAAATAATCCTGCAAGCTAGTATTAAGTACCTGAATATCAGAACTTACTATATGGTATAACAATATTTACACAAACTACTGTGCTAGAATTTTAATAGCTGTTAAATCTTAAAATTAGTAGTGATCAAAATGTCATTTGGTATCGTCTGAAAATTATTAATTAGTAATGCTGATTAATAAAATACTATTGTTGAAATAATAATTCATGTTTGCTTAATATGATACTTGTAATCCCAAGTAGTAACAATAACATACATTGAGCTACAGATGCCTATCCGTTCTAGTATGGACTGTTAAAGTAGTCCAAAGTCCAGGCCCAGTAGTAAATAAATGGCCTGGACCCTGATATCATAGTATGAAAAATAACACAATAAAAATATGTATATTGAGGAAAAAAAACAAAAATTGAAAAACATAGTATACGACTAAGTTTGGACTTTTAAAAATAAGGGATGAGCCTCGTCTTGAAGATGAAAAATATACGGGGCCCCTAAATGGATTTTAATATAAAGTGTTAAATTCGGAAGGACCGTTTAGAAAATTTCACGGTCTTTCCTAAAGTTTATAAGACGACATTATAGGTGCGATTAAAAATTACATTCCTAATACTAGTGCACATTTTATGTGACCCAAATCTCAAATCTCGGCGAAGCTGAAATGCATTAAAGTCACAGGCGTACTGGTTGCGGTGTGACTTGAAATGCATTTTCGTGACATCGTAAGTTGTTAAAAATAACAAAGTGGGGCATTAAAAAACATTTTTGTAAAAGCATATAAAGAAATCAAATAAGGCAATTACAGCAGTTGAGCGACCGTGCTAGAACCATGGAATTTGGGAGTGCCTAACACCTTATCCCGGGTTAACAGAATTTCTTATCCAGATTTCTAGTTTCGCAGACTGTTAAAATAGAGTCATAATTTCCTCAGATTAAACCGGTGACTTGGGACACCATTATCTTCCCAAGTGGCGACTTTAAAATTTAAATAAATCCCGTCCCGATTGTCCTTAAAGTGGAAAAACTCCTTCCATGTTGTTAATATAATATCCCTTCTTGGGGTGTATTAATAAATAGCGGGGTTTACTTATCTAAAAAAGGAGTAAAAAGGGAGGTGTGACAGCTCTGGCGGCTCTGCTGGGGATAAGCAACCCAGAACTTCGGTTCAGGGTTTAAGAATTCGAGCTCGATTAAATTGTTGTTTTAATATTATTTGATTTTATTATATGCTTTGATCAATGTGCTACATGTTTACCGCTTTGATATTACGTGAATTGTATATATAAAATTGTGCTGAAAACCCTTCACTTCTTACCTCCGGGGATATGCTTACTGGTTGAGACTCCCCTTTCTGTTAAGTCGGTACCTAATAAGAAAATAGAAGCCGGAAAAGTTACAAAGCCGGACGATCCGGCAGGTCCCGGGTACGTAGCCCCCTACTCGATCCGAGTTGTCCACTCGAGTACACAGTCTAGTACCATGAAAATCAGGATATTGAGCCTAGATTTAGAACGTTTATTTGCATCATATCTGACTTAGTGGACTCAACACAGGGGTTGTGTCCGTCTAGGACAGTTGACCCGAAAATTAAAGACCGATCATGATTATATGTTGCATTTATTTGTCCTAGATTATTATGCTGACCAGCTAAATTCCTGAAAACAAAAAGAGGGAAAATTTTAAAATAGAAAATATCGAAATATTAACAAAACGTTGTTGAAAGTTTGAAAAGAACGTTTGAAATAGGTGGAACAATTTGTTGAAATAATTGTTCATAAAACAATTTGATCGAACTACGCAGGTTTGATTCTCACCACTAGGCGAGATACGTAGGCAACCCGTGATGGGTCCAACCACCACTTTCAAAAAATAACCAAAAAATGTCGAATTTTAGTTTTCAAAAAAATCAAAGCGATGTTGTTTAGGAAAATAGCCGAATGTTCTGAAAGGACGCCGGAAGGCTGTTTGTGCAAAAATGGCCTCTTTGAAGTCATTTCATTTTCTTTTTAAATAATAGCCTTGATATTTTAAATGAAATATGGAAAGGTTAACTCTTTCGAAATAATGAAAAATTGTCTTTTAAAAAGATTTTTCTTTTTGAATAAATCGCCTTTAATAAATGTCCAGGATGAGCACAATACTAAATGAATCCTTTGCACTAATGAACAAAATCCTGTTGGAGTTGCGATAATGGTGGAATGATCTAGGCCAAGACGGACAGGATTGGGTCAACAAATATCTAGAAGATCTTACTGAGCTGCTGAACATAATACCACGGGGTGATATTATCCGAGGTCCAGTTGCTTGTTGGGACCCCGCACATAATGTGCTCCACTTCTCAGATTTTGAGCTCACTCCGACTTTAGAAGAAATTGCTAACTACATCAGGAAAAGCGAGGTTCCCCTTAAAGACAAATATCTGGTGGCTCCAAGGGCTATTATAGAGCATAGATTCCTCGACTCCTTAAAGATTGCCAGAAATGTTCACAATGAAGACTTGGTTCACGGGTTCTGTACTATGAACTTTATATACCGCAGATATGGCCACGTTGGAGGATTCAATGGTCCAACAAACAAACTCTGCAGCAAAGCGAACCGGGCTAAGTGGGAGGAACACGGGCGTTTCGCCTTTATGGTAGCCTTTTTGGGATTGATCGTATTCCCAAGGGAAGATGAAAATATTGATATTAGAGTCACCGGAATTGCCAGTACTCTCCTTGTGCAAGACAATAGTATGTTGGCACCAATGATAGTGGCCGATATCTTCCATGCTCTCACAGCCTGCAAAGCAGGACAAGATTTCTTTGAGGGGTGTAATTTACTTCTTCAAATGTGGATGATAGAGCATTTATGCCGCCACCCTCAATTTTCAAGCTATGAATTGTCTGAAAAGACGTTTATTGAAGAATTTTATGTTAGGACAAAAGAGGCCAAGTTTCCAGAAGGATCAAAGGGTTGGATCACATATTTGCGATCACTGACTGCTAGCCAGATAGATTGGGCATGTGGATAGTTTCCCCTCAACAAAGTTATATATATGCCAGCAGAAGGGTCGTATTTTCTATTAATGGGTCTCAAGAGCATTCAACCTTATGAACCATACTGGTATTAAGGCAACTCGAAGATATCAGGTTGTGCCGAAAGATGGGGACCTCATCCTTCAAGCAATAGAAATCAGTCCTGATGGGCAATTCCCGAAAGCAAAAATTCGGCAAATATGGAATGAATGTCAATGCTTGAGAATAGACACTTGTGTGAGAGATCGGGCTAGAGGAGAAGTATCACCGGGATATTCCGCATGGTATCGTAGAGATGTTGAGCATGAGAGACCGATGAAGAGGCCTCATATTCAAGAGTTTGTCGAGCAGTCTAAGGAACAAAAAGATTGGATGGCCAAGGAAAATGAATATCGAGCCAGAATCAGCATGTTTGAGAAACAATTCCAAGACCTCAAATTCGAAAGCAGATTACAAGCGGCAGCCGATGAGGGAGAGACGAAACTACTGAAAAAAGAAAATGAAATTCTGAAGGCTCAGATTGTGAAAATGAGAACAACAACCGAAACCCCAGTTCGACTTGCCCGAGTTGAGAAGTTAATTGAAAATCTACGGCGTAAAGTGAATGATTATAGCTTTGATCTAGATAAAATTGAGAAGGAATTAGTTGGGGTTCGGAAACAATTGGCCAAAAACATCGAAGAAAGAGCTCGGGTGTTCAACAGTTAAAAGATGAACATAATGTTGAAGTAGCCCGATTGAGGAAGAAGATCATCACAGCCGAGGTCAAAAGCAGTAAACAAACCAAAGAATTTGATATAGAGACAGAACATTGCTACATGGCCATGGATCGGTTAGAATTGGAGCTACAACAACTTCAAAAGAAGAACCAGCAAACCTTATATGCTCGTGCTAAACAGATTGGTAGGTTGCTGCAAGAAAAAGGTGTCATCAAGGAAAGAATTCTCAACATTGCTCAATATATCAAGCGAAAATGTCAATTGTGCGAGGATATGTCTCAGTCAATGTTTACCGCAGCAGCAATGATCTTTGTGAAACAAGTAATGACCGACCTGGACAAACTCCAAAGTGGATTAGCATATAGGCCCGCGGTAAGACCGAACGATGTCTCGCGGGCACTAGGAGCTTTAATGTATTCATAGGGCATGCATTTTTGTATTTGTATTTTCTTTCTGCATTTTAAAAGTTGTAGTACAACATCATTTGTAACCGATGTTTGAATATCAATGAAAATTCAAAAGAAATTGCCATTATTTTTCTCTTATATATGCGAATTGCTTGAGCGATAGGCGAACATATAGGATCGAAAAAACAAGAAAAAGAGGGAGGAAAGAAAAAGGGAAAAGGAAGAAAGAGAAACAACTATAGCAATGAAATAATGAAAAGAAAGAAAAACAACAACAACAACAACAACTACCCAGTATGTTCCCACAAAGTGGGGTCTGGGGAGGGTAATACGTACACAGGCCTTACCCCTACCCGAAAGGGTAGAGAGGCTGTTTCCGGCCGACCCTCGGCTCAGAAAAAGAGAGAGAAAATAAACAAACTAAACAAAACAAAACAATGTTAGTAAATCCGGGATAAATCAAATAAATAATTATCTAAACATAAAACCAAAGTAGAATGACATGCAATAATACCAATCGGTTACTACCATAAGAGGCACAATACAATACATTAATTAACTATAGAGATCGCTACCAAACCCCACTCAGCCCCTAACCGAAGTACTAAGAATTCTAGAAGGCCCTACCCTACAACCCTAATACTAGACCTCCAAACTTTCCTATCAAGGGTCATGTCCTCGGAAATCCCCATTCTAGCCATATCCTGCCTAATCACCTCACCCCAATACCTCTTAGGCCTCCCTCTCCCTCGACTCGCGCCAACCACCGCCAGTCGCTCACAACTCCTCACCGGTGCATCAGGGCTTCTCCTCCGCACATGCCCAAACCACCTGAGTCTCGCTTCTCGCATCTTCTCATCCACTGGGGCCACCCCCACCTTCTCCCGAATAACTTCATTCTTAATCTTATCTAATCCGGTGAGCCCGCACATCCACCTGAGCATCCTCATCTCCGCAACTCTCATTCTCTGGACATGAGAGTTCTTCACAGGCCAGCACTCCACCCCATACAACATGGCAGGTCTAACCACCGCTCTATAATACTTCCCATTGAGTTTCTGTGGAACTTTCTTGTCACAAAGAAGAATAATGACGGGATGATGCATAATTACTAGGCAAAAGTTGTGTTTTTAAACTTGTGATGTTTATCCATTACGATCTAACTATTAACAAGTTTTTGTTATTGATGACTATCAAATAAAATAGTTAGCAACTAGCATTCTGGCATATCACGACTACAATACTCGTTCTAAAAGCATGACAAAAGCAGTAACCCAAGAAATTGAGCCTATGTATGTGGCACCGCCACCCGCCACTTTACATAAATCCTCTAGGGAGCCTGTATTTCATGTCCAGGATAATCATTACTACTCGCCAGAACCCACCTTCAGGCAACATAATTCTTACACCCCACTCATCGACATGACAGAGGGGGAGAAACCTACTAGAAACCCTGAACAAGAGGAGATTGCCCAAAAAATGAAGAGCCTTGAGCAGTCGTTTCGTAATATGCAGGGTCTGGGAGGCCAAGTTAGTGTGGCATACAAAGACTTATGCTTGTTTCCTGAGGTACAACTACCTACTGGGTTTAAATTGCCAAAATTTGACATGTATGATGGCCATGGCGGTCCAGTGGCCCATCTTAGAGGATACTGCAGTAAAATGCGTGGAGCAGCCTCAGTGGCTCAGCATTAGAATGGTACACTCGTCAAGATCATACCCGATGGTTCATTTTGGGATGATTTAGCTCAATCATTTGCAAACCATTTCCAATATAATCTGGAAATTATCCCTGATAGATTGTCATTGACTAAGATGGAAAAGAAGCCCGGAGAAAGCTTTCGAGAGTATGGTTTCAGGTGGAGGGAATAGGCGGCATGTGTGGATCCGCCAATGAAAGAAGGAGAAATGGTAGATTGTTTCCTACAAGCATTAGAACGGACATACTACGGTCATTTGGTGTCTGCAATCAGGAAAACCTTTAATGAGGTAGTAAAGATGGGGAGTTTTGTGGAAGAGGGTCTGAAGACGAATAAGATTATGAGCTACTCAGCCATCAAGGCTACAAACCAAGCAATACAGACGGGAACAGGAGGGTCGACTAGAAAGAAGAAGAAGGAAGAAATGGCGGTTATTGAAGGTAGATCTTGGTCCCGGGACCCCAACCCATATCATCATCAACCGCGCCCATACCAACCATATCCACCAGCACCATATAATCCACCTCCACCATACTACCCTCCAACTAGTCCCCAAAATGTCTACCATGCACAAAATGCCAATCCACCTTCAAAAACCTACAAAAACCCAAACCGACCCAACTTCCGTCCTGACCCTGAAGTAAAAGGTGACAGGGCTCAAAGGAAAAGAACATTCACCCCTCTGGGAGAGTCATATACCAGTCTTTTTCACCATTTGAGAGAACTAGGGATGCTGAACCCCATTGAACCTAAAATTACTAACCCTCCACCTAGAAATTTAGACCAATCTGTCCGTTGTGAATACTGTTCTGGGGCACCGGGACACGATACGGAGAAATGTTGGCACTTAAAGTTTGCAATACAAGAACTCATTGACTTCATGAGAATTGAGGTGCAAGCTCCATAGACTCCCAACATAACGCAAAATCCTTTGCCAGCGCATCATGAGACATATATGATAGAGCTAGTACTGGGAGAAAGCTGCAGAAAACCTTCTCAGACGGTGATGACAATTAAAGCAAATAGCAAGGTCGAGGAGAAAGTTGAAAGTGAGAAAGTGTCAATTGAGTTACTAGCAAAATAGCCATCGGTTATGATTGAGCCTGAGCCCGTGAAAGTAATAGTACCTAGAGTGAAGCCCTTGCTGACTGTGAATGGGGCTTATATAGAGCCAGTGGTTATTAAACCAGTTGTTCAGATGCCGGTTGTAAGTACCAAAGCCATAACGTGGAATTATGATAAAGTAACTATGATGTATAAAGGGAAAGAAGTTAAGGGGGAAATATGTGAAACTCATGGTTTAACTCGCTTTGGGCGATGCTTTGCCCTAGATGAGTTGAGAAAGACGAATGTGGTGAAAGAAAATCCAGCTTATGTAAAGAAAGCAATCACTGAGGAAAAGGCTGAGGAATTTCTAGAGAAGATGAAAGTTCAAGATTACTCTATAGTTGAACAATTGAGGAAGACGCCCGCGCAAATATCATTGTTATCCCTGTTAATTCATTCTGATGAACATAGAAAGGTGTTGATGAAAATTCTAAATGAAGCCCACGTACTGGAGAAAATCTTGGTATGTCATCTGGAGAAAATCACAAACAAGATATTTGAGACAAATAAGATAACATTTTCGGACCGCGAGTAGCCATTTGCAGGGACGGAGCATAATAAAGCACTATACCTCACGATAAAATGTGAAGAATCTGCAGTAACCCGTGTTTTGGTTGACAACGGATCAAGCGCTAATATCTGTTCGTTGTCAACTCTGGGGAAGTTGAAAGCTAGTCATGAGAGAATTCACCAAAAGAGTGTATGTGTGAGGGGTTTTGTTGGAGGCAGAAAGAACACCGTGGGGGATATCATACTAGAGCTTGCTATCGGACCAGTGGATTTCACCATGGAGTTTCAAGTGTTGGATGTCGCTGTATCATACAACCTTTTGTTAGGATGTCCATGGATCCATGCTGCGAAAGTAGTATCATCTTCTTTGCATCAAATGGTAAAATTTTAGTAGGAGCAGCAAGAAATAATAGTGCACGGGGAAGACGATGTTTGTAATGCTATTACACCATTTGAGGAAGTTGAAGGAGATAAAGGTATGTGGGTGTACCAAGTAATGGACATCGTGACTGTGAACAAAATATCTGAAGGAGAAAACATGCCAGTACCCACGGTGGCCCCGGCATCGGTTATGGTCGCCAAAGAGATCATAAAGAATGGGTTTTCTCTAGGAAAGGGTTTAGGAGTTACCTTACAGGGTATAACACAGCCAATTCACCTTCCAGGTAGTACTGATACTTTTGGCTTGGGTTTCAAACCAACTATTGCTGATATACAGAGAGCTAAGAAGTTCAAAAAGAAAGGTCGGGCCCTCCCCAAACCTATCCCAAAATTGTCCAACTCCTTTGTCAAGCCTGGTACACAGAGACGTCTGGCAACTGTCATGCCAAACGGTGCAGAGATAAAACCGGATGAAGAGCTTCTAGTTAGATTTGAAAGGTTGTTTGAAAATGTGAATGTGATGGAGACGGGTGAAGGAACAAGCAAAATGGACGTTCAATTTGTTGAACCCCACATTATGCTAAATAACTGGGAAGCTACTCCTCTTCCGATCATGAGGGAGTTGTGGTAGTTAGCTTTTAATATTTCATTCCCAAAACTGTCTTGTTTTAAAATTGTAATATTTCATTCCCAAAACTGTCTTGTTTTAAAATTGTAATCCCATATCCCGTCAAATCAAATGTACCCAAATCTCGTTACCTTTCAAAAATTCAATGAAATGCAATTTATTTTCTTGATATGAAGAATTTTATCGATCGATTTAGGAAAGATGAAAAAACAAAGGCCCCCTCTTTCTCGCTTCATTTTGCCTTATTTTATTTTCTTCTTTTGTACAGTTCAATATTTGTTGATTCCAATGATATGTCATGCATGAAGGATTCCCGGTCCTGTCTTGATAATCAAATAGTTATACAGGAAATTAAAAATAAAAATAAAGTGGAATATAAGGATGAGGAAGTATTGGAGGAAATGAGTAAAGATTTGAGCCATTATGAAGAAAAACCCAAATCGAACTTAAATGAGACGGAGTCTATTAATTTGGGAAGTGAGGAGAATGTCCGAGAAACGAAGATTACTGTGCATTTAGAGACTTCACTCAGAGAAGATTTAATCAGGTTGTTACATGAGTACAAGGACATATTTGCTTGGTCTTATGATGACATGCCCGGGCTTAGTACTGACCTGGTGGTACATAAATTAAGGAAAAACAAAAGTTAAGGAAGTTTAAAATAGACATCAGTATGAAGATAAAAGAAGAAGTCAACAAGCAATTCGAGTCGAAGGTCATACGTGTCACTAAATATCCCACCTGGTTAGCTAATGTTGTGCCTGTTCCAAAGAAAGACGGAAAAACCAGCGTGTATGTTGATTATCGAGACCTCAATAAAGCTAGTCCAATGGATGATTTTTCATTGCCATCCATATATTGATTGAAAATTGTGCCAAACATGAGATTGGTTCTTTTGTGGATTGTTATGCGGGTTATCATCAGATCCTGATGGACGAAGAAGTTGTAGAAAAGACGGCCTTTATCACGCCTTGGGAAACATATTGCTACAGGGTGATGCCGTTTGGGTTAAATAATGCCGGAGCTACATATATGAGGGCAATGACCACTATGTTTCACGGAATGATACATCGAGAGATTGAAGTATGTGTGGATGATGTTATTATCAAGTCCAAAAAGCAATGTGACCATGTCAAGTATTTAAGGAAGATTTTCCAGAGGCTCCGAAGATATAATCTCAAGCTCAATCCAGTAAAGTGTGCTTTTGGAGTGCCATTAGGAAAGTTATTGGGGTTCATAGTAAGTCGGTGTGGTATTGAATTAGACCCGTCAAAGATAAAAGCGATCCCGAACTTGCCTCCACCGAAGAACAAGAAAGAAGTGATGAGTTTATTGGGCAGGTTGAATTATATTAGCAGATTTATTGCTCAGTTAACATCAACCTGTGAGCCCATTTTTAAATTACTAAAGAAAGATGCTGCGGTGAATTGGACTGATGAATGTCAAGAGGCATTTGACAAAATTTAGGAATATCTGGCTAATCCTCCTATTTTGGTTCCTCCAGAACCTGGAAGGCCCTTGATCCTTTATCTGACTGTATTGGATAATTCTTTTGGCTGTGTGCTGGGGCAGCACAATGAAACAAGGAAGAAAGAGCAAACAATATATTATCTTAGTAAGAAGTTTACATCTTACGAGGTAAATTACACTCAGTTGGAGAGAACATGTTATGCTTTAACATGGGTTGCGCAGAAGTTTAAACATTACTTGTCTTCTTATACTACTTATCTGATATCTTGGTTGGACCCACTAAAGTATATATTCCGGAAGCCTATGCCCACAGGAAGACTCGCTAAATGGCAAATTCTACTTACAGAGTTTGATATCATTTATGTAACTCGCACTATAATGAAGGCACAAGCAATCGCTGACCATTTGGTAGAAAATCCAGTCGATGATGAGTATGAACCATTGAAGACATATTTTCCTGATGAGGAGACAATGAATATTGAAGAAGTGAAACAAAACGATAAGCCAGGCTGGAGAATGTATTTTGATGGGGCCGTCAACAACAAAGGGGTCAAAATTGGAGCAGTACTCATCTCAAAAACGGGTCAGCATTATCCCATTACCGCTTACCTTTGATTTTTCTGTACTAATAATATGGCCGAGTATGAAGCATGTATATTGGGATTGAGAATGGAAATAGACATGGGTATTCAAGAGATTTTGGTCATGGGTGACTCGGATCTCTTGATATATCAGATTCAAGGAGAGTGGGAGACAAGGGATTTGAAACTTATACCTTATCGACAGTGTCTGCATGAACTATCTCAGAGGTTTCAATCCATATAGTTCAAGCACATCCCAAGAATGCACAACGAAGTAGCAGATGGCTTAGCCATATTATCGTCCATGTTGCACCATCCAGACAAAGCTTATATAGATCTATTACAGATACAAGTTCGAGATCAAAATGCTTATTGTTTTGTTGTAGAAGAAGAACATGACGGTGAGCCGTGGTATCATGATATTAAAGAATATTTGAGGACAAGAGTGTACCCAGCGCAATCCACGTGAGACCAGAAAATGGCAATAAAGTGACTAGCAAATGGATTTTTCTTCAGCGGAGGAGTTGTATACAAAAGAACCCCAGATTTGGGTTTACTGAGATGTATAGATGCACAGCAAGCCGACACAATCATGGCTGAAATACATGCAAGAGCTTGCAGACCTCATATGAGTGGATATGTTTTGGGAAAGAAAATACTAAGAGCGGGATATTATTGGCTCACCATGGAGCGTGATTGCATTAGATATGTGAAGAAATGCCACCAACGTCAGATACACGGAGATTTGATTCACTCCCCACCTTATGAGTTGCATACAATGTCAGCATCGTGGTCGTTTGTTGCCTGGGGCGTGGATGTCATTGGCCCAATAGAGCCCACAGCATCTAAAGGGCACAGGTTTATCTTAGTAGCAATTGATTATTTCACTAAATGGGTGGAGGCGAAGACATTTAAAGCAGTGACAAAAAAGGCGGTAGTGGATTTCGTACACACAAATATCATTTGTAGATTTGGAATTCCTAAGGTGATTATCACGGATAATGGAGCAAATATGAACAGTCACCTCATGGCAGAGGCATGTCAAAAGTTCAACATCCTACACCGTAACTCTACACCTTATTGGCCTAAAGCAAATGGAGTAGTTGAGGCTGCGAATAAGAATATTACGAAGATTCTCAGGAAGATGGTGGAAGAGTCAACACAGTGGCATAAAAAATTACCATTTGCTCTTATGGTTTATCGTACAATTGTACGTACTTCAATTGGCGCAACACCTTACTCGTTGGTGTACGAAACAGAGGCAGTCATACCTGCAGAAATTGAAATACCTTCCCTTCAGATCATAGCTGAGGCTGAAATTGACGATGATGAATGGGTAAATGCTCTGCTAGAACAATTGAGCTTGATCGATGAGAAAAGGCTAGCAGTAGTCTGTCATGGACAGTTATATCAGCGAAGGATGGCCAGAGCATACAACAAGAAAGTACGTCCACGGAAATTCGAAGATGGACAATTGGTGCTAAGACGTATTTTACCACATTGGGCCGAAGCAAAAGGAAAGTTTGCGCCTAATTGGCAAGGGCCATTCATGGTATCCCGGGTATTGTCCAGCGGAGCTTTATATTTAACAGATGTTGAAGGAAAATATGTAGAGACTGATATCAACTCCAATGCAGTCAAGAGATATTATGTATGATTCCTTTTTCATATGTAAAATTGTATTTTTCATAATTTTGAAATTAAAATGATGAAGGCATTTTATTCTCTATCCAAACACTTTACCCATTGCCACCCCTTTTGAGTTTTACTGCATTATTCTTTCATATCCCTCTCTCGGAATAAATTATGGACAAGAAAATTAAAATAAAAGAAAAAAAAAGGATGAAGAAAAATGAAAATGAAGGAAAAATGATGAAGAAAAAAAAGAAAAAAAAGAAAAAGAAAAATTGGGAAAAGTAAAATGACGAACGATCGTATGTTCCGAACTACGTTTTGACTTGATCCCGAAAGGATACGTAGGTAGCCTCAATGAGGTTCAGTCATGATAAAAATAAAATCCAAGATTCCCCAAATATTGAAACTCGGGCACAAGTTATGTTTTGTGATTACGAGAGTTGTAAATATTTTTGAACCCTCGTTTAAAAATTTTGAGCCTTTATTCCTTTCGTTCTAAACCCATCTAAAAGCCACATTACAGTCCAAAGAAAGACCTTCTGATTAATTTCAAGAAAATGACAATACAATAAGAATAAGGAGAAATATGTCATGGACAATACTCGGAAGTTTGGAAATAGAAATATAAAGAAAAATAAAATTAGAGAGTCTTATTGGTGAAAACCCTAACGGGTACCATAAGGCGAATGTGAGATGAGAGATAAATAAAAATGAGAGAGTCTTATTGGTGAAAACCCTAGCGGGCAGCATAAGGCGAATGTGAGATTAGAAAAAAAAATTAGAGAGTCTTATTGGTGAAAACCCTAACGGGCAGTATAAGGCGAATGTGAGATGAGAGAAAACTAAATGAGAGAGTCTTATTGGTGAAAACCTTCATAGGCACCATAAGGCGAAAGTGAGGAATATTCTGATGAAAGGGGAAACAGCAAAATAAGGAAGGTTCGGGTTGAAAGGAAAGATGAGATTGAGACAAGAACGATTCGATTGGACAGACTGGGTCGGATATTCAAATACATGGCATGGTCAAAGGAATCAGCCTTCATACCCAGATAAGTTCTATTTTTACTTCAAAATACCCTCATCCCTGAAATTCAGGTCTTTGCATTTCATTTTATTTGTCCAAAACCAGTTGCCAGTTGAATGCTAACTACCAGTTTCTCATGTTAGATGGCATAGTAACACTGGATCAAAGGAAAAGAGAAAATAAAAATGGCGATCATAAGGCCGAAAGAAAATAAAAGGAAAAGAAACAAAAAGACAAAAGCAAAATAGGATTGCAAGAGAAAGTTGAGAAAATCTGGCGATAAATTGCAAAGCAGAATGAAACAAGAAGAGGCGGACGATGGAAGCAAGGCCAACAAGAATGCCAGTTTCTAACCATCATTTTATAACTAATAAATTGTTCACTTATTTAGACAGCGACAAAAGTTTCAAATTCTCACTAATCACTTCAAAGTGAATGTGACCAATGTGGGAGAAAACATCAAATAGAAAATAGCAATAAAAGGAGAGAATCCACAAGGGAGGACTCACTCAGTAATCAGGAACCTACCCAAACAGCAAGGGAGATATTATCTTTTCGAAATTCACACCCCAGTTATCAAACTGAGGGAATATTTTTCTACATTTTTATTTTCATGCATCAGGCGCCCACCTGTATAACAAGGGAATACTTTCTGCATTTTTAAAAAGTTGTTCTAACAGAGTAACACCATAATACATGGAAAGCCCCACACTGGGGCAGAGGAAAAAGATTTCTTTGATTTTGTTTTTAAACAAGTATCAACCTGGAAGCAAGAAGCGCACTTTGAAGTCACACAAATGGATGGAAGCAGTATATCAGAAGCAGAAAATAAGCAAAAATTCACAATAAAGAAGATTGCAAATAAAGAGCAACATGTGATATGGAAAAGCAAGACAATACAAGAAGACAAGACATATATATGATTTTCTTGTAATCCATAGATCATAGCTTAGAATAGCTTCTTTATTCATTTTATCCCGATGTAATAAGGAGTTAACAGCAGCAACATCAAGTCCGTGGTAGTTTCAAACTACCAGACTTTCTCAAACTACACTGACATGATTCCTGTTTAGCCCAAGATATGTAGGCAACCACTGAAGCAGGGTGCGGTCAAAAGTTTTTCAAAATGCTTCTTACGGAATATGCAAGTGGGCAAAAATCTCATTACTGCTCACTTATCTTTGCACTGAAACTCTTCGTGTTCCCGAGCAAAGAGGGGCAGCTGTGAGCATGTGATTTTTGCCGTGAGCAATTAAATTCCAACATATATAAAAATAATACAAAAATGATTTTTGTGTGCAATTGGTGATTTAATTGAAATACTTGTTTTTTGTTTTAAAAATAAAATTGAAATTAAAATTACAAAATAAATCAATTAGAAAATATCAAAAAAATGTGAAAATTCAAAAAAATCAAGAAAATACAAAAATACCGGAAAAATAAAAGAAAAATGGCCAAAATACCAGAAAAATCAGGAAAAAATAGAAAAGTAAAGGAAATATAATAGTTGAAAATGAATACAAAAAGAGAAATATAAAATACAAAAAGCAAATACAAGAAATAATTAAAATTCAAGCTAAAAAGACAAAATACAATATAGTTTGGGCTATATATATATATATATATATATATATATATATATATATATATATACCCCAAGCCCAAATATACCAGGCTCAAAAGACAAGCATGGTCTGCCCAGACTCGTGACCAAACGACACCGTATAAGCCAAATAAATATCTACCGTTGATGACTAAATCTAATGGACCAGATGAGGCAGTTCTATTGAAAATTAAACAATGTCGTGAAAGGAATTGATCCGGGCCGTTCAATATGGATGATCAAACGGATGATACTAGGTCTCATTAAAAATCCAAACGACGTAGTATAGTGAAACAATCATAGCCGTCCAAGTTTAATATCTAACAGACATGAGGAAGTCTTTTATTTAACCAAATGATACCGTTTTGAGGCAAAGGATCCTGGCCATTAATCTTGGTTAATCCATGGCCAGGAATCAACGAGACACAATGAGTATAAATACTCCCATCTCCCGTTCATAATTCATTACACACATACATATTACAAACCATAGAGAAACCCTAGCCGCCTCAGACCTCTCTTCTTCTTTCTTGGTCTCCCATGGAGACTGGCCGGCAAACCTGCCTCAACCACCATCTCCGGCTCAGGCGAGCCACTAACACTTCACCCCTCACCCACCAACTCCTCAAACCACCATGAAAACCCCACCAAAACTAAAAGTCCCATCTTCTTGAAACTCCGATCGCCGGAACCCTAGCTGGCGGCCTCACCAAGTATGAACCAGCACCGGAAATTAACACCCTAGGACCACCTTGAGGTGATCTATCACCCCATATAGGTGGCTAGTTTGGAATATCCCCGAAACTTCTCGAATATAAGAAAAAGACTCGTTGGAACCCTACTCCTACTAGTACCCAAAATAACCCTACCCCCCAAAAAACCATTATACCAACATCCTAGACCACCCCATATACACCAAAACCCAAATCAAAAGCCCCATCTGAAAAGTCCAACACTCAGAAGACCAAACGTCTTCAGAGTCCTGAAAAATGAAAAAAATAAAGAAGAAAAGAAAAAAAGAAGAAAGAAGAAAAGAAAGAAAGAAAAAGAAAAAGGAAAAATCCTGAAAAAAAAACTAAGTTCCCATCCCTGCTTCTATTTCTTGTTTGCTGTTCGAAAAATGTTTTCTTGGCATGTCTATGATATTTTTATGAACTTGTCTCTTCTGCATGCTTAAAGAATAAGAATATATCTCTATTTTTGTGAATGTTACGCATGCCTAAGTCTATTAAAATGTTCTTAGGGTTTTTGGTGGTAATCACGCATGAATCATGTGTTAATAAGCATGTTGTATGTGTTTGTTCATCATGCTCTGTCTAAAATTGTGTTTTGGTTAGTTGGAATTCAACCATTATCAAACTTCTCCTCTGAGTTCTGATTAATTGAAAATTAATTTGCGATTAAGGCTATATGTGCAAAGTAACATAAAACGGGCTATCTTTGTAACTTGATTCATTTGTGAGTTCATTTTGAATCTTTGGATGTTTTTGTAACTTGGGTCATGAGTGTAAAGATTTTGGGGCTAATTCTGAAAGATAAGTCTGTTTAGTGACTGTGCTTCTATCTTGTGGTTATTTCTGAAAGTTAAGTCTATGGCCATTTATGTCGTTAAGTGGTTATACTGTTGGTTAATTAGCTGTACTTCTATTTTATAAGTCTGGCTATTAAGTGGCTATTTCTGAAAGTTAAATCCGTTTGCTAAGGTTATTTCTGAAAGTTAAGTCTATGCCCATTTCTGTCGTTAAGTGGTTATATTGTTGATTAATTAGCTGTACTTCTATTTTATAAGTCTGGCTATTAAGTGGCTATTTCTAAAAGTTAAATCTATTTGCTAAGCAGCTGAATTTCTATTAAGTGGTTATTTCTGAAAAATATTGGCTAATAATGAAAGGTTTTGGGGGTCTGAATTGGTTAAGTCTTAAAACATCTATAATCAGTGGTTACTTATTAAATAACTTTCAACCCTAGTTCTTCCAGACCATAGGTAGGTCGGGTAATTTGAAATAAACACAAAGGGTACAAAAGGAATGATAAATGGTATTACTGAGGATTTAATAGAGCCTATAAGGCTAAAACTGACTTTAGTGCCTAGTATTTCTGCAACTACCTATAAAACAAAGGGCAAACTGGGCATAACTAAAAGGCATTTGTGTAACAAACCTTAGCAAGTGAGGGTAACTAGGTAAAACACACCTAAAAGAACCCTATAGAATTGCCTAGAACCTTCTAGCAAGGGTTCAAAGGCATTTCGACATAGTCTTATTAGACTACACTGTAAATAATTAAAAATAATAAGGGGAGGGGAATGAAATTAACTTATTTGAATTTCCCCTCAATTCCCCCCAAAATCAGTCTATAAATAGGCTATTAGTAAGCCTGAAAAAAAGGTTGGGAATTAGAGATTCTATTCTGAAATTCAGGGGTTACAACCTGAGGTTAGATTTTGAAAGTTCAGAAACTAGGGAATTCCACATATATAGCTCTTAGCTATTAAGTTGGGTGTTGGTTTGGGAATTTCTTCAGGGTCAACTCTTTTTGAATTCATCTGGACTTTACTTGAATTCTTTGATTCTGCTTGGTTGATATGCTGGATTTCATATTTGGGGTTTTCTGTTAGCTGTTCTACTGTGATTGATCTGTCTCGTTGATGTTGCTGTTTTGCTGCTATTAGTTGTTGATTATCTTCTTCTCCAAAGCCTTAGACTCATAGACTTGTTGTGAACTAGGTACACTTCTGCTTCTGGAGATTGTAATCGAGATTATGATGAAGAAATAAAGCTTGATTAATTTTTGATGATGTCATTTTGTTTCTTCTATCATAGCTGTAGTTAATTTGTAGATTCCGTTGTAATTCATTAGGAATGGTTGTAATAACTAACAATTATATGAATTCGAGATAGAGTAGAGTAGAGTAGTTCGCATAGTAGTTAAACAAAATTCAGTAATTAAACTATCACCTAATTAAAATCTAAAACAGGCTAATACAAAAACTAATACACTTAGATAAATAGGTATAATTCTGAAATTGGACGTATGAACTAGAATATAGTTACTTTTGTTAGTTACAACTCTAAATCAGGATCGATTTAGTCTAAAAAAGAGTAAGTAGTCTAGTAGTTCAAACTGTATTATCGCCTACCTTCAAAATGATTTATATACAGATTTGCTTTTAGATGTTTGTAATTGTTATCAATTCAAGTATGTTTAGTAAATATTACAATATTGTTTTTCCTTTTAGTTAAATAAGTGACAAAATAATCCTGCAAGCTAGTATTAATTACCTGAATATCAGAACTTACTATATGGTATAACAACATTGATACAAACTACTGTGCTAGAATTTTAATAGTTGTTAAATCTTAAAATTAGTAGTGATCAAAATGTCATTTGATATCGTCTGAAATTTTTTAATTAGTAATGCTGATTAATAAAATGCTTATGTTGAAATAATAATTCATGTTTGCTTATATAGTCTGGGCCTAATTGTGTAAAAAGGCCCAGATCTGGTTAATGTGATACTTGTAATCCCAAGTAGTTACAATAACATATATTGAGCTACAGATGCCTATCCGTTCCAGTATGGACCGTTAAAGTAGTCCAAAGTCCAGGCCCAGTAGTAAATAAATGGCCTAGACCCTGATGTGATAGTAAGAAAAATAACACAAGAACAATATGTATATTGAGGAAACAACAGAAATAGAAAAACATAGTATATGACTAAATTTGGACTTTTAAAAATAAGGGATGAGCCTTGTCTTGAAGATGAAAAATATACGGGGCCCCCAAATGGATTTCAATATAAAGTGTTAGATTTGAAAGGACCGTTTAGCAAATTTCACGGTCTTTCCTAAAGTTAATAAGACGTAGACGTTATCGGCGCGATTAAAAATTACATTCCTAATATGGGTGCACATTTTATGTGACCCAAATCTCAAATCTCGGTGAAGCTGAAATGCATTAAAGTCAAAGGCGTACTGGTTGTGGTGTGACTCGAAATTCATTTTCGTGACATCGCAAGTCTTTAAAAATAACAAAGTGGGACATTAAAAAATATTTTTATAAAAGCATATAAAGAAATCAAATAAGACAAATACAACTGTTGAGCGACCGTGCTAGAACCACGGAATCCGGGAGTGCCTAGCACCTTCTCCCGATTTAACAGAATTCCCTATCCGGATTTCTAGTTTCGCAGACTGTTAAAACATAGTCATAATTTCCTCGGATTCAGGATTAAACCGGTGACTTGGGACACCATTATCTTTCCAAGTGGCAACTCTGAGCTTTAAATAAATCCCGTTCCGACTGTCCTTAAAGTGGAAAAACTCCTTTCGTGTTGTTATTATTATATCCCTTCTTGGGGTGTATTTATAAATAGCAGGGTATACTTATCTAAAAAAGTAGTAAAAAAGGGAGGTGTGACAACCGAAATAACAGTCCAACTGATCCGGTGTCACAAGTCTCAGTCTCTAATAATAGAATAAAACCTATACAACTAAGTCTAAGCATGATAAACAAAATATAGATAGAGGAAGGGAGAGATCAGATCATGCGGACGCCGGCAGCTAACTCGATGTCTCCTCAACAGCTAGAAAGACGGCAATATATAGCTCAACTGCCCTCTTGGATCCCTGTATCTGCACACAAGGTACATGGAGTACAGTGAGTACTTCCAACTCACTGAGTAGTAGAAATAAATAATAACTGAAAATAAGAACACTTGTAAGAACACTAAACAGTTCTAAGGGTAACAGTACAGGTAATCACATTTCTAAGGTGGAGAGTCCATTTTTAGTCTACTACAGTCTCACACTGATCCAACACTGCTGCGGTGCAGAGCCCGATCCTTACTAATACTGTCACGGCGTGGAGCGCGATCCAATATAAATATAATGCTGCGTGCAACCCGATCCAATATAATAGATATAATGTTGCGGCATGCAACCCGATCCAATAATATATAATTGCGCTCACTGGGTGTGTTTGCATACTCCGGAGGGGCTCCTTCAGCCCAAGCGCTATAATACTGTGGTGTGCAGTCCAATCCACACATATATCACTACAGCTTGAATTCCGATCCATATATACATATCACTGCGGCGTGCAGTCCGATCCGATAGCAGTATATGTATATACTCATGCGGCGTGCAGCTCGATCCGGTATGTATATCGATACCTCACTATGGGTCCTCGACCCCTCTCATTCAATATAGACGTGGCCTCTCGGGCTTACTCAGCAAGAATAAGGTATTCAACCCTAGGTATTCTCACTTAGAGTACATTTCTAGTACCGGTTCATGTTATGTTATACAACTAAGAGTACGACTAAGAGTATGTATTCAACAGATATAGGGTCATTTCGCTCCATAGGCTTCCCTAAGAATCTACAGATCGCCAGAAGGCCCCAAACACGGCAACTAGCCCAAATATACGAATATAAGCTCAGTCTCAGTCAATATACACAGTAAACCATCAATCGGGATGGACTACGTCCGAATCCCCAGTCACATTATCACCACGCTCATCACATGACGCGTGTTTCATCTCAACAAAGCATTGTATAATGCAAATACGGGGTTTCAAACCCTCAGTATATCATTCATGACTACCACTCACCTCGAACCGGCCAAAGTCGTAGCTCGCCTTGCGCTTTCCTCGCCAATCGACCTCCTCAGGTGCCAAATATGATCAAAACCAATAAGAATACATCAAAATAGGATTATGAACCATAACCCAATTGAAAGGACTAGAAAAAATATCTAAAAACATGAAGTTTCCAAAACCCGAGCCCCAGGCTCGCTTCTCGAAAAATTACAAAGTTCACATTTTCAGAATCTTAATTTCTCCACGAGTCTGTGCATATAAAATTTATCAAAATCAGACTTCAAAGCCTCCAAATCATGATTTTACATAGCAAAAATTAAAGCCCTAACTTCCTCAATTTACAGCCAAATTCAGAGAATTAAAGGAAGATTCTTCGATAAAATGATGTATTTGGACCACGAGACTCACCTCCAATCATTTCCCAATGAAATCCTTTTCAAATTCTATCAATTAGCTCTTAAGGTGCTCAAAATGGAGGAAAATGTCAAAGTTTCGCGACTGATTTCGTTTCTTAAAACCCTTATGTCGCCCAGATTTAACCCTATGCAATCGCAGCACTTGGCATGCGATCGCAATGAACAAAATTTTAGGAGTTCAAAATTACTATATGCGTACGCATTCAACCATATACGATCGCAGTACTTGACCTTCCAAGCCTATGCGATTGCGACCTACCTCATGCGATCACATAGTTTAAATTATGTTGCCCCTTTAAACCTCTTATGCGATCACGTCCAATCCAATACGATCGCACTACTTCACTGACCAATGCTATGCAATAGCAGCCTTGACCATGCGATCGCAGAGAACAAATACGATGCCTTCCAGCAGGAATTATATGCGATCGCAGCAGGCCCTCTGCGATCGCAGGGAAAAAAAGCCTGCACTTATGATAGCAGAAAAACTGACTTCCCACTCAACCAAAAATGGTCCGTTTGGACCCCTGGATTCACCCCGAGTCCCCGGCACCTTAACGAAAACCACCAACCTACTCCAAAATATGATACAAACTTGTTTCAATCATAAAAATATATCCTTAAACACAAAAATCGTCAAATTAAGGCGAATTCAAGCCTATGTTTCAACTAAAACTTCCGAAACCAACATCTAATCAAAAACCCAACCAAACGATGTCTGAATGACCTGAAAATTTGCAGACATATCCAAAATCACCTAACAAAGCTACCGCAACTATTTCCATACTGAGTCCCAGTTCAAAATCTCACATATCGACCGGAATTCGCCAAAATTCCAACTTCGCCAATTCAAGCCTATTTCTACACCGGACCTCCGAATTCAATTCCAATCGCTCTCCTAAGTCACAATTGATCCCCCAAAGCTAACCGAACCATCAGAATTTAATTTTGATCCCTCTAAATCATAAGTAAATGTCCAGTTGACTTTTCCAAACTATTCCTTCATCAAAGAGACTATTTGTCTCATTTCCTACCAAACTCGATCCAAATTGACCCAAATTCAACAAATACATATATTGAAACATGAACAAGCATATAACGGGGAATACAAGGTGGTAACTCACGTGACGACGGATCGGGTCATCACATTCTATGCTGTAAAACCTATGTATCTTCATATTTTACTCCTTATTTGGGCACGACCTGAGGGTTTCTTATATTGCCCGTGCATGTATCTACCCTGGTGGGCGATACCATTATTGTGGACCATGTGTACCGGTCCTGTCGTGTTACTATTGGGGGTCTAGAGATCCCAGTAGACTTGTTGCTGTTGAGCATGATCGACTTTGATGTTATTTTGGGTATGGACTGGCTATCTCTGTGCCATGATATTCTTGACTGTCATGCCAAGACAGCCACTTTGGCTATGCTGGGTATTCTGAGGATCGAGTGGTGAGACATGACTGATTATTTACCCAGCAGGGTAATTTCTTTCCTAAAGGCCCAATGGATGGTTGGGAAGGGATGTCTTAAATATTTGGCATTTGTAGGGGACGTTGGAGCTGAGACTCCCAGTATTGATTTAGTTCCCATTATGAGGGATTTTTCTGATGTGTTTCCCTCGGACCTGTCGGGCATGCCGCCAAACAGGGATATTAACTTTGGGATTGATTTTATGCCGGGCACTCAACCTATTTCTATTCCTTCTTATCGTATGGCACCAGTTGAGTTGAAGGAATTGAAGGAGCGGCTTCAGGAACTCCTAGATAAGGGGTCCATTCGGCCGAGTCCATCCTAGATAAGGGGTCCATTATAGGCAGATGAACAAGGTAACAGTGAAGAATAACTATCCTCTACCATGCATTCATAATTTGTTTGATCAGCTCTAGTGAGCGAGGGTATTCTCGAAGATTGATCTTCATTCAGGCTATCACCAACTGAAGATTAGAGATTCTGATATTATGAAAAAAACCTTCAGGATGAGATATAGGCATTATGCATTTCTAGTGATTTCTTTTGGGCTGACTAATGCCCCAGCCGCATTCATACATTTGATGAACAGTGTGTTCCGACCGTATTTGGATACCTTCGTGATCGTGTTTATTGATGACATCCTGGTGTACTCTCGTAGCCAGGAGGAGCATCCTCAGCATCTGAGAGTTGTATTACAAACGTTGCGTGAGGAGAAGCTTTATGCCAAGTTCTCCAAGTGTGAGTTTTGGCTCGAGTCTGTGGCTTTCTCTGGGACACGTGGTGTCCAGTGATGGGATACAGGTGGATCCGAAGAAGATAGAAGCGGTGGAGAGTTGTCCTACACCGACCTCAGCCATTGAGATTTGTAGTTTCCTAGGATTGGCGTGATATTATCACCGATTTGTTTAGGGATTTTCTTCTATTGCTTCACCCTTGACTAAGTTGACTCAGAAGGGTGCTCCATTTGTGTGGTCCGAGGAGTATGAGGGAAGCTTTCAGAAGCTCAAGACAACATTGACCACGGCGCAAGTTTTGATATTTCCATCAGCTTCAGTCTTACACTGATCCAACACTACTCCGGCGCGCAGCCCGATCCTTACTAATACTGCTGCAATGTGCAGCCCGATCCATAGATACAATGCTACGGCGTGCAACCCGATCCAATAATATATAACTGCACTTACTATGGTGTGTGCAGACTCCGGAGGGGCTCCTTCAACCGAAGAGCTGTAATACTGCGGCGTGCAGTTTGATCCACATATATATCACTGCAGCATGCAGTCCGATCCATATATATATATCATTGTTGCGTGCAGTCCGATCCATATATATATCATATATACAGTACTGCAGCGTGCAGTCCGATCTGATAGCAGTATATGTATATACAGCTGCGGCGTGTAGCCCAATCCGGTATGTATATCAATACCTCACTATGGGTCCTCGACCCCTCTCAGTCAATATAGACTTGGCCTCTCGGGCCCACTTAGCTAGAACATGGTATTCAACCCTAGGTATTCTCACTTAGAGTACAGTTCTAATACCGGTTCATGTTATGCTATACAGCTAAGAGCATGACTGAGAGTATGTGTTCAATAGATATAGGGTCATTTAGCTCCACAGGCTTTCCTAAGATTCTACGGATCGGCACAAGGCCCCAAACATGGCAACTAGCCCAAATATACAAATATAAGCTCAGTCTGAGATAATATACACAGTAAACCACCAATCGGGATGGACTAAGTCCGAATCCCCAATCAGAATATCACCACACTCATCATATGACTAGTGTTTCATCTCAACATAGCACTGTATAGTGCAAATACGGGGTTACAAATCCTCAGTATATCATTCATGACTACCACTCACCTTGAACCGTCCAATATCCTAGCTCGCCTTGCGCTTTCCTCGCAAATCGACCTCCTCAGGTTTCAAATCTGATCAAAACCAATAAGAATACATCAAAATAGGCTTATGAATCATAACCCAATCGAAAGGACTCGAAAAAACACCAAAAATACGAAGTTGCCAAAACTCGAGCCCTAGGCCCCCTTCTCAAAAAATTACGAAATTAACATTTTCAGAATCCTCATCTCGCCACGAGTCTGTGCATATAAAATTTATAAAAATTGGACTTCAAATGAGCCGACAAATCATGATTTTACATAGCAAAAATACAAGCTCTAACTTCCACAATTTATACCCAAATTTAGAGAATTAATGGAAGATTCTTCGATAAAATGATGTATTAGGACCACGAGACCTACCTCCAATCACTTCTGGATGAAATCCTCTTCAAATTCTATCAATTAGCTCTCAAGGTGATCAAAAATGGAGGAAAATGTCAAAGTTTCGCGACTGACTTCTTTTCTTAAAACCCTTATGTCGCCCAGATTTCACCATATGCGATCGTAGCCCTTGGCATTCGATCACAATGAACAAAATTTTAGGAGTTCAAAATTACTCTATTCGAACGCATTAAACCATATGCGATCACAGTATTTGACCTTCGAACCCTATGCGATCGCGACCTACCTCATGCGATCGCATAGTATAAATTATGCTGCCCCCTCAAACCTCTTATGTGATCGCGTCCAATCCAATGCAATCGCACTTCTTCAGTGACCAATGCTATGCGATCACAACCTTGACCATGCGATCTCAGAGAAAAAATATGATGCCTTCCCCATGACTTATATGCGATCGCAGCAGGCCCCTTGCGATCGTAGAGAACAAAAGCCTGCACTTATGACAGTAGAAAATCTGACTTCCCACTCAACCAAAAATGGTCTGTTTGGACCCTCAAATTCACCCCGAGGCCCCCAGGACCTCAACGAAAATCATTAACCTACTTCAAAATATGATACGAACTTGTTCCAATAATAAACAAATGTATTCTTAAACACAAAAAATCATCAAATTAAGGCAGATTCAAGCCTAAGCTTCAGCTAAAACTTCCGAAACCAACATCCAATCAAAAACCCAACAAAATGATGTCCGAATGAACTGACAATTTGCAGACATCCAAAATCACCTAATGAAGCTACTACAACTGTCGGAATTCCATTCCGACTCCCGGTTCAAATTCTCACCTATCAATCGGAATTCGCCAAAATTCCAACTTCGCCAATTCAAGCCTATTTCTACACCAGATCTCTGAATTCAATTCTGCTTACTCTCCTAAGTCGAAAATGATACCCCAAAGCTAACCGAACCATCAGAATTCGATTCCGAGCCCTCTAACTCACAAGTCAACATCCAGTTGACTTTCCCAAACTATTCATTCATCAAAGAAACTATTTGTCTCATTTCCTACCACCGAATTGACTCAAATTCACCAAATACATATATTGAAACATGAACAAGCATATAACGAGGAATACAGGATGGTAACTCATGTGACAACGGACCGGGTCGTCACAGTAGCTATACTCCCACAAGGAGACATTGGAATGGAATAAAACACATATTGTGGCATCTAAAAGGGACTACCGATATGGGCTTATTTTATGGCAATAATTGCAGTCCCGATCTTGTTGGTTGTGCTGATGATGGGTATTTATCCGACCCACACAAGGCTTGATCTCAAACAAGTTATGTGTTTACCTATGGAGGCACTGCCATATCTTGGCGATCGACTAAGCAATCAATTTTTGCTACTTTATCTAATCATACTGAGATAATGGCTATTCATGAAGCAAGACAAGAGTCTGTGTGGTTGAGGTCTATAATACATCTTATTCGAGACAAATGTGGTGTGAAATGTGACAAGTTACCCACTATTGTGTATGAAGATAATGCAGCATGCACAGCTCAATTGAAGGGAGGATTCATAAAAGGAGATAAGACAAAGCACATTTCACCAAAGTTATTTTTCACACATGATCTTCAAAAGAATGGTGATATTTGTGAGCACGTGATTTTTTTCCAAGCAAATAAGTCCAAAATAAATATATAAAAATGATTTTTTGTTTGATATTTGTTAATTATTGTGTTTTTTTTATTTGTTGAAAATAAAGTAAAGAAAATTAAAACAAAAATACAATTTGAATTAATTAGAAAATAACAAAAAATATAAGATAATTACTAGGAAAATTAGAAAATCAAAAGAAAAATACAAAATACAAGGGATAACAAATACGTTGGGAACAAATATGGAGGAAAACAAATATAAAATACAAGAAAAATACAGAAAAAATAATAAATAAATACAAGATGAAAATACAAAAAATTTAAGGTACAATATAATACAAAATACAAGGTATTTGGGCCAAAATCAAAATTCATTAGCCCAATTAACATAAAAAAGGCCTGGCCCAAAGAAATTAACTCCGACTGCCTATACACAGGCCCAAACGATGTCGCTTAGGGAAAAGATCTGGACCGTTAAAAATTGAATCAAACGGACCAAAATAATTGATTGTACAATAATTGAAACGACGCCGTTAGGAGAAGTGATCAGGACCGTCCAATTAATTGATCCAACGGATTAAAAGAAAGCCACACTTAAACCAAATGACACCGTTAAGATAAAACAATCACAACCGTCCAATTAAGTAATCTAACGGACGAGAGGAAGACTTCATTTAAATCGAACGACATCGTTTAGTGGCCAAGTAAATCATAGCCACTCATTTAATCTAATCTAACGGCTGAGGGACATCGTTAAAGGTTCAATATATCTATACACATCCGTTCATTCTCTCATTATACACTTCACACTTCAGAGATCAAACCTTAGCCGCCATATTTCCCTTCTCTCCTCTCCACACAGGCCACCGGAACTCTATCGGTGGTCTGCTTTTGGTCATCTTCTCCGGCTAGATCTCTCACCCCTGAACCTTCCCCTTCTCCTCTATCACCCCATTATATCAGCCCCGTCCAAATCTCTATCTTTCTCCCCAAATCTTGAAATACAGGTCGCCGGAACCCTAGCTGGCGACCACCAACCTATGAACCAGCCTCCAATATTGACACCATATAACAACCTTGAACTCCTCTTTCACCCTATCTAAACCCCTTTCCTCAAATATTAGCCTAAATCGACGAATATGAAAAAAACATCCCACCGGAACCCTACTCCGGCGGATACCCCCAAACCAAAACTGCCCCAAATCGAACCCCCGGCCCTCAGATATGAGTCGTTCACAACAAAAGAATGACTCCAAGAGTCTGAGTGGAAGACCAACAGTCAAAAGAGACTCAAGGTCTCTAAACAACCAGAAAATCAAAAACCAAAAGAAAGATGAAGAAAAATGAAGAAAAATGAAGGAAAAGAAGGAAAAGAAAGAAATAAAGAAAGAAAATGACAGAAAAGCTAAGTAACCCTAAAACCCTATTTTTTCTACTGTGCTTTGTTCTATCTTCATTATTTGTTAAGCCTGAACCTATTGCATGTTCAAAAGTCTTCTATGTGTACTTGAAATCGTCTGAATATTATCCTTTTCTGATTGAAGTCATTTGTTAAATCACATGCTCTGTAGTTATTTAATATTCTTGCTTGATAGATCTTGCTTGATTAAATGTTTTGATGAATTGGATTCAACCATTATTAAATTATTTGTCTGAGTCCTGATTAATCAATTGTTTAGTCGAAATTAGAGCTATATTTGCAAGTTTGTTTGAAACTGGCTATTATTGCAATACAGTTTAATTCTTGGCTCTTCTAAATTTTTGAGTACTTAGTCGTATTAGGACTATGTGTGTAAATGCTAAATATGGCTATTATTGCAATACAATTTGACTTTTCACTTGTATGGGTTCCTGACTATTTAAAAGGCTACTTGTGGCTAAGATTGCAAAGGGTTATTTCTGAAAAGGAGTTTAATTAGTTCTGAACAGGTTATAATATAAATTCTAAATCTCATGGGTTATTTGTTAAATACAGTTTGATTTTTGACTACTCAAGGTCTTAGCTAAACCTAAGGATGGTCGGGTAAATACACACAAAATATAGGGGTAAAAGGGGAATAGGTAAAGGGTATTCTGAAAATAATTTGGAAAGAATAAGGGTACAAAAGACAAATAGGCATGGTTTTGGTGTAATTAGCTAAACAATAAAGGGCAATTCAGGTATAGCGAAATGGCAAATAGGTAATAAACCTTAGCAAATGAGGGTAATAAAGGCATTAACGACTGAAAAGAATGATAGAGAATACCCTAGAACCTTCTAGCAGGGGTTCAAGTGTATTCCTATCAAATTCACTTAGACTAAACTAAAATAATTAAAAAAGAGTAGGGGTGGAAAATTTGAATATTTAATTATAATTTCCCTCCCATTCTACTAAATAAATAGGCCCCTTTAGGCCTTATTAAAAGTTTAAGAAGATTTAATACAGTGAAATATACAAAAACAAACTGAAATACACAAAAAACACACTGAAATAGTGCTACTGTTTCATTGCTGTTAGTTCTAGTGATATTTTATACTTCTGTTCGTTGTTCTTCATCTGTTTGATTGGATTCGCATGGTTTTCTACTTGCTTGGTTGAATTCAATGGGTTTTCTATTCAAAAGTCGTACATGTTGATGTGTTAATTTGCCTCTATTTCGGTTGATACTGGTTGCTGCTTATCGCTGATTTTCTTCTCCTTCATCCCTTAGAACTCATCATTTCATCTCATTTGATCAGGTACACTACTACCTCTCAAGGATGTAACTGAAATGCTTTGAAGAAATGAAATGCTGATTAGTTTCTATTTGTAATTGTATGTCTATTTTTGTCATAGCTATAGATATTTAGATTTTATGTAATTCATTAGGATTTGGGTTGTAATAAGGACTAGACTGAATGAACTTAATTCAGATTTATAGTTAGTAGATAACAATATAGGACATACATTAAATAGGTCAATCAAAATGATCACCTAGCTTTAAAATTGAAATTGGTTAAACTGAGTAGATTCACTTGTAGATTTATAACTACTCTGAAAATCAGACGTGTAATACAAGTACTTAGATGTTTTGTTAATTAAATTTTGAATCAGTATCACTTAATTCAAAAAGAATAAGTTAGTTAACATTTGGATCATGTTAATGGCTTAGCATCATTCAAACCTGTTTCGTAACAAAACTTGCGTTAAACTTTGTGATATTGTGTAAAATGGTAATCTGAATATAATTGAAATGCCAATGGTAATTCGAATATGTTTTAGTTGAAGATATAGGTTAATGCCTCCAGTTAAATAAAAACAACAAGGTAACTCTGCAATTAGTGTTTCAACTGATAAATAATAAGTAGATTAGACTCAGTTAATCTAATTAGCAGTAATATTCAAATGGAAATTAGTGTTAGTAGACATAGTTAATTTCTGGTATTGAGTAATATTTGCTTATATCTCTGTTAGTTGTATTAAAAAATGATCAAACATGCTTTAGATATAAATGATTTGGGCCTAGTCGTGGGTATAGGCCCAGATCTAATCGATATGGCAATTATGCCTTTGGATAGATACGGAGGTGTTAACTGGGCTTTAGTATCCAGTTGCACCTTGGTGCATCACTATTGAGTTAACCCAGATTCCAGGCCAAGTAATGTGTAAGTGCCTGAATCCAAATAGAGGATGGTATAAACTATTAAAAACTGTTAATAAACAGTTCTATTAAGGGAAAATAACATTAGAAAACATAGTACACAAATAGGCTTAACCTTCTCAAATGAAATGGGACGAGCCTCGTTACAAGATAAAAACACACGGGGCCCCAAATAATAACTATAAAATTTAAACTCGGAAGGATCGTTTAGACAATTTCACGATCTTTCCCAAAATAACAAGAATAGACATCGTTAGGCATAATTTAAATATACATTCATTTGAACTGGTGCACATTTGTGTGACCCAAATCCTACTCTCAGCGAAGTCGAAATATATTCAAAGCCATAGGCGTACTGGTACGGTGTGGTCGAGAATGTATTTTCACGATATTGCAAATTCGTAAAATTCAAAAGCGGAATACTTGCACATGATTAAAATATATAAATGGAAATATGATAAAATCAAAACAACAATTGAGCGACCATTCTCGAACCACGGAATCCGGGAGTGCCTAACACCTTCTCTCGGGTTAACAAAATTCCTTATCCGGATTTCTAGTTCACGGACTGTAACAGAGTCAAACTTTCCTCGGTTCGAGATTAAACTGGTGACTTGGGATACCATTATATTCCCAAGTGGCGACTCTAAAAACTTAAAATAACTAACCCCATTCCGATTGTCCTTAAAGTGGAAAAACTCCTTCTACGCCCTCACGGGTATAGTGTAGAAATACACATTTCAGTAGAGAAAAAAGGAGGTGTGACAGCTCTGGCGACTCTGCTAGGGATAAGAAATGCAGAACTTCGGTTCAGGGTTTAAGAATTCGAGCTCAGTTAAATTGTTGGTTTTGATTATATCTGATTTCATTATATGTTTTTGATCAATGTGTTATGTGTTACCGCTTTGATATTACGTGAATTGTATTAAAAAATTGTGCCAAAAACCCTACTCTTCTTACCTCTGGGGATGTGCTTACTGGTTGAGACTCTCCTTTCTGTTAAGTCAATACCCAAATAAGAAATAGAGGCCAGAAAAGTTACAAAGCCGGACAATCTCGCGGGTCCCCGGTACTTAGCCCCCTCCTCGACCCGAGTTGTCTAGAACCTATGAAAAATCAGGATATTGAGCCTAGAATTAGGACGATTATTTGCATCATATCTGACTTAGGGGACTCAACACAGGGGTTGGGTCCGTCTAGGACAGGTGGCCTGAATATGAAACGACTAGCATGATTATATGTTGCATTTATTTGTCTTGCGCCATTATGTTGATCGGCAAAATAATTGAGGGAAAGAAAAGAAAATCGCAATTTTAGAAAAAAAAACCGATGTCTAAATACTGACGAAACTCTGCCAAAATTTTGAGGAAAATATTAAAAATAGCTAAAAATAAGTCAATCAAAATAGTTGGTCTAAAAATAATGAGACCGAACTACGCTGGTTTGATTCTCACCACTAGGCGAGATACGTAGGCAACCCTTGACGGGTCCAACATCCCCTTTTACAAAAACAACCAAAAATATTAATAAATCAAAGTGATGATGTTTTTTAAAATAGCCGAATGACCCGAAAGGACGCCGGAAGGCTGTTTGCACAAAACATGGCCACTTTTGAGTCACTTTCCTAAATAATAGATACAGCCTTAAAATCTTTGGAGGAAGAGCTGAAACGCCATATTCGCAAATAGGGACTTTTTGAGATTGAAAATTTTTTTCCTTTAAAAATATATTTTGTCTTTAGATCAAAAAAGATGTAATTAAATCACCTTTAAATAAATGTGCAGGATGAGCACAATGCGAAATGAACCTTTTTTTCTTAATGAATAAGATCCCTTTGGAGTTACACCTGTGGTAGAATGACTTGGGTCAGGACGGACAAGACGAGGTCAAGAAATATTTGAAAGGTCTTACCAGGTTGCTTGATATCATACCCCAGGAGACATTATTCGAGCCTTGGTCACCTGCTGGGATCCCGCACACAATGTGCTCCATTTTTCGAATTTTGAGCATACTCAGACACTAGAAGAGATTGCTAACTACATCGGAAAAAATGAGGTCCCTCTGAAAGATAAATATCCGGTTGCTCCAAGAGCCATCACTACTCACAAATTTGTGGATTCCTTGAAAATAGCCCGAAGCGTTCACAATGAAGATTTGGTCCACGGGTTTTGCACTATGAATTTCATATACCATAGATATGGTCACGTTGGAGGATTTAACAACCCAACAAACAAACTCTGCACTAAAGCAAACCGGGCTAAATGGGAGGAACATAGGTGTTTTGCTTTCATGGTGGCCTTTTTAGGATTAATGATATTTCCAAGGAAAGACGGGAACATCAACATCAGAATTGCTGGGATTATTAGTACTCTCCTTTCATAGGATAATAGTACTTTGGTACCTATGATAGTAGTTGATATCTTTCGTGCTCTCATAGCTTGTAAAGCTGGAGAAGACTTTTTCGAGGGATGCAATTTGCTATTATAGATGTGGATGATCGAGAACTTATGCCATCGCCCTCGATTCCTGAATTATGGATCATCAGAAAAGACTTGCATAGAAGAATTCTACACGAGAATAAAAGGGGTCAAGTTGCTGGAGGGGCCTAAAGGTTGGATCACATATTTTCGATCTCTTACTGCTAGTCAGATAGAATGGGAATTCGGGTGGCTACTCATCGATGAAATAATATACATGCCAGTAGAAGGATCGCACTTTCTTTTAATGGGGTTCAAAAGTATTCATCCTTACGTGCCATATCGAGTGTTACGGTAACTCAGAAGATATCAAATAGTGCCATAAGATGGAGATCTGAGCGTTCAAGTGATAGAGATTAGTCCCGATGATCAATTTCCTGAGGCAAAAGTCCGATAAATATGGAATGAGTCACAATGTTTGAAAGCGAACAATTGTGTAAGGGATCGGACCAGAGGTGAAGTGTCACCTGGTTATTCTGCATGGTACATAAGAGATTATGAGCATGAAAGACCAATGAAGAGACCTCACATTCAAGAATTTGCCGAACTGTCAAAAGAGCAATGGGTGTAACGACCCGGCCGGGCGTTTTTGAAATTTAAGGACCAATACCCAATTAACTGTTTCCCCTAAGTTCATTTCTTCTATTGTGGTTTGCTGGGATGTTCGGTTCTAGAATTTGGATTGTTTTGGGACACTAAGTCCCTAAATGAGAGCCTTATAGTTGAAAAATGGGCTGTATTTAGAGCAGTGTTAAGATGACCTTGGAACGGAAATCTAAAGGTTCCATTAGCTTTGTTAGGTGATTTCGGGGATGGGAGCGCGTTCGGAATGTATTTTGGAGGTGCGTAGCTCATTTAGGCTTGAAATGCCGAAGTTTGGAATTTTTGGAAATTCGATCGTTAGGTGAGATTTTGATCCATGAGTTGGAATGGAATTCCGGTGGTTGCAGTAGCTTCGTTAGGTAATATTGGATGTGTTTGCAAATTTTCAGGTCATTCGGACATCGTTTGGTCGGGCCTTCGATAGCATGTAGGTTTCGGAAGTTTTGGTTGAAACTTAGGCTTGAATCTGCCATAATTGGATGATTTTGTGTTTAATGATATATTTTTATTATTGGAACAAATTTGTATCGTGATTTAGAGTGGATGTGCCTTTTTGGTTGAGGTCCCGGGGGCCTCGGGATGTTTTCGAAAGGCGAAACGGATAAATTTTAAGCTTTGAAATTTGCTAGTATGAACTGCAGTAGCTGTTCCGCTTCTGCGGATGGGGAAGCGCAGAAACGGCCCCGCAGAAGCAACAAATGTGTCGCAGAAGCGATCAAGATTTGGCTGGGGGAAAACTGCAGAAGCGGTAAGAATGTCGCAGGGGCGGGCTCGCAGAAGCGAGCCCTTGGCCCTAGAAGCCGAGGTTGGTCGACTAGGCTATTTCGCAGAAGCGTGAGGGGTTCTGCAGAAGCGGTCTCGCAGGTGCGAGACCGGAGTCGCAGAAGCGGTCATGGCTTGTTAAGTGGAAAGTCACAGAAGCAATATAAAATCTGCAGAAGCGGACTCGCAGGCACGTGTCTGGGATCGCAAAAGCGAAAATCGCACTGTGATTAATGGGCAGTAAGGGTTCGAATTTCAAAACACTAAAAATATTGGAGGCTTCGAACTAGGAGAGGATTTTAGCGATTTTGAGGAGGAAATCAAGGGGAATGATCAGGTAATCACTCATGAACCAATTTTACGTTAATATATTATTAAACCACGGATTAAACCTCTGAAAATAAAGGATTGGAGGTGGGTTAATGGAGGATTTTTGCTCTAAGCTTGGGTTGTCGAAAATTATTGATTTGAATAGGCAAATGGAGTCTGATTTTGATAAATTTTATATGGTTAGACTCGTGAGAGTACGAGGGTACTGAAAACATAAAAGTTTTTCAATTCTGAGCGGATGGATGCAAGGGTATTTTGGTCATTTCACCCATTTTCGCGATGTAACTTTAATTTTATCAATGTAATTAGTTATTTGCAATGTTATTTACACTGTGTACTTGGTTTGACTAGATTTGGGTCACTTAAAGTCGGATACTCGTGGCAAGGGGGTCCTTTCTTAGCGGTTTTGTACCAGGATTGAGGTAAGTGGCTTGTCTAACCTTGCCAGGATTTTTCTCCCCTAGGATATATATGTGTTGATTTAAATGCCTTGTATGCGAGGTGACGGGCGTGTACTTGCCCAGATTGTTGAAAACCACCTTACTTGAACTGCTCAATCCGTGTTATCTTTGTTATTAATTGGTTTAATTGCAAGATTTATCTGGTGTTAGCTAGGGAAGCATAATTAGATAGGATTATATGTCTAAGTGCCTACTTGTGTTAATTGAACACCCTATAACCTGTTGAGGCTGGATTTAGTTGTTAATTGTAGCTGTGTACTTCATATTTCTCTGTGTTTCCTCTTGTTGATTGTGTTTGTGTTCTGTGGAATGCGGGTTCAATTTCCGGAGATCCGATGCTACTGATATATGGACTGCAGGTTCAATTCCCGGAGATCCTGAGATACTAAAATACAGACTGTGGGTTCAATTCCCCGAGATCCTTTATTTTTGTTGTGTAGACACGCTTGATGTATAGAGCCACAATTGTACTCTCTTAGTCTGTGTTGCCCGTGAGTTTCCGGGTCTTGGTGGTTGTATTTCTCTTGGTATTTGGCGATGTTTATGTGCTGAGCGGCACTTATTACATTTCTTTTATATTATTCCGTTGTTATCATATCTTTTGTTCATAAAAGTGTATGTTCCTTATTGTGTTAGGCTTACCTAGTCGCGAAGACTGGGTGCCATCATGGCATGTTCATGATTCGTGAACTAGGGTCATGACAAGTTGGTGTTAGAGCTCTAGGTTCATAGGAGTCACGGGACATAGACCGGTTATTTAAAGTCTCGCTGATCGATATGAAGACGTCTGTATTTATCTACGAGGGGCTATGTAACTGTTTAGGAAACTCTTCATTGTTTTGAATTCCTTGTCGTGCGATATTTTGACACCAAATCTAAACTTCTGTCGTCTATTCTATCACCGATGGTGAGGACACATGCTACTCGTGAGGATTAGGCACTCGCGCCCCCTGTTGTCGACGCCAGAGGCCAAGGCCGGGATAAAGGTCGAGGACGCGCCCGAGGTGCAGCCACAGCACCCGCGCGTGCTGCCGCTGAGGCACTGCCGGTGGATCAGGTTGGAGCGTAGGCACCTGGTACACCTACTACAGCTGCTACGACTCCAAAACTCCAGGAGACCCTAGCTCAGTTTATGAGCATGTACACTACTCTCGCTCAGGCGGGGTTGCTTCCTCTCGCTGCAGCTACATCTCAGGCCGAGGGAGGGGCCCAGACTCCCACAGCCGGCACACCTGAACAGTGAGTGCCCGTGGAGCAGGTTCCAGAGATTATTTCTATACCTCCTGCCACACCAGTACATCCCAGAGGTAGGCCAGCTGCCTCCGAGGACGAGCAGCGTAGGTTAGAGATGTTCAAGAAATATGATCCTCCAGTGTTCAGTGGCTTGGCATCAGATGATGCATTGGGATTTCTAGAGGAGTGTCATCGTATCCTCCGTACTATGGGTATAGTAGAGACCAGTGGGGTTTCCTTTACTGCTTTTCAACTTCGAGGGGCCGCTTATGATTGGTGGCACACGTATGAGTTGGATAGTCCAGATGAGTCTGCCTCATTGACCTGGGCACAATTTTCTGATATATTCATGAGGGAGTTTGTTCCCCAAAGCCTTAGGGATGCTTGGCGATCCAGGTTTGGGTGGTTGCGTCAAGGCTGTATGACAGTATCGGAGTATGCTATCAATTTCACCTGGTTAGCCAGACATGCACCGACCTTGGTAGCCACGGTCTGGGAGAGAGTGCAGAGGTTTATTGAGGGTCTTATTTCACCTATCCGGTCCATCATGGCTAGAGAGTTGGAGACGGATGTACAGTATCAGCAAGCGGTGAGTATTGCCAGACGGATCGAGGGTATGCTCACTAGAGAGCGAGGAGAGAGGAGGCCAAGAGGTCTCGTGAGCTGGGCCATATCTCTAGTCCCCGTACAGCAGCAGCCGGTCGATTTGGCTGGGGTTATTTCGATCATCCAGTTCACTCAACATTGCCAACAGCTGGTAGTGCGGGGTACCTCCAGGGGTCAGTCTAGCGGGAGCAGGGTTGGTCAATCACAGCAACTGCGTCCTCCCATGGCTTGTTTTGAGTGCGAGGATACTCGTCATCTATTTAGGGAGTGCCCTAGGCGTAGGAGAGGGGCACCTCCAGAGACTTCGCAGCCTCAGTGTGGTCTGCAGGGTCAGCATGCCATCATTCCAGCCCCATCTGCCACCCCACCTGCTTAGACAGTCATGGGCGGGGATCAGGGTGCCAGAGGTCGCCCTCGAGAGAGGGGTCAGACCATATTTTATGTTATTCCTGATCGCGCCACAGCTGTCGCGACCGATTCTATTATCACAGGTATTATCTTGGTTAGTCACAGAGAGGCATTGGTTCTATTCGATCCCGGTTCTACTTTTTCATATGTGTCCTCTTATTTTGCTTCACATCTGGGTGTGCCTCGTGATTATTTGAGTGCCCCCGTTTATGTTTCTACTCCGGTGGGAGATTCTTTGGTTGTGGACCGTGTGTATCGGTCGTGTTTGGTCACTATTTGTGGTTTGAGACCAAAGCTGATCTTTTATTGTTCGGTATGGTTGATTTTGATATAATTCTGGGCATGGACTGGTTGTCGCGCCACTATGCTATTCTTGATTGTCATGCCAAGACCGTGATGTTGGCTATGCCAGGCATTCCACGTATTGAGTGGAGTGGTACTCTAGATCACACCCCCCAGCCGTGTTATTTCCTTTCTCAAAGCTCAGCGTGTGGTTGAGAAGGTGTGTCCTAGTTATCTAGCTTATGTGAGGGATGTCAGTATTGACACTCCTTCTATTGATTCTGTCCCAGTGGTACGTGATTTCTCTGATGTATTTCCAGCTGATCTCCTGGGCATGCCGCCCGATAGAGATATCGATTTTGGTATTGACTTATTGCCGGGCACTCAGCCCATTTCTATTCCTCCGTACCGCATGGCTCCTCCTGAGTTGAAGGAGTTGAAGGATTAGTTACAGGAGTTGTTGGGTAAGGGTTTCATTTGACCAGTGTTTTGCCGTGGGGTGCTCCTATGTTGTTTGTGTAGAAGAAGGACGGTTCTATACATATGTGTATTGACTATCACCAGTTGAACAAAGTTACAGTGAAGAACCGGAAACCTTTGCCACATATTGATGACTTATTTGACCAGCTAAAGGGCGCACAGGTGTTTTCCAAGATTGATTTGCGCTCTGGTTATCATCAGCCGAAGATTCGGGAGCCTGATATCCCGACAACTGCCTTCAGTACTGGGTATGGTCACTACGAGTTCCTCGTTATGTCTTTCGTGTTGACTAATGCCCCAACAACTTTTATGCATTTGATGCACAGTGTATTCAGGCCATATCTTGACTCGTTCATGATTGTTTTCATTGATGATATTTTGGTATATTCCCGAAGTCGGGAAGAGCATGAGCAGCACCTGAGGATAGTGCTTCAAACTCTGGGGGAGAAGAAATTATATGCAAAGTTCTCTAAATATGAATTTTGGCTAAGTTCGGTGGCATTTCTAGGCCATGTGGTTTCAAGCGAGGGTATTCGAGTGGATCCGAGGAAGGTGGAGGCCGTGTACGGTTGGCCCAGAACCTCCTCGGCCACTGAGATTCGTAACTTTCTTGGTTTGGCGGGATATTACCGTCGCTTTATGGAGGGGTTCTCTTCGATCGCAGCACCTATGACCATATTGACCCAAAAGGGTACCATTTTCCAGTTGACAGGGAAGTGTGAGGCGAGCTTTCAAAAGCTCAAGACAGTTTTGACTTTGGCCCCTATATTGATGTTGCCTACCGGTTCGGGGTCCTATACGGTATATTTTGATGCCTCACAGGTTGGACTCAGAGCAGTGTTGATGTAGGATGGTAGGGTGATTACCTATGCGTCCCGACACCTGAAGGTACATGAAAAGAACTACCATGTCCACGATCTTGAGCTTGTTGCCATTGTTCACGCCTTGAAGATTTGGCATCATTATTTGTATGGGGTTCCTTGTGAGATTTACACTGATCATCGGAGCTTGCAGCACTTGCTTAAGCAGAAGGACCTGAATATGCATCAGAGGAGATGGTTGGAGCTATTGAAGGACTATGATATTACTATTCATTATCATTCAGTTAAGGCCAACGTGGTTTCCAAATGCATTCAGTCGCCGGGTGGAGAGTTTGGGGAGTTTGGCATATCTACCAGCTTCGTAGAGACCTATGGCGATGGATGTTCAGGCTTTGGCCAGGCAGTTTGTTAGATTAGATCTTTCGGAGCCCAGCCGGGTTCTGGCGCATCAAGGAGCGATAGTTTGATGACCCTCATTTGCTTCTCTTTCAGGATAGATTTCGGCGTGGTGATGCTCGATATGTTACCATCGGGGATGATGGAGTGATGAGGATGCAGGGGCGTATTTGTGTGCCCAATGTAGATGATCTTCGAGAGTTGATCCTAGCTGAGGCCCATAGCTCGCGGTATTCCATCCATCCGGGCGCCATGAAGATGTATCGGGACTTGAGGCAGCATTATTGGTGGTGGCGGATGAAGAAGGATATAGTTGACTATGTTTCTAGATGCCTCAACTACCAGTAGGTGAAGTATGAGCATCAGCGTCCGGGTGGATTAATGCAGCAGATTGAGATCCCATAGTGGTAATGGGAGTGCATCACCATAGACTTTGTATCTGGACTTCCATGGACTGTAAGGAAGTTTGATTCCATTTGGGTCATTGTGGATTGGCTAACCAAGTCCACCCATTTCATACTTGTGTGCACTACTTACTCACCAAGCGGTTGGCGGAGATCTACATCAGGGAGATAGCCCGGTTGCACGATATTCTAGTTTCCATCATTTCTGACAAAGGCACTCAGTTTACTTCATGGTTCTGGAGAGCCGTGCAGTAGGAGTTAGGTACTCGGGTGGAGCTGTGCAAAGCATTTCACCCCCAGACGGATGGACAGTCCGAGCACACTATTCAGATTTTGGAGGATATGCTCCATGCGTGCGTTATTGAGTTTGGAGGTTCATGGGATCATTTCTTGCCACTGGCGGAGTTTGCTTATAACAATAGCTACCAGTCCAACATTCAGATGTCACCGTATGAGGCCTTATATGGTAGGAGGTGCAGGTCCCTCGTGGGTTAGTTCGAGTCGGGCGAGGCCAGGCTGCTAGGTACTATGATGGTCCAGGATGCAATGGACAAGGTCAAGATGATTCAGGACAGACTCCGTGCAGCCCAGTCCAGATAGAAGAGTTATGCGGACAAGAAGGTTCACGATGTGGCTTTTATGGTTGGCGAGCGGGTTCTACTTCGGGTCTCGCCCATGAAGGGCGTTGATAATAGGTGAATTTGACTATATTTATGCCCTAGAAAATCACGCTTTATTATTGTTTTTATATTGTTTATGATGAAAAAATGCTTTTATTAGTGTTCTTAGTGTGTTATAGGTACACATGAGGTAATGAAGACTAAAAGAGCAAGTTTTGGAGTCAAAAGATGGTGAAAAAGGCTAAAGTGTGGTACAAGTCAAGAACTTATGTTGAAAATAGCCGGGAAGGTGTGATTCCAAGCTATATGGATGTTCAGGAATGAATTTTAGAGATTTGGAGCTTTGAAGTCTGAGTAAAAGCTCAAGGAATTAAGCCGGGATCGAGTTCGGGGGTCAAATTTGATAAGTGTAGTACAAGCGAAGAATGGATGAGGCATATTGTGCACTGTCTAGTAAATTGGACATAACTTTTCGTTCAGAACTCTATTTTGTCTCCATAATATATGGTTGGAAAGCTAACTCAAAGGGATACAACGTTCATGTTTTGGGTATTTCCGAATTCCCAACGGAACAGGGTGATAACCCGCGGTTTCTCCGCGACCGCGGATGTACCGCGAAAAAACAGGCTCTCTGAAGTTTACTATTCGCGGTCCGTCCGCGGCCGCGAACGAACCGCGGAAGTCGCCACAGCAGCAGTCCTAATTGTACTCAAACTTGGTTTTTTAGCCCTAAAACCTCTATATAAACCCCTAGTTCGCCCAATAAAGGTATGGTGTCTATTTTTCATTACTTTTGCAAGATAATTAGTAAGAGAGAATCCTCTCAACTCATTCTTTCTTTTATATCAAGTATTTATTTAGGATTTCAATTATTAGTCTTGTTTCTTTGAGCATGAGTAGCTAAATCCTTTTCTAAGGTTTTGATGGAACCTATTGGGTGATGAACTTATCGTTTATGTGATTACAAATTGTTAGCTAGATTTCTATTTGTTCAACTTCATTCTTATTGTAGTTAATTGGTAGAGCTCCCAATTAGCGGTGCCTATTTAGTGTGCATAACTTGGAAAAGAGTGCATATTTAGGTATATTGTTGAACAACACCACACCTAGGTTATTGGAGGAATCTATAACTTTAGGCATAAAGACGGGGTTAGGAATAACGAAGTCTTGGGTGCAATCTTAAGTGAACTATTCAAATTAAAGCTAGCTAGGATAGCTCGGGAGAGTGCACTAGTAAATTATTGTAATTGCTCGGGAGAGGGTTATGATACACATAGCGTTCATAATTGATAGAATATATTAACAATTTGTATGAGCATAACGATAAGAGATTCCATCAATAGGGGAAATCAATACCTTAGTCCTTCTCCATATTATTTTTACCCAATACTCAATTCTTTCTTTTAAGCCTTTTAATTATTGCAAAGTAGTGGTCCGAAATTCATACAAAGATATATTCAAAGTTTGGGAACTTGATTCGGAAGTATTCTTGGGTTGTGAAAGTTGTAATTGGTAGGTTAATTCCATGTGGGATCGATGTTCGACTTATTAGACCAGGTTATATTGACTACGACCGTTGCTTGGACGTGAATCAATTTTGGCGCCGTTGTCCAGGAATTAATGGAATTATCAATTGCCATTGCCAGAACTTCAAGATTCTTGTGTATTTAGGTTCTTTCTACACTTTACATTGAATATTTTGACGGTTGTTGATTTGGGTACTCAGGTGCATGCCTAGAAAATCTGCAACGACTGGAGAACTAATTGAAGGACTCTCAGACCCCGAGCAAACTTTCCGGGCACGTAACAAGGCTAACAAACAAATTCAGCAATCTCAACAACCACTCAAACTAGACTTTGACATAGGTGACGTGAACTAACCAAACCAGCAAGCCAGGTTAAATATGCAAGAGCCGCAGGAGGCACAGGAAGGTGCACTGTTTGACTGGGCACAACCCACAACGGATAATTTGGCAACTGCAATTATTGTGCCAGCGATTCAAGCTGAGTCTTTCCATATTACTAACACTATGCTACACTTGTTTCAAAATAAGGGATTATTCTATGGGACTTAGGTTGAAGATCCACAACAGCACCTGAAGAACTTTCTCTCGATATGCAAGACACAGAGGTAATCGAATGTGACTCCGGAAGCCATCAGACTATTGCTCTTTCCGTTCTCAGTTACAGGGGTTGTTCAGGTATGGCTATACTCACTCCCCATAAACTCTATTGCAACTTGGGATGAGTTAGTCAAGCAATTCCACAACAAGCTTCATCCACCTAACAAGACAGCTCAGCAAATTGATGAGATTGTGAGCTTCAAGCAGAAATCAATGGAGATATTACATGAAACTTGGGGCAGATTCAAGGGTATGCTTTTTATGTGTCCTTACCATGGGATTCCTGAGCAGATGTTGGGTCAAAGGTTCTACATGGGGCTTTCAGACAGTATGAAGAATATTGTAGATGCTTCAGCAGGTGGGGCTTTTCTGAGCAAGACTTGGAGAGAGGGCCAAAATTTGCTAGACAAGATGGCTCAAAATTTCGGGTGGACAACCAGGAATTCTCCTATCACATCACTGGTACACTCCGTACCTCTAAATCCATCCAGCACTATGGAGGAGAACATGGCAACCTTACTGACACAAATGAGCATCCTGACAAAGAAGGTGGAAGAATCTGGGGTTAAGCAGCAAGTTCATATTGTAGACACTACCAATGGTGGTTTATGCACATCTTGCATTAGCCAACCCATAGGTAATCCATGGGTTGCGGACCAAGAACATCATCATCAGCATGAAGACATGAATTATGTGGCTAATTATGGAGGGCAGCGACAAGTTAACCAGAGTTGGGGTCAGTAGGCTCCACAGCAGTTTAGGCCTCCTCAGCCACAATATAATGCAGCAGGTATGAGGCCACCACATAACATGGCTCCGTATCCTAGACCTCAGAATTTTAGCAATCAGCAGCAGGGATATCATCCACCTCCACCACAATATGGGGATAGATATGACGATGGGTTCGCAAGGTTGGAAGCTATGATGCAGCAGGTAATTGGGTCAAATGCCAAAACCAATGAGAGGATAGATGCACATGATGCATCCATCAGGAATATTGAAGTACAAGTGGGCCAAATTGTTATGTCTCTCAACAATCGTCCTCAAGGGACATTGCCTGCAGATACACAAACAAACCCAAAAGACCAAGTCCCAAAGCAGATGATGGCAGTGACTCTGAAAAATGGTAGAGATCTTGATGCTGAGAAAGAAAGTGAGAAAATAGACACACAGGCTGAGACACTCACTACATTTCCCATTGAACTGGATGAGTCCACCGGATTGACAGAAATTACAGTCCAGCCAGTTTCTGAAAATAAAGAGATGCAACAGCGAACGAAAAAAGTAACTGAACATGTAGAGCAGCAGGTTGAAGAAAAAGTGATAGAGAAAGAAAAGTCCCAAGTCATTGGGAAGAAGAGGCCTCCACCACCATTCCCTCAAAGGTTGGCCAAGCACCAGAAGGAAGAGCAATACAAAAAGTTCTTTGATATGCTCAAGCAAATCCAGGTAAATTTTCCCTTAATTGAAGCTTTAAAAGAAATGCCTGGGTATGCTAAGATGATGAAAGACTTGATGTCGAGGAAATTTGATTTCCAAGACTTGGCCACCATGACCCTTACCCAGACTTGTAGTGTAGTGGTCTCTAGACCCATTGCAGAGAAGCTATCTGATCCAGGTAGCTTCACCATTCCATGCACTATAGGAAATTTTGCCTTTGCAAAGGCATTGTGTGATTTGGGGGCGAGCATTAATCTCATGCCCTTGGTGATTTAGAAGAGGCTAGGCATTGGGAGAGCCAGGCCTACATCTATGTTATTATAACTTGCTAACAGGACGGTTAAGCGTCCATTTGGTATTTTAGATGATGTGATTATCCAGGTAGGGAAGTTCGTGTTTCCCGTCGATTTTATTATTCTTGATTGCAAGGTGGACGAGGAAATTCCCATAATCCTAGGAAGACCATTCCTAGCCACCGGGAGAGCTCTAATTGATTGTGAAACTGGGGAACTCAAGATGAGGTTGAATGATAAGGAGATCATCTTCAATGAGCAAAAATCCATGAGGCGCCCTAGTGAGTTCACGAATTGTTCTCTTATTGATGGGGTTGATGTGATAGTGGAGACAGACGATGCAGAGTTGACCATTGAAGATCCACTTCAAGCATGCCTGATGAACATGGAAGAAGTAAATGGCGAAAGTTTAGCTGAATGGGTACTATCTCTGGAAGGTAAGGGATTTTGGCAGAGAGAGCTTAAGTTCGAGCCTCTACACTTATAGAAAAGAGAGGCCCCTCCTACAAAACCATCCATAGAAGAGCCACTAAAGCTTGAGCTTAAACCACTACCATCTCATCTCAGGGTATGAATTTCTAGGTCCTAACTCCACTTTACCTGTTATTATCTCATCTAGTTTGTTAGATGTGCGGGCCCAAAAGCTTATACAGGTACTCAAGGAATGCAAGACTGCCATTGGGTGGACCATGGCAGACATAAAGGGGATCAGCCCCGCATATTGCATGCATAAAATTCTCCTGGAAGAGGAGCACAAACCTTCCATGAAACGCAAAAGAAGGCTGAACCCGAATATGCAGGATAGGGTGAAAAAGAAAGTGATAAAGTGTCTAGACACGGGGTAGATCCCAGGTAAGTTTTCTCACCCTTCTGTGCTATATATGTATTATTATGCCATGAGGACATGGCATGATTTTAAGTGTGGGGTGAGAGACTTATCTTGTATTGTATATTGTATATAGTAGATGTAGTTGTAAATTATGTTAGCTGGTTTGGCCCGATGATGGACACTTGGAGACGGGTGTCTTAAGGGTCTAAGTCAGAATAAAAACACAAAAAAATTAGAAAATTTGAAAAAATACAAAAATATGAGTAGAGGACTCTTCCTTATGACCGACTATTTAGGACAAGTACTCTTGAGGGAAGTAGTCCACGTAGGAATTTTTCTTTCTTTTATTTTCTTTTTCTAGATAGTGTATCATCTCCCCCTTGGTTTTTCTTTTGACCATGGTTCTTTTCCAAGGGATTTTATTGAACTGGGTTAGGTATATTTTTCTTTTTTTTAGGATTAGGGGACAAAGGGTAACATGTAACCCCAAGTATGCACATTAGCAAAGCTTAATTGAACTTGAGAATGTATAATATAAGCTTGACTGTAGATTCTAAATATGCCTTAAATTGCACAATACAGCTTGCTTGAACATTGATAGCACTTTGTATATAAACCGGATTCTAAATGAGTTGCATGCTATGTGTGTGTGAGATTTTACTTACATTATATGTTTTACATGATACCTAGAACTTGCCCTGTATGTTTGCAAAGCGAAATAGAAGTTGTTTGGTTGTAGAGAGGATAGAGGCATTTCTTTGTGTAACCCCATAAATGAATAGACATGAATTCACCCGTACATAATATCCTAGTTAACCCCTTTGAGCTTAAAGCCTATTCTTTGATAACCCTTGAATGTTCATCAAATTATTATATTGTTCTACTTTACCTCCTAGAAGCACTTGTATTGTAATGAATATGCAAAAGTCTAAGTGTGGGGTGAAGGAAAATTGAAAAAGGGAAAATCAAGAATGAATGGTAGAAAATAGTGAACTGGCCAAAATAATGTAAATGTGTTGCAAAGCAATGTGAAAAAAAATGAGAAAAAGAGCTATATCAATGTATATATGAAAATTAGAAAGGCCAGTTACACCAACAAAAGAAAAGTGGGGATTAAAAGTAAATAAAGGTGAAGGAATGTTTAGGGGAGACATAAGGAAGAAAACTAAAAGGGAAGTTATGAAAAAGAAAAGAAAAGTGCTTAGGGAGGTTAGCCACTATAACCAAAAGTATCCTACCCGTCCCGTAGCCAACATTACAACCCTTAAAGACCTCTTGATCTATGATTGAATATCTCTATTAGTGGACTATTACACTAGGGGCAAGCCTATGGTGTGTATGTATGCATATGAATGTTCTTTGTTGAGAGTGAGTGAATTTTTTCGATATTTATAAATTCCATGTTCTGAATTGTTTATGTGTGGGAACTTCTCTCAATAAATTGTGTGAGGGCATGACACTCAAGAGGAAAACGGTAAAGTTACAAGTTTTTGATAATAACTAGAGTAAGCAATGATGTGCTGGCATGAGAGTTTACGGTTAGGTAAAGATTGTGCATATCTTAGGTTAATCATGAAAATTACCTTTTGTGACATAATTTGGGGGAGACATAAATAAAATTGGCCTAAGGTGTGATTAAGGTTGCTCGAGGATGAGCAAAGGTTTTAGTGTGGGGTATTGATAATAGGTGAATTTGACTATATTTATGCCCTAAATAATCATGCTTTATTGTTGTTTTGATATTGTTTATGATGACAAAATGCTTTTAATAGTGTTCTTAATGTGTTATAGGTACACATGAGCTAATGAAGACTAAAAGAGCAAGTTTTGGAGTCAAAAGATGGTGAAAAAGGCCAAAGTGTGGTACAAGTCAAGAACTTATGTTGAAAATAGCCGGGAAGGTGTGATTCCGAGCTATATGGATGTTATGGAATGAATCTAAGTGATTTGGAGCTTTGAAGTCTGAGAAAAAGCTCAAGGAATTAAGCCGGGATCGAGTTCGGGGGTCAAATTTGATAAGTGTAGTACAAGCGAAGAATGGATGAGGCATATTGTGCACTGTCTAGTAAATTGGACATAACTTTTATCTCAGAACTACATTTTGGCTCCATATAGGGTTATAAATCGCGGTTTCGCCGCAACCGCGGATGAACCGCGAAAAAACAGGCTCTCTGAAGTTTACTGTTCGCGGTTCGTCCGCGGCCGCGAACGAACCGCGGAAGTCGCCGCAGCAGCAGTCCTAATTGTACTCAAACTTAGTTGTTTTAGCCCTAAAACCTCTATATAAACCCCTAGTTCACCCAATAGAGGCATGTTGTCTATTTTTCATTACTTTTGCAAGATAATTAGTAAGAGAGAATCCTCTCAACTCATTCTTTTCTTTTATATCAAGTATTTATTTATGATTTCAATTATTATTCTTGTTTCTTTGAGCATGAGTAGCTAAATCCTTTTCTAAGGTTTTGATGGAACCTATTGGGTGATGAACTTATCGTTTATGTGATTACAAATTGTTAGCTAGATTTCTATTTGTTCAACTTCATTCTTATTGTAGTTAATTGGTAGAGATCCCAATTAGAGGTGCCTATTTAGTGTGCATAACTTGGAAAAGAGTGCATATTTAGGTATATTGTTGAATAACACCACACCTAGGTTATTGGAGGAATCTATAACTTTAGGCGTAAAGACAGGGTTAGGAATAACGAAGTCTTGGGTGCAATCTTAAGTGAACTATTCAAATTAAAGCTAGCTAGGATAGCTCGGGAGAGTGCACTAGTAAATTATTGTAATTGCTCGGGAGAGGGTTACGATACACATAGCGTTCGTGATTGATAGAATATATTAACAATTTGTATGAGCATAACGATAAGGGATTCCATCAATAGGGAAAATCAATACATTAGTCCTTCTCCATATTATTTTTACCCAATATTCAATTCTTTCTTTTAAGCCTTTTAATTATTGCAAAGTAGTGGTTCGAAATTCATACAAAGATATATTCAAAGTTTGGGAACTTGATTCGGAAGTATTCTTGAGTTGTGAAAGTTGTAATTGGTAGGTTAATTCCCTGTGAGATCGATCTTGGACTTATTAGACCAGGTTATATTGACTACGACCGTTGCTTGGACGTGAATCAGGCGTCGTGAGGTTTGGGAAGAAAGGGAAGCTGAGTTCGAGATTCATTGTCCCTTTTGAGATCTTGAGGCATGTTGGGGAGGTTGCTTATGAGCTGGCCTTACCTCCCAGCCTGGACGGAGTCCATACCGTATTTCATGTCTCTATGCTCCGAAGATACCATGGTGACCCGCCGCACGTGTTGGATTTAACTTCCATTCAGCTAGACGAGGATCTGTCTTATGTTGAGGAGCCAGTGGCCATTTTGGACAGGCAAATCAGGAAGTTGAGTTCAAAGAACATTGCTTCAGTGAAGGTCCAGTGGCGGGGTCAGCCGGCCGAGGAGGCGACATCGGAGACTGGGCAGGATATGCGCAGCCAGTACCCTCATCTCTTCACCACATTAGGTATGTCTTCTATGCTCGTTCGACGATCAATGAATGTTTAAGTTTGGGAAGATGTAACAACCCGGCTGGTCCTTTTTGAAATTTACGCCCCGATCCCCAGTTAACTATTTCCCCTAAGTTCATTTTTTCTATTGTGGTTTGTCGGGATGTTCGGTTCTAGAATTTGGAGTGTTTTGGGACACTTAGTCCCTAAATGAGAGCCTTATAGTTGAAAAATGCCCCGTATTTAGAGTAGTGTTAAGACGACCTCGGAATGGAAATTCGATGGTTTTGTTAGCTTCATTAGGTGATTTCGGGGTTGGGAGCGCGTTCTGAATGTATTTTGGAGGTGCGTAACTCATTTAGGCTTGAAATGCCGAAGTTTTGAATTTTTGGAAATCTGATCGATAGGTGAGATTTTGATCCGAGAATTGGAATGGAATTCCGACAGTTGTAGTTGCTTCTTTACGTAATTTTAGATATGTCTGCAAATTTTCAGGTCATTTGGACATCGTTTGGTCGGGCTTTTGATAGCATGTAGGTTTCGGAAGTTTTGGTTAAAACTTATGCTTGAATCCGCCATAATTGGATGATTTTTGTGTTTAATGATATGTTTTTATGATTCGAACAAGTCCGTATCATGATTTAGAGTGGGTGTGCATTTTTTGTTGAGGTCTCGGGGGCCTCGGGATGTTTGCGGAAGGCAGCGGATAAATTTTAAGCTTTGAAATTTGCTGGTATGAACTGCAGCAGCAGTTTCGCTTCTGCGGATGGGGAACCATAGAAGCGGCCCCACAGAAGGGACAAATATGTCTTAGAAGCGATCACGGTTTGGCTAGGGGAAAACCGCAGAAGCGGTAAGAATGTCGCAGGGGCGGGCTCGCAGAAGCGAGCCCTTGGCCGCAGAAGCGGAGGGGTTTCGCAGAAGCGGTCTCGTAGGTGCGAGACCGGAGTCACAGAAGCGGTCATGGCCTGTTAAGTGGAAGGTTGCATAAGCGACGTAAAATCTACAGAAGCGGACTCGCAGGCGCGAGTCTGGGATCGCAGAAGCGAAAATCGCCCTGTGATTAATGGGCAGTAAGGGTTCGAATTTCAGAACACTAAAAATATTGGAGGCTTCGAACTAGGAGAGTATTTTAGTGATTTTGAGGAGGAAATCAAGGGGAATCATCAATTATCACTCATGGACAAATTTTAAGTTAATATATTGTTAAACCACGGATTAAACCTCTGAATATAGAGGATTGGAGGTGGGTTAATGGAGGATTTTTGCTCTAAGCCTGGGTTGCCGAAAATTATTCATTTGAATAAGCAAACGGAATTCAATTTTGATAAAGTTTATATGGTTAGACTTGTGAGAGTACGAGGGTTCTAAAAATGTAAAAAAATTTCTATTCCTAGCCGATGGCTGTAGGGGTATTTTGGTCATTTCACCCATTTTTGCGTTGTAACTTTAATTTTATCACTGTAATTAGTTACTTGCGATGTTATTTATACTGTGTAATTGGTATGACTAGATTTGGGCAACTCAGAGTCGGATACTCGTGGCAAGGGAGTCGTTTCTTAGCGATTTTGTATCGGGATTGAGGTAAGTGGCTTGTCTAACCTTGCGTGGGGGATTTTTCTCCCCGAGGATATATATGTGTTGATTTAAATGCCTTGTATGTGAGGTGACGGGCGTGTACTTGCGCAGATTGTTGAAAACTGCCTCATTTGAAATACTTAATCCGTGTTAACTTTGTTATTAATTGATTTAATTGCAAGATTTATCTAGTGTTATCTAGGGAAGCATGATTTGATAGGATTATCTGTCTAAGTGCCTACTTGTCTTAATTAAACTCCATTTAACCTGTTGAGGCTGGATTTAGTTGTTAATTGTAGCTGTGTACTTCATATTTCTCTGTGCTTCCTCTTATTGATTGTGTTTGTGTTCTGTGGACTGCGGGTTCAATTCCCGGAGATCTGATGCTACTGATATACGGACTGCGGATTCAATTCCTGGAGATCTTGAGATACTGAAATACGGACTGCGGGTTCAATTCCCGGAGATCCTGAGATACTAATATAAAGGACTGCGGGTTCAATTCCCAGAGATCCTGTCATACTGAGATAAAAGACTGCGGGTTCAATTCCCGGAGATCCTATGATAATGATATATGGATTGCGGGTTTGATTCCGGGAGATCCTGAGTTGCTGAGAATAAAAGGACTGCGGGTTCAATTCACGTAGATCCTGGATTGTTGATTTGTACTTGTAGTGTTTATTTCTCTTTGTTAGCTTAAATGTAGACGGTTTGTAGTATCTGTCTCATTTGCAGTTATTTCAGACTTGATCTTATTTATTTGAGTTGATCGGTATTATTATTGTCATTATTTTTATTATTTCTCGGTAGGGCCCTGACCTTCCTCATCACTACTCCATCGAGGTTAGGCTTGGCACTTACTGAGTACCGTCGTGGTGTACTCATGCTACTTTTATGCACACTTTTGTTGTGGAGATCCAGGTACATCTGATAAGACGCACTACAGGTGACTTAGGAGCATTTTCAGGAGACTCGAGGTATGAATCTGCTACGTCCGCAGATCTGGAGGGTCTTCTTCTATTCTTCTTAGTGATGTCAGTTATTCCCTTATTTTCGTTGTGTAGACACGCTTGATGTATAGAGCCAAATTGTACTCTCTTAGTCTGTGTTGCCCGTGAGTTTCCGGGTCTTGGTGGTTGTATTTCTCCTGGTATTTGGTGAAGTGTATGTGCTGAGCGGCACTTATTACATTTCTTTTATATTATTTCGATGTTATCTTACCTAGTCGCGAATACTGGGTGCCGTCATGACATGTTCACGATTCATGAACTAGGGTCGTGATAATGGAATTGGTTGGCTAAAGAGAACAAATATCGATCTAAAATTAGTATGTTAGAAAAGCAAGTTCAAGACCTCAAGTTCGAGAGCAGCTTACAAACAACAGAGCCGATGAGGGTGAAAAGAAACAACTGATTAAGGAAAATGAGGCATTAAAAGCCCAAATTCTAAAAATAAGAGCAGCAACTAAAATCCCCATTCGACATGCCCGGGATGAAAAACTTATTGATAATTTGCGGCGAAAGGTGAACAACTACAATTTTGATCTAGATAAAGCCGAAAAAAGAATTAATCGGGGTTCGAAAGCAATTGGCTAGAAATGCTGAAGAAGGGCTCATATGATCCAACAATTTAAAGAAGAACATAATATTGAAGTTGCTCATTTGAGGAAAAAGACTGTCACGACCGAGGTCAAAAGTAGCAAACAAGTAAAAGAGTTTGACATAGAAAGAGAACACTATTATATGGCCATGGCCCGATTAGAAATGTAACTGCAGCAGCTTCAAGAGAAAATCCAATAGACTCTAGATGCTCTTGCCGAACAAATAGGGAGGTTACTCCAAGAGAATGGAATGATTAGAGAGAGAATTGTCAGCATTGCTCATTATATCACTCGAAAATGCCAGATATGCGAAGATATGACCCAGTCCATATTTTTCGCCTCAGCAATGATATTTGTAAAGGTAGTAATGAGAGATTTAGATAAACTCCAAATGGGACTTGCATATAGGTCCGCGGTAAGACCAAACGATGTCCCGCGGACATTAGGATCTTTAATGTATTCTTAGGACATGCATTTTAAGTTTGTATTTTTATTTCTGCATTTTTTGAATGTTGTAGTACAATTATCATTAGAGTATTATCTTTGTAATCAATGATTGGTTATTAATGAAGTTGAAAGTTTCCAAATTTGTTATTTATTATTCTTTTTCTTTAAATACTTGTGCGATAGGCAAATATGTAGGGTCGATCAATGAAAAATGAAAAGTAAAAAGAAAAAAGAGGAAAAAGGAAGAAATGAAAATGAAAAAAAAACGTTGGTGGTAATAAATATAAAGAAAAGAAAAAGCCGAAAACAAAAGAATTGGCAAATCAAGAAAGACAACAAGGCCGAGATGACGCATATTGCCAGGCAAAATTGTATTCTTAATTTGTAATTTTGACCCATTATGGCCTAACTACTAACAAGTTTTGTCGTTGTTGAGTAACAGATAGGTGGTTAGTAACTGGCATTCTGGCAACTCACCATTACAACACTCGTTCCAAGAATATGACAAAGGCAATTACTCAGGAAACTGAAGCAACAGTCATGGATCCGATACAGGAAGATGAGGTAGTGGATGTGAATAGCATGAAAGAGGAGATGTATAAACTCAAACAACAAATGGTCGAGATGTACCAAGCTTGGGCGAAGGGACAACCTTTACCCACATACCCGGGTAATCCCACATACATCCCTCCACCAGTCCCAGCACAAGACCCACCCACTATGAACTCATCCTCCACTTACCCCACATACCCACCCTACTATGCAACCACATCACAAGCACCACCTCCAATCCCTAGACAAGTTCCACCACCAACACTATATGTTGCTCCTATATATGTGGCCCCACCACCATCCACCCAGCACAAATCATCCAATGAATACTATTCCACGTCCAAGACAACCATTATTACTCCCCGGAGCCTACTTTCCGACAGCATGATTCCTATACCCCTCTTATATATATGGCTAAAAATGAGAAACCACCTAAAAATCCTGAGAAGGAAGAGATGGCTAGAAATATGAAAAGCCTCAAGCAATCATTCCGTAACATTCAGGGCTTGGGTGGTCAAGTAAGCGTGCTTAGAAGGATTTATTTCTATTCCCTGAAGTGCAACTGCGAGCACGATTTAAGCTGCCAAAATTCGATTTATATGATGGTCACGGTGACCCGGTAGCACATTTAAGAGGGTTCTGCAGCAACATGCGCGGAGCCAGTGGGAAAGATGAGTTACTCATGGCTTACTTTAGCCAAAGTCTTAGTGGTTCTGCTCTCGAATGGTATACCAGGCAAGACCATACCAGATGGTTTATTTGGGATGATCTGGCCCATATTTGCAAACCATTTCTAGTACAATTTGGAAATTATTCCAGATAGACTGACACTGACAAAGATGGAGAAAAATCCGGGAGAAAGTTTTCGAGAATATGGCTTTAGGTGGAGGGAGCCGGCTGCTCGGGTAGACCCAGCTATGAAGGAGGGAGAGATGGTAGACTATTTTCTGCAAGCTTTGGAACCAATGTACTGTGGGCATTTAGTATCTGCCATTGGGAAAACATTCAACGAGGTAGTTAAAATGGGAAGCTTGGTTGAGGAAGGATTAAAGTCAAACAAAATTATGAGCTATTCAGCCATAAAAGCTACGAACCAAACGATACAGACAGGCACAGGTGGAGATATAGGTAAAAGAAGAAGGAAGAGGTGGTATTCGTAGAAAGGAGGTCTTGGTCCATGAGTCCCAATCCATACTACCATCAGCCTCGCCCACATCAACCCTACCCACCAACACCATATGGCCCACCACGACACTATTACCCTCATCATGTTCCACAAGTTTCTGTACATCACGCTCAAACCTACCCACCACCTTCAACTCCATGGCAAACTCCAGCACCTCAAAATATTTACCACACCCATAACACATACCCACCGCCAAAAACATACAAAAATCCCAATGGAACAAGTTTTCGCCCTAACCCTGGAGTCAAGAATGACAGGACACAAAAGAAGAAAACCTTTACTCCCTTGGGTGAGTCATACACTAGTCTTTTCTATATACTAAGACAACTCGGGATGTTAAACCCTATAGAGCCCAAAATCCCCAATCCATCACCGAGAAACTTTGACCAATCTGTTAATTGTGAATATTGTTCAGGAGCCCCAGGGCATGACACTGAAAAATGTTGGCGCCTGAAGACTGCAATACAGGAGCTCATCGACTCTAGAAGAATTGAAGTTCAGGCTCTTGAGGCTTCTAATATAACACATAACCCTCTGTCTTTGCACCACAAGACCCACAAGATAGATGTAGTACAAGGGGAAATTGCAAGAAGCCCTCTCAGTCTGTAATGATGATCAAGGCGAGCAGAAGCAAGACAGAGGAGAAAGCCATAAGTGAGAAAATACCAGTCAAGCCATCTGTGAGCAACCCAGCAGTGGTAGCAGAACCTGAGCCAGTAAAGGTGACAGTGCCAGGAGTGAGTGTAAAGCTCGTATTGACTGTAAAAGGAGCCCAGCTAGAGCCAGTTATTATCAAGCCAGTTACTCAAATGCCCATAGTGAACACCAAAACTGTGCCTTGGAATTATAGCAAGGTGACCGTCATGTATAAAGGAAAGGAAATCAAGGAGGAGATTTGTAAAACCTATGGTTTGACTAGGTCAGGGAGATGTTTTGCTCACGATGAATTGAGGAAGGCGAAAGTTACAAAATATAATCTGGCCAATGTAAAGAAAGTTGTCACTGAAGAAGAAGCTGAAGAATTTTTGAAGAAAATGAAAGCTTAGGATTATTCTATAGTTGAGCAGCTGAGGAAAATACCAGCAAAAATATTATTGTTGTCCTTGTTGATTCATTCTGATGAACACCGTAATGCGTTAATGAAGATCTTGAACGAGGGCTATTGTGACGACCCGGCCCATCGTCATAGAAATTACCGTCCTGTTACCCTTTCATTTATATGTTTCATGTTTCTAGATCGATGTTAGAGTCTATCGGGTGATTTAGGAGTGATTCTGATTGAAAATGAGGCATATAGCCTTTTGAAATGAAGCTTATTTATGAAAAATCAATCTGGAATTGACTATGTGGTTAGAGGGCTCGAAATCGAATTTTGATGATTTGGTTAGTTCCGGGAGATAAATTTTGACTTAGGAGAATGATCGGAATTGAATTTGGAGGTCCGGTGTAGAAATAGGCTTGAATTGGCTAAGGTTGAATTTTGGCGAAATCTGAACGGTAGGTGAGATTTTGATTCAGGAGTTGGAATGGAATTCCAATAGTTGCACTAGCTCCGTTAGGTGATTTTGGATATGTCTGCAAATTTTCAAGTCATTCGGACATCGTTTGGTCGGGTTTTTGATTAGATGTTAATTTCGGAAGTTCTAGTTGAAACTTAGGCTTGAATTCGCCTTGATTTGATGATTTCCGTGTGTAGGGTGTTTTTTTATGATTCGAATAAGTTCATATCATGTTTTGGAGTAAGCTGGTCGTTTTCGTTGGGGTCCCGGGGGCCTCAGGATGATTCTGGGAGGTCAAACGGATGAATTTTAGCATTTTGGAACTGATGTCATAAAATGCAGTAGAGATTCTGCTTCTGCGGAAGGGGGAGCCGCAGAAGCGGATGAGCAGGGGCGATGGGCTTCTCGCAGAAGCGATTTTGGACCTGGCCGGGCCAGACCGCAGAAGCGGCATCTTAATCGCAGGAGCGGGCTCGCTTCTGCAAACCCACGACCGCAGAAGCGAAAGTAGGCGGTTAATTGAATTCTCTCATAAGCAACTAAATAGTCGCAGAAGCGGACTCGTTTATGCGAGTCCAATTTTGCAAAAGCAAAAAACGCATCAGTGATAAAGGAAATAGAAGGTTAAAACTTCAGAATGTTATATCACGCTAAGGCATAAACTAAGAGGCGATTTGGGGCGATTTTAAGAGGAAATCGAAGGGATTCTTCAGGTAATCATTCATGGATCTAGTTTATCTTATTATTTTGCTAAATTATGGAGCTTATACCTGAAATTGGAATAATTAGGGGTGTATTAATGGAGGTTTTTGCTCTAAGCCTGGGTTATTGAAAATCATCGATTTGAATGGGCAAACGGAGTGCGATTTTGATAAACTTTATATGCATGGACTCGTGTTGAGATAAGGATTCTGAAAATGTAACTTTTGTAATTTTTCGAGAAGTGTACCGAAAGTCGAGCTTTGGCAACTTTGTGGTTTTTGGTGTAATTCGAGTTCTTTCGATTGGGTAATGTCCCTTTTCCTATTTTGATGCATTTCTATTGATTTTGATCAGATTCTACACCCTTGGAGGCCGATTCTCGTGGCAAGGGCATTACGGACTAGTCTTCGAGCCGAGTCGAGGTAAGTAATGGGTGTGGGTGATGACCAGCGGGTTCGAAACCCCGGTATATCACTATGTGACGCTATATTGAGGCGAGACACGTACTCTTCTGTGAGTGCGGGGTCGAATGTGATTGGGGACTATGGCTTAGTCCGACCTATTGATACTATACTATGTTGTTGGCCACCATTGAGCCGGTGAACCTCCTACTTGAACGATTGTGTATATCTTTGGGCTGTGAGTCGGTTATTGGGATCTCACGAGGATCGATGCTATTGTTTCTATGATATTGACATGTTATTTTGATACCAGTCCTAAGTTATAACTGATTAAATGGTTTTCCAAACTCTAGAATTTCTGATATACTGTTTTCTACTGGAAAATGATAAAAAGAGTTTTCAAATACTATTTTGAGCCCGTGAGGCTGCATTGCATTATAGCTGACTGGTAGTGGATCGGGTTGCGCGCTGTAACGTATCATGATATTATGCTTGGGCTGTAGGAGCCCCTCCGGAGTTTGAACCCCCACAGTGAGCACGGGTACCCAAATGGATCGGGCTATGCATCGTAGCGGTCATATTCATGCATTGCATTGCATTTAGCTATACCTGTTATGTTGTTAGCTGATATTGTTGGTTCTGATATTGCTGGTTTGGATATTGTTCATGTTGATACTAATGCAGGGTATTGTGTATAGCTTTACTTAGTGTTGTATTGGGTATTCTTACCTTCGCTGTCTTACCCCTGTTTATTACCACTGAGTCTGGAAGTACTCACTTTACTCCCTCCACTTTATGTGCAGATCCAGGTACATCGTAGCAGATCTGAGTCTATAGCTGCTTGGGAGATTCCTTTTGGACAGTCGAGGTAGCTGCCAGTGTCCGAAGGACATGACTCTCTAGTTTATCCTTATTTTTGTTCTGTCTATCCCACATTTATGCATAGTTGTATACACTATCACAATTTATAAATTCTGGTAGAGGCTCATGACTTGTGACTCCTGTTCCGTTGGGAGGTTATACTGGTTTGTGATGTCTAATCTCGGTGTGTTGGATATTTTCATTACCATACTATCACTGTTTATGCTTAAAAGGGGTTAAATGTGAGCTGATAGCTCCGTGTTTCTGTTAATTGGTTGGGCTAGCCTAGCAGTGTGTTGGGCGCCATCACGACCAGGTTTTGGGGTAGTGACAAGGTTGTATTAGAGCCAAGGTTACTAGGCCATATGAGTCTTAAGCCGGTTGGTAGAGTCTCGTGGATCGATACGGGCATACCTGTACTTATCCTCGGGAGGCTGCAAACCTTTAGGAAACACTTCACATTTCTTGAACTCTATCATGCGATCTTGTTGTTCTGAGAACTGAACTTCTCTATTTTATTCTCTCGCATATGGCGAAAACTCGAGCTTCAGGACGAGGTGGACGACCACCATTGCCACCTACTGGAGGCCGTGGGCGCGATCGTGGTTGAGGTAGAGGTAGGGCAGCTGAGGCAGTGCCAGCTGACCCGCCCGTTGTACCTGTTCAGGAGTAGCCCCCGGTGGTTGATGCTCCAATAGCTGCACCATCCGAGGCCCAAACGGTGTCTATTGTCATTCTTGGTCTTCAGGAGACTTTGGCCCAGATATTTTCAGTATGTTCTGGATTGGCTCAGGTAGTATCAGCTACCGCTACAGTAGCGACATCCCAGATAGGGGGTGGTTAGCAGACCCCCACAGCTCGCACACCTGAGCAGGTGGTACAGGGACTTCAGACGCCAGAGGCGGACCCAGCTCAGGCAGTTGCACCAGTTATTCCAGCAGCACTAGCTTCAGAGCATGTGGCACATGTTATCCCCGACGACGAGCAGCATTGTCCAGAGAGATTTGGTAGACTCCAGCTACCCCATTTCAGTGGTACTGAGGGCGATGATGCCCAGGGTTTCTTAGATAAGTGCCAGAGGATGCTACGTACAGCTGGTATTCTTGAGTACAACAGAGTTTTGTTTACTACTTTCCAGTTTACTGGCCCAGCGTTCGATTGGTGGGAGGAGTTTGAGAGGCGTAGGCCTGCGGGAGAAGCACCTCTTACCTGGCAGCAGTTTTCTACTCTCTTCTTAGAGAAGTATGTACCTCAGTCTTATCGTGAGGAGCTTCGCCGCCAGTTTGAGTGGTTAGTACAGAGCGACATGTCAGTGACACAGTATGAGCTAAGATATACCCAGTTGGCTAGACATGCCATATGGATAATCCCGACAGATCGGGAGAGGATTAGGAGGTTTATTGATAGCCTCAACTATTCCATTCACATTCTGATGACCAGAGAGAGAGTACTATCATCATCTTTTGAGCAGGTTGTGAATATGGCACGCTCCATTGAGGCGGATCATCGCCGGGAGCGGGAGGAGCGGGAGGGCAAAAGGCCTCGAGGTTCTGGTAGTTTCAGCGGTGCTCCATCAAGCGGGCAGCGATCGCTCATCTAGACCTTCCCAGTCAGGCCGCCCTGAGTAGAGCAGAGCTTCTTTTTCTTCTAGTCGTGGCCGCCAGGAATTCCAGTAGGGAAAGTCTACACTTAGTTCCCTCCCAGCTCAGATTACAGTACCGAGGGTTCGTCTACGGCGAGGAGTTCCCTTCAGTCCCCTTCTCTAGCACTAGGTAGCTGTTTTGAGTGTGGTGAGTTTGGCCACATAAGGAGGCAGTGCCCTCGACTTCGTAGGGACAGGTCTCAGCAGATGGATCAGTCATCCTCTTAAGCACCATCTCAGGCTAGTGGAGGTGGAGGTTAGTCTTCTCGTAGTCATCCCAGAGGTAAGGAGCGATCTAGTGGGGGCCAGGCACGATTCTATGCACTCCCTAACAGGGGTGATGCAGTTGCCTCCGATGTAGTGATTACAGGTATCATTTTTGTCTGTCACAGAGATGCCTCTATCTTATTTGATCTCGGGTCCACATATTCGTACGTGTCTTCTTATTTTGCATATCATTTGGGTGCAACCCGTGGTAGTCTTGATTTACCTGTTCATGTATCCACCCCAGTGGGTGATACGATTATTGTGGATCATGTCTATAGATCCTGTGTTATTTCTATTGGGGGTCTGGAGACCCTGGTGGATCTATTATTATTAGGGATGGTGGACTTCGATGTGATATTGGGCATGGACTGGTTGTCTTCGTGCTATGCTATATTGGATTGTCATGCCAAAACAGTTACATTGGCTATTCCTGGTATTCCTCAGATTGAGTGGCGGGGTTCGACTAATTACGTCCCTAGCCGTGTTATTTCATTCTTAAAGGCTCAGAGAATGGTTGAAAATGGGTGTTTGTCGTATTTACCATTGTGAGGGATGTGGGAGCTGAGTCTCCTAGTATGGATTCTGTACCTGTTGTAAGGGACTTCCCAGATGTATTCCCCTTAGACCTGCAGGGTATGCCACCGGACAGGGACATTGATTTTGGCATTGACTTGGTGCCGGGCACTCAACCCATTTCTATTCCTCCTTATCGGATGGAACCAGCTGAGCTGAAGGAATTGAAAGAACAGTTTCAGGAGCTTTTGGATAAGGGATTCATTCGCCCTAGTGTGTCCCCATGGGGTGCACCAGTATTATTTGTTAAGAAGAAGGATGGTTCTATGAGGATGTGTATTGATTATAGACAATTGAACAAGGTAACAGTGAAGAAAAGTACCTTCTACCGCGCATTGATGATTTATTTGATCAGTTACAGGGTGTGAGGGTGTTTTCTAAGATTGATCTTCGTTCAAGCTATCATCAGCTGAAGATCAGGGACTCTGATATTATGAAGACTGCCTTCAGGACTAGATATTTCCAGTATGAGTTCCTTGTGATGTCTTTTGGCATGACCAACGCCCCAGCAGCATTCATGCATCTAATGAACAGCGTGTTCAGGCCATACTTGGATTCACTCATGATCGTGTTCATTAATGATTTTCTAGTCTACTCCCGTAGCCAGGAGGAGCATGCTCAGCATTTGAGCATTGTGTTACAGAGATTGAGGGAGGAGAAGTTCTATGCTAAATTCTCCAAGTGCGAGTTTTGGCTCGAGTCAGTAGCATTTCTGGGTCATGTGGTGTCTTGTGATGGTATTCAGGTTGACCCGAAGAAGATAGATGCGGTGCAGAGTTAGCATAGATCGTCCTCAGCTACAGAGATTAGGAGTTTCCTTGGTTTGGAGGGGTATTATCGCTGGTTTGTTCAGGGATTTTCATCCATTGCTTCTTCTTTGACTAAATTGACGCAAAAACCATTCGTGTGGTCGGATGAGTGCGAGGAGAGCTTTCAGAAGCTTAGAACAGCTTTGACCACAACTCCAGTATTAGTGTTTCCATCAGCTTCAGGTTCATATAGTGTATATAGTGATGCCCGAGAGTGGGGATACGTTGTGTGTTGATGCAGGAGGGTAGAGTGATTACTTATGCTTCTCGTCAGTTGAAGCCTCATGAGAAGAAATATCATGTTCAAGATTTAGAGCTAGCTTCCATAGTTCATGCCTTGAAGATTTTGAGGCACTACTTGTACGGCGTGTCTTGCGAGGTGTATACCGAACATCGTAGTCTCCAGCATTTGTTCAAACAGAGGGATCTTAATTTGAGACAGCGGAGATGGCTTGAATTGCTCGAGGATTATGACATTACTATCCTATATCATCCGGGGAAGGCCAATGTGGTGGCCAATGCTTTGAGCCGAAAGGCGGTCAGTATGGGCAGCTTGGCATATATTCCAACTGAGGAAAGATCATTTGCTTATGATGTTCAGGCACTAGCCAATCGGCTAGTAAGGTTAGACATTTCAGAGCCCAACAGGGTGTTGGCTTGTGTTGTCTCTCGGTCTTCTTTATATGATCGTATTCGCGAGCGCCAGTATGATGATCCATACTTGCTTATCCTTAAGGACAGAGTTCAGCATGATAATGCCAGAGATGTCACTATTGATAGTGATGGTGTATTGAGGATGCAGGGACGGATGCGTGCCCAATATTGATGGCCTACGTGAGTTTATATTGGAGGAGGCCCATAGCTAGCGGTATTCTATCCATCCAGGTGCCGCGAAGATGTATCAATACTTGAAATAGCACTATTGGTGGAGGAAGATGAAGATGGACATTGATAGACCTGTAGCACGGTGCCTCAACTGTCAGCAGGTCAAGCACGAGCATCAGAGGCCCGATGGTGTGTTTCAGCATATTGATATTCCCGAGTGGAAGTGGGAAAGGATCAGTATGGACTTTGTTACTAGACTCCCTCGGACTGTGAGGAAGTTTGACTCAGTTTGGGTAATTGTGGATAGGCTGACCAAGTCATATCACTTCATTCTTATGTGCACTACGTACTCCTCGGAGCGGTTAGCTGAGATATTCATTCAGGAGATTGTTAGATTGCATGGAGTCCCAGTTTCTATCATATCAGACAGAGGTACTCAGTTTACCTCACAGTTCTGGAGGACATTTCAGCGTGAGTTGGGCTCTCAGGTTGAGTTGAGTACTGCATTCCATCCTCAGACGGACGGACAGCCCGAACGTACTATTCAGATCTTAGAGGATATGTTAAGAGCTTGTGTTATTGACTTCGGTGGTTCATGGGCTGATTATTTGCCTATCGCAGAGTTTGCCTATAACAACAACTATCAATCCAGTATTAAGATGGCGCCGTATGAGGCTTTATATGGGAGACGGTAGATCTCCAGTTCATTGGTTTGACCCTAATGGGGCAAGGTTATTGGGGACAAAGTTAGTCCAGGATGCTTTGGATAGGGTGAAGGTGATTCAGGAGAGACTTCGCATAGCTCAGTCGCGCTAGAAGAGTTATGCGGACCGGAAGGTTCGGGATGTGTCCTATTCTGTGGGTGAGAAGGTCTTACTGAAGGTTTCGCCGATGAAAGGCGTCATGAGATTTGGGAAGAAAGGAAAGCTCAGTCCGAGATTCATTGGCCCTTTTGAGATCCTTAAGAGGATTGGAGAGGTGGCATATATGCTTGCCTTGCCACCCAGTCTATCGGGAGTTCATCCGGTGTTCTACGTATCCATGCTCCAAAAATATGTAGGCGACCCATCGCATGTGTTGGACTTTAGCACTATTCAGCTTGATGATGACTTGACCTATAATGTGGAGCCTATAGCTATATTGGGTCGTCAAGTGAGGAGATTGAGATCCAAGGACATTGCATCAGTAAAGGTTCAGTGGAGAGGTCGACCCGTGGAGGAGGCCATATGGGAGATCGAGCGGGAGATGCGGAGCAAATATCCTCACTTATTTGAGTCTTCAGGTATGTTTCTTGACCCGCTCAAATATGAGCGCTTGCTTAAGTGGGGGAGAATGTGCGTTACCCCTTCATTTATATGTTCATATTTCTATATCGATGTTAGAGTCAATTGGGTGAGTTAGGAGTGATTCTGGTTGAAAATGAGGCATATAGCCTTTTGAAATGAAGCTTATTTATGAAAAGTCAACCTAGAATTGACTATGGGGTTAGAGGGATCGGAATCGAATTCTGATGATTTGGTTAGTTCCGGGAGGTAAATTGTGAATTAGGGGAGCGATCAGAATTGAATTTGGAGGTCCGGTGTAAAATAGGCTTTAATTGGCTAAGGTTGAATTTTTGCGAAATCCAACGGTAGGTGAGATTTTGATCCGGGAGTCAGAATGGAATTCCGATAGTTGCAGGAGCTCCGTTAGGTGATTTTGGATATGTCTGCAAATTTTCAGGTCATTCGGACATCGTTTGGTCGGGTTTTTGATTGGATGTTGATTTCGGAAGTTCTAGTTGAAACTTAGGCTTGAATTCACCTTGATTTGATGATTTCCATGTGTAAGTGTGTGTTTTTATGATTGGAACAAGTTCATATCGTATTTTGGAGTAGGTTGGTGGTTTTCGTTGGGGTCCCGGGAGCCTCGCGTTGATTCTGGGAGGTCAAACGGAAGAATTTTAGCATTTTGGAACTGATGTCATAAAATGCAGTAGAGATTCTGCTTCTGCGGAAGGGGGAGCCGCAGAAGCGGATGAGCAGGGGCGATGGGCTTCTCGCAGAAGCGATTTTGGACCTGGCCGGGCCAGACCGCAGAAGCGGCATCTTAATCACAGGAGCGGGCTCGCTTCTGCGAACCCACGACCGCAAAAGCGAAAGTAGGCGATTAATTGAATTCTCACTGAAGCGACTAAACAGTCACAGAAGTGGACTAGCTTATTTGAGACCAATATTGCAGAAGCGAAAAACATATCAGTGATAAAGGAAACATAAGTTTAAAACTTCAGAATGTTATACCACGCTAAGGCATAAACTAAGAGGTGATTATGGGCAATTTTAAGAGGAAATCGATGGGATTCTTCAGGTAACTATTCATGGACCTAATTTATGTTATTATTTTGCTAAATTATGGAGTTTATACCTGAAATCGGAAGAATTAGGGGTGCATTAATGGAGGTTTTTGCTCTAAGACTAGGTTATTGAAAATGATCGATTTGAATGGGCAAACAGAGTCCGATTTTGATAAACTTTATATGCATGGACTCGTGTTGAGATAAGGATTCTGAAAATGTAACTTCTGTAATTTTTCGAGAAGCGTACCAAAAGTCAGGCTTTGGCAATTTTGTGGTTTTTGGTGTAATTCGAGTTGTTTCGATTGGGTAATGTCCCTTTAGCCTATTTTGATGCATTTCTATTGATTTTGATAAGATTTTACACTCGTGGAGGCCGATTCTCGTGGCAAGGGCATTGCGGACTAGTCTTCGAGCCGAGTCAAGGTGAGTAATGGGTGTGGGTGATGACCAACGGGTTCGAAACCCTGGTATATCACTATGTGACGCTGTATTGAGGCGAGACACATACTCTCCTCTGAGTGCGGGGTCAAATGTCATTGGGGACTATGGCTTAGTCCGACCTATTGATACTATACTGTTTTGTTGGCCACTATTAAGCCGGTGAACCTCCTACTTGGAAGGTTGTGTATATCTTTGGGCTGTGAGCCGGTTATTGGGATCCCGCGATTGTTTCTATGATATTGACATGTTATTTTGATACTAGTCCTTTGCTACAACTGATTAAATGGTTTTCCAAACTCTGGAATTTCTGATATACTGTTTTCTACTGGAAAATGATAAAATGAATTTTCAAATACTATTTTGAGCATGTGAGGCTGCATTGCATTATAGCTGACTGGTAGTGGATCGAGCTGCGCGCCGCAGCGTATCATGATATTGTGCTTGGGCTGTAGGAGCCCCTCCGGAGTCTGAACCCCCACAGTGAGCACGAGTACCCAAATGGATCGGGCTACGCGTCATAGCGGTCATATTCATGCGTTGCATTGCATTTAGCTATACATGTTATGCTGTTAGCTGATATTGCTGGTTCTGATATTGCTGGTTTGGATATTGTTCATGTTGATAATGATGCAGGGTATTGTGTATAGCTTTACTTAGTGTTGTATTGGGTATTCTTACCTTCGCTGTCTTACCCCTGTTTATTACCACTGAGTCAGGAAGTACTCACTTTACTCCCTGCACCTTGTGTGCAGATCCAGGTACATCGTAGCAGATCTGAGTCTATAGCTGCTTGAGAGATTACTTTTGGATAGTCGAGGTAGCTGCCAGCGTCCGCAGGACCTGACTCTCTAGTTTATCCTTATTTTTGTTCTGTCTATTCCACACTTATGCACAGTTGTATACACTATCATAGTTTATAAATTCTGGTAGAGGCTCATGACTTGTGACTCTTGTACCGTTGGGAGGTTATACTAGTTTGGGATGTCTAATCCAGGGTGTTAGATATTTTCATTACGATATTATCACTGTTTATGCATAAAAGGGGTTAAATGTGAGCTGATAGCTCCATGTTTCTGTTAATTGGTCGGGCTGGCCTAGTAGTGTGCTGGGCGCCATCACGGCCGGGATTTGGGGTCGTGACAGCCATGTACCAGAAAAGATCACAGTGAGTCATTTAGAGAAAATCACAAATAAAATCTTCGAGGCAAACAGAATAACATTTTCAGATGATGAACTGCTGATGGAGGGGACAGAGCACAACAGGGCATTATATCTTACGGTGAAATGTGAAGAATTAGTGGTGACCCGCTTACTGGTTGGTAATGGGTCAAGTGCCAACATAAGCCCTTTATCTACTTTGGGCAAGCTTAATATTGATCATGAAAGAATCCATAGGAATAGTATATGCATAAGAGGATTTGACGGATGCGGGAAGAACACTATTGGAGACATCATATTGGAACTTACTATCGGACCGGTAGAGTTTACTATGGAATTTCAAGTTTTAGACGTTGTCGTATCCTATAATCTCCTACTAGGACATCCATGGATTCATGCTGCAAATTTTGTACCTTCCTCACTCCATCAAATGGTGAAATTCAAATGGGATCGTCAAGAAATAGTGGTTCGTGGTGAAGATAATTCCTACAATATCATCACATCGTTTGAAGAAGTCAAGGGTGATAAGGGTCCCTGGGTATACCAAGTGGTAGACACTATACCTGTGGATAAAATATTTGAAGGCAAAAACATTTTGATGCCCAAGATAGCTTCTGCGTGACTCATGGTTGCTACGGAGATGTTGAAAAACGTTTCTCCCTGGGAAAGTTTTAGGAGTTGCACTACAAGGAATAACACAACTAGTATCTCTTCTGGGTATCATTGACACTTTCAGATTGGATTTCAAGCCAACCATTGCTGACATAAAAAGAGCCCAAAAACTGAAAAATAAAGGATGGACCCTCCCTAAGCCTATCCCTAAACTCTCCAATTCATTCGTCAAGCCTGGTACAAAAAGGCATCCGGTAACGGTCATGCCCAGCCGAGCAGAGATAAGGCCAGACAAGGAGCTGCTAGAAAGATTTGAGAGGTTGTTCGAAGATGTGAACATGGTAGAGGCAGCTGAGGGTACAAGTAAAATGGACGTCCAGTTTGTTGGATCCCAGATCAAGCTGAATAATTGGGAAGCTACTCCTCTTACGACTAGAAGGGAGTTGTGGTAGTTAGCTTTGATGTTTCATTCTTAAATCTGTTTTATTTCAATACTGTAATACATATTCTATGTTCCATCCAATCGGACATGTCAAACCTTGTTATCTTTTGAAATTTTAATGAAATGAAATTTCTTTCTTCCTCCATTCTGATAGCCTTATTTTATTTTTCTTTTCTTTTCTTGTGCAGTCGGTTTTACGCTGATTTCAATAATGTGTCATGCATAAGGAATTCTCGGCCCAGTCTTCATAATCAAATAGTAATACAAGAAATTGAATACGATAATGAACTGGAGTATGAGGACGAGGTAGTGTTGGAAGAAATTAGTAAAGATCTTAGCCACTATGAGGAGAAACACAAACCAAACTTGAATGAGACAAAGTCTATTAATATGGGGGATGAGGAAAACATTCGGGAAACAATGATTAGTGTTCATTTGGAAAACCCACTCAGAGAGGACTTGATAAAGTTATTACATGAATACAAAGACATATTTGCATGGTCATATGACGACATGCCAGGGCTAACTACTGATTTGGTGGTACATAAGTTGCCCACTTATTCGGAATGCAGCCCATCAAGCAGAAGTTAAGAAAGTTCAAGACATATGTCAGCGTGAAAATAAAAGAGGAAGTCAACAAACAATTTGAGGTGCAGGTCATACGGGTCACAAAATATCCCACCTGGTTAGCTAATGTTGTACATGTTCCGAAGAATGACAGAAAACCAAAGTGTGTGTTGATTATCGAGACCTCCACACAGCAAGTCCGAAGGATAATTTTCCATTGCCAAACATCCACATACTAATTGACAATTGTGCCAAACATGAGATTGGGTCTTTCGTGGATTGTTATGCGGGTTATCATCATGTCCTGATGGACGAAGAAGATGTCGAAAGACAGCCTTTATCACGTCTTGGGGAACATATTGTTACAGAGTAATGCCGTTCGGACTGAAAAATGCTGGAGCCACATATATGAGAGCAATGACTACCATGTTTAATAACACGATACATCGAGAGATTGAAGTTTATATGGATGATGTCATTATCAAATCCAGGAAGTAATACGATCATGTTAAAGACTTAAGGAAGTTTTTTCAGAGTCTTCGGAGATACAATCTCAAGCTCAATATAGTAAAATGTGCTTCTGGAGTACCATCAGGGAAATTATTGGGGTTTGTGGTAAGTAGGTGTAGTATTGAATTGGACCCATCCAAGCTATCCAGGAGTTGCCTCCGCCAAAGAGCAAGAAAGATGTGATGAGTTAACTGGGCAGATTGAATTATATTAGCAGATTTATTGCCCAACTGACGTCAACTTGTGAGCCTATTTTTAAATTATTGAAGAAAGATATTGCACTAAAATAGACTGATAAATGTCTAGCTACATTTGATAAAATCAAGGAATGTTTGGCCAATCCGCCTGTATTGGTTCCTCCAGAACCCGGAAGGCCCTTGATCCTTTATTTGACCGTATTGGATAATTCCTTCGGCTGTGTACTGGGGCAGCATGATAAAACCGGAAAGAAGGAGCATGCAATTTACTATCTCAGTAAGAAATTTACATCTTTTGAGGTAAAATATACTCAGTTGGAAAGAACATGTTGTGCCTTGACCTGGGTCGCACAGAAGTTGAAACGTTAATTGTCGTCTTATACCACTTATCTCATATCTCGTTTGGACCTGCTAAAGTACATCTTTTAGAAGCCTATACCAACAGGGAGGCTTGCTAAATGGCAAATTCTGCTCATAGAGTTTGATATTATTTATGTAACCCGCACTGCGATGAAAGCATAAGGAGTTTCTAATAACTTAGCAGAAAACCCAGTCGACGATGAATATGAGCCACTGAAAACATACTTTCCTGATGAGGAGACAATGAATATTGAAAAATTGGAACAAGATGAAAAGTCGGGCAGGGAGTTATACTTTGATGGGGCTGTCAACAACAAAGGAGTTAGAATTGGATCTATACTCATTTCAGAAACGGGTCAGCATTACCCCGTTACCGCTTAACTCCACTTTTTCTATACTAACAATATGACTGAATATGAAGCGTGTATATTGGGACTAAGAATGGAAATAGACATGGGTGTTCAAGAGATTTTGGTCATGGGTGACTCAGATCTCTTGATACATCAAATTCAAGAAGAATGGAAGACACGAGATTTGAAACTCATACCGTACCGACAGTGTCTACATGAACTACGTCACCGGTTTCAATCCATAGAATTTAAGCATATCCCAAGAATTCACAATGAAGTTGCTGATGCTCTAGCTACTCTATCATCTATGTTACACCATCCGGATAAAGCTTATGTGGATCCATTACAAATCCAAGTTCATGATCAAAATGCTTATTGTTATACAGTAGAAGAGGAACTTAATGGCGAACCATGGTTCCATGATATCAAAGAGTATTTGAGAATGGGGGTATACCCAGTACAAGCTACAAGGGATCAGAAAAGAGCCATAAGACGATTGGCGAGTGGATTTTTCTTTAGTGGAGGAGTTTTATATAAAAGGACCCCAGATTTGGGTTTGTTAAGATATATAGATGCAAAACATGCTACTACAATCATGACTGAGGTACACACATGAGCTTGTGGACCCCACATGAGCGGGTATGTGTTAGCAAAGAAAATACTCAAGGCTGGATATTATTGGCTTACAATAGAACAAGATTGTATCGGATATGTACGGAAATATCATCAGTGTCAGATACATGGGGATTTGATTCATTCTTCACCATATGAATTGTATACAATGTCGGTACCATGGCCTTTCGTTGCTTGGGGCATAGATGTCATTGGTCCAATAGAGCCAGCAGCATCTAATGGGCACAGGTTTATTCTGGCTGCCATTGATTATTTTACCAAATGGGTGGAGGCAAAGACATTTAAAGTGGTAACCAAAAAGGCAGTGGTGGAATTTGTACATGCAAACATCATTTGTCGTTTTGGAATTCAAAAGGTGATTATTACAAATAATAGAGCCAACCATAATAGTCATCTGATGGCAGAGACATGTCAAAGGTTTAAAATTATGCATCCCAATTCTACACCTTACCGGCCCAAAGCAAATGGAGCAGTTGAAGCTGCAAATAAGAATATCAAGAAAATCCTTCGGAAAACGGTAGAAGGATCGAGGCAATGGCATGAGAAATTACCCCTTGCTTTGTTGCGTTATCGCACTACTGTGCGCACTTCGATAGGTGTAACCCCTTATGCATTAGTGTATGGAACAAAGGTAGTGATACCTGTGAAAGTTGAAATACCCTCCCTTCGAATCATTGCGGAGGAAGAGATTGATGATAATGAATGGATAAAAGCCCGGTTAGAACAATTGAGTTTAATTGACGAGAAAATATTGGCAGCAATATGTCATGGACAACTGTATCAACAGAGAATAGACAGAGCATATAATAAGAAAGTACGTCCACAAAAATTTGAAGTTGGACAATTGGTGTTGAGGCGTATCTTACCTCATTGGGCGAAAGCAAAAGGGAAGTTCACCCCTAATTGGCAAGGGCCATTTGTTGTATCTTGGGTGTCGTCCAACGGAGCAGTGTATTTGACAGACATAGAAGGAAAATGCGTAGAAATGGCCATCAATTCTGATGCAGTCAGAAGATATTATGTATGATTTCTTTCATGTATCTAATTGTATCTGTCATACTTTTGAAATTGAAATGATGAAGGCATTTTATTTCGCTATCTAAACACTTTATCTGTTTCTATCCCATTGAGCCTTATTACTTTATTCTTTCATACCCCTCTTTCGGAATCAACAAAGAAGACAGAATGGGATGACGAAATGCAAAGAAAAGAAGAAAAGTAAAAGATGAAAAAAAGGGAAGAGAAAAGAAAAAAAATATGAAAAAAAGGGAAAGGAAAAAATACAAAAGAAGAAAATTGGAAAAAGTGAATATCGCAACAATGTAGCGATCTTATGATCCAAACTACGTTTTGACTTAATCCCGAAAATCTATGTAGGTAGCCTCACTAAGGTTTAGTCATAATAGAAAGAAAGTCCAAGCTTCCCCCAAAAATTAAAACTGGGGCAGAAGTTATGGTCATTATAAAGGATATGATTCCGAAAGTTGTAATTTTGAAACCCAAGTTGGAAAATTTGAGCCTTTATATCTTTCTTTCTAAAACCCATCCAAAAGCCACATTACGGTCCAAAGAAAGACCTTCTGATTAATTTCAAGAAAATGGCAGTACAAATAGGTGAAGAAAGGCATGTTATGGACAACACTCGGGTACCTGAAGACGAAGAAAATAATATAAAATAAAAATAAGAGAGTCTTATTGGTGAAAACCCTCACAGGCACTATAAGGTGACGTGAGTTGAGAAGAATGAAATGAGAGAGTCTTATTGGTGAAACCCCTCACGGGCACCATAAGGCGAAAGTGAGAAATGATTTTATGGGAGGAAAGCGGCAAAGCAAGTAAAGTTTGGGTTTTGTTGATAAAGAGAAGTAAGTTGGCAAGAGATTTTGTTGGACAGATTGGGTCGGTTAGACGAATACGTGGAATGATCAAAGGAATAAGCCTTCCCACTCAGATAAGTCGTGTCCTTTTACTTTGAAAATATTCCTACCCTCAAAATTCAGGGTTATTGCATTTCATTTTCTTTTCTTGAAAATCTGTCTACAAGACATCGCCAGTGGTAAGCTAATTACCAGCTTCTCAGTTAAATGGCACAATGAGATTGGGGTCCTTCAAAGGACAGGAGAAATAAAACAACATATGGCGGTCATATAGCAGAAGGAAAATAAAAGAGAAGAAGGAAAAAACAAAAGGGAATTACAAGGAAAAGTTGAGTTCAGAAAATTGTTGGAAAATAACAAGGAGTTACAGCAAGGCAGTACAGAAACAAGTTGAAGCAAATTCAAAAGTGGAAGCAAAGCCAACAAGAATTCCAGCTGCTAACCACCAATTTTATACTAACAAGTTGTTCATTGATTAGAACAACGACAAAAGATTCAAATTCTTACTAATCACTTTAAAGTGAATGTGACCAATGTGGACACACAAGGGAGCGCAAAGTTTGGCAAAATCAGGCACCTACCTAGAAAATAAGAGAAAGCAATCTAAAGGAAGCAATAATGGATGAAGGAATCTACAATGAAAGAATCAGTAATCAGGCACCCGCCTGAAGAACAAGGGAAGTATTACCTTTTATTACAAAATTGAAATGTTACACCCAGTTATCAAACTGGTGCAGAAAATTTCTTCTTTGTCTTTAGTTTTTGTAATCAGCCGCCCACCTGGATAACAAGAGAATATTTTCAAGTTTTTGAAATCAGGCGCCCACCAGGATAACAAGGGAATATTTTTTAAGTTTTGTTTTGTAATCAGGCACTCACTTGGATAACAAGGGAATATTTTTTAAGTTTTTGCAATCAGGTGCCCACCTGGATAACAAGGGAATATTTTTCAAGATATTTTTGCAATCAGGCGCTCACCTGGATAATAAAGGAATGTTTTTCAAGTTTTTGCAATTAGGCGCCCACCTGGATAACAAGGGAATATTTTTCAAGTTTTTGCAATCAGGCGCCCACTGGATAACAAGGAAATATTTTTTCAAGTTTTTATAATCAGGCGCCCACCTGTATAACAAGGGTATATTTTTCAAGTTTTTGCAATCAGGTGCCCACCTGGATAACAAGAGAATATTTTTCAAGTTTTTGTAATCAGGCGCCCACCTGGATAACAAAGGAATATTTTTCAAGTTTTTTTGCAACCAGACGCCCACCTGAATAACAAGGGAATATATTTCAAGTTTTTGTAATCAGGCACCCACCTGGATAACAAGGGAATATTTTTCAAGTTTTTTTTTTGCAATCAAGCACCCACCTGGATAACAATGGAATCATTTTCAAGTTTTTTGTAATCAGACACCCACCTGGATAACAAGGGAATATTTTTCAAGTTTTTTGTAATCAGGCGCCCACCTGGATAGCAAGGGAATATTTTTCAAGTTTTTTTTGCAATCAGGCACCCACCTGGATAACAAGGGAATATTTTTCAAAATGAAATTCTTCTTTTTAAGCTAACATTCAATAGCATGATATATTTAAAGCCTCATACTTGGGCAGAAGGTTTTTCTTTATTTTTTATACTAAGTAGGCGCCCACCTTAAGAATAAGGGAATACTTTTCAAAGTTTTGCAAGCAGGCGCCCACCTGAAGAACAAGGGAATACTTTTCAAGTTTTGCAAGTAGGCACCCACCTGAAGAATAAGGAAATATATTTGAAGCAAGTTGCAAGCAAGAGTCTTCTTTAAGAATGGAAGATGCATACGAAACACAAAGAATTAGTTGGCAGATATAGTTAGGATTTTGTAAAACATAGAGCATAGTTTAGCTTAGTTTCTTTTTACCACGGTGTAATAAGGAGATCAGCAGGCAGCGATAACAAGCAACAGCAATAGAGTCACAGCTCTCTGGTAGTTTCAACTACCAGACACTCCAGAACTACACTGACATGATTCCTGTTTAGCCGAGGATATGTAGGCAATCCTTGAAGCTGGATGCGGTCAAACTTTCAAAAAAATGCTTCACACGGAATATACGAACGGGCAAAAATCCCTCATTACTGCTCACTTATCTTCGCACTGAAACTCTTCATGTTCCCGAGCAAAAAGGGGCAGATGTGAGCACGTGATTTTTGCCCCAAGCAAATAAGTCCAAAATAAATATATAAAAATAATTTTTTTATATTTGTTAATTATTTTGTTTGTTTTTATCTGTTAAAAATAAAGTAAAGAAAATTAAAACAAAAATACAATTTGAATTAATTAGAAAATACCAAAAAACATAAGATAATTACTAGGAAAATTAGAAAATCAAAAGAAAAATACAAAATACAAGGGATAAAAATACATTGGGAACAAATACGGAGGAAAACAAATATAAAATACAAGAAAAATACAGAAAAAATAATAAATAAATATAAGTTGAAAATACAAAAAATATAAGGTAAAATATAATACAAAATACAAGGTATTTGGGCCAAAATCAAAATTCATTAGCCCAATTAACACAAAAAAGGCCTGGCCCAAAGGAATTAACACCGACTGCCTATACACAGGCCCAAACGACGTCGCTTAGGGAAGAAGATCTGGACCGTTAAAAATTGAATCAAACGGACCAAAATAATTGATTGTACAATAATTCAAACGACGTCATTAGGAGAAGTGATCAAGACTGTCCAATTAATTTATCCAACGGATTAAAGGAAAGCCACACTTAAACAAAATGACACCGTTAAGATGAAATAATCACAACCTTCCAATTAAGTAATCTAACGGACGAGAGGAAGACTTCATTTAAATCGAACGACATCATTTAGTGGCCAAGTGAATCCTAGCCACCCATTTAATCTAATCCAACAACTGAGGGACATCGTTACAGGTTTAATATATCTATACCCATTCGTTCATTCTCTCATTATACACTTCACACTTCAGAGATCAAACCCTAGCCGCCACATTTCCCTTTCCCCCTCTCCACACAGTCCACCGGAACCCTATCGGTGGTCTGCTTCTGGTCATCTTCTCCGGCCATATCTCTTACCCCTGAACTATCCCCTTCTCCTCTATCACCCCATTATACCAGCCCCATCCAAATCTCTCTCTTTCTCCCTCAATCTTGAAATATAGGTCGCCGGTACCCTAGCCGGCGACCACCAACCTATGAACCAACCTCCACTCTTGACACCACATAACCACCTTGAACTCCTCTTTAACCCTATCCAAACCCCTTCCCTCGAATATTAGCCTAAATCATTTAATATTAAAAAAAACATCCCGCCGGAACCCTACTCCGGCGGATACCCCCAAACCAAAACTATCCCAAATCGAACCCCCATCCCTCAGATATGAGTCGTTTACAACAAAAGAAAGACTCCAAGAGTCTGAGTAGAAGACTAACAGTCAAAAGAGACTCAAGGTCTCTAAGCAACCAGAAAATCAAGAACCAAAAGAAAGATGAATAAAAATGAAGGAAAAGAATGAAAACAAAGAAAAAAAGAAAACGAAAATGACAGAAACGCTAAGTAACCCTAAAACCCCATTTTTTCTATTGTGCTTCGTTCTATCTTCATTATTTGCTAAGCTTGAACCTATTGCATGTTCAAAAGTCTTCTGTGTGTACTTGAAATCGTCTGAATACTCTCCTTTTCTGATTGAAGTCATTTGTTAAATCACATGCTCTGTAGTCGTTTAATATTCTTGCTTGATAGATCTTGTTCGATTAAATGTTTTGATTAATTGGATTCAACCATTATTAAACTGTTTCTCTGAGTCCTGATTAATCAAGTGTTTAGTCGAAATTAGAGTTATATTTGCAAGTATGTTTGAAACTGGTTATTATTGCAATACAGTTTAATTCTTGGCTCTTCTAAATTTCTGAGTACTTAGTTGTATTAAGGTTATATGTATAAATACTTAATATGGCTATTATTGCAATACAGTTTGACTTTTTGACTTGTATGGGTTCCTGGCTAATTAAAAGGCTACTTGTGGCTATGATTGCAAAGGGTTATTTATGAAAAGGGGTTTAATTAGTTCTGAACTGGTTATAATATAAAGTCTAAATCTCAAGAGTTATTTGTTAAATACTATTCGATTGTTGACTACTCAAGGTCTTAGTTAAATCTAAGGATGGTCGGGTAAATACACACAAAACATAAGGGTAAAAGAGAATAGGTAAAGGTTATTCTGAAAATAATTTGGGAAGAATAAGGGTACAAAACACAAATAGGCATGGTTTTGGTGTAATTAGTTGAACAATAAAGGGCAATACAAGTATAGCTAAATGGTAAATAGGTAATAAACCTTAGCAAGTGAGGGTAATAAAGGATAGAGAATACCCTAGAATCTTCTAGCAGGGGTTCAAGTGTATTCCTGTCAAATTCACTTAGACTAAACTGAAATAACGAAAAAAGAGTAGGGGTGGGAAATTTGAATATTTCATTCAAATTTTCCTCCCATTCTACTCTATAAATAGGCCCCTTTAGGCCTTATTAAAAGGTTCATAAGATTTAATACACTGAAATACACAAAAACACACTGAAATACACAAAAAATACACTAAAATACACAAAAAACACACTGAAATATTGCTATTATTTCATTAATGTTAGTTCTAGTGATATTTTGGACTTTTTTTCGTTGTTCTTCATCTGTTTGATTGGATTCGCTGGGTTTTCTACTTGCTAGGTTGAATTCACTGGGTTTTCTATTCTGAAGTCGTACATGTTGCTATGTTAATTTGCCTCTATTTCTGTTGATATTTGGTTGTTTCTTATCGCTGATTTTCTTCTCCTTCATCCCTTAGAACTCATCGTTTCATCTCATTTGATCAGGTACACTACTACCTCTCGAGGATGTAACTGAAATTCTTTGAAGAAATGAAATGTTGATTAGTTTCTATTTGTAATTGTATATCTATTTTTGTCATAGCTATAGATATTTTGATTTTATGTAATTCATTAGGATTTGGGTTGTAATAAGGACTGGACTAAATAAACTTAATTCAGATTTATAGTAGTAGTAGATAACAATATAGGAAATACATTAAACATGTCAGTCAAAATGATCACCTAGCTTTAAAATCAAAACTGCTTAAACTGAGTTGATTCATTTGTAGATTTATAACTACTCTGAAAATCAGACGTGTAATACAAGTACTTAGATATTTTGTTAATTAAATTTTGAATCAGTATCAATTAATTCGAAAAGTATGAGTTAGTTAAAATTTGGATCATGTTAATGGCTTAGCATCATTCAAACCTGTTTCGTAACAAAACTTGCGTTAAACTTTGTGATATGGTGTAAAATGATAATCTAAATATGATTGAAATGCCAATGGTAATTCGAATATGTTTTAGTTGAAGATTTAGATTAATGTCTCCAGTTAAATAAAAACAATAATGTAACTCTGCAATTAGTGTTTCAACTGATAAATAATAAGCAGGTTAGACTCAGTTAATCTGAATAACAGTAATATTCAAATGGAAATTAGTGTTAGTAGACATAGTTAATTTCTGATATTGAGTAATATTTTCTTATATCTCTGTTAGTTGTATTATAAAATGATCAAGCCTGCTTTAGATATAAATGATTTGGGCCTAGTCGTAGATATAGGCCCAGATCTAATCGATATGGCATTTATGCCTTTGGACAGATACGGTGGTGTTAACTAGGCTTTAGGTATCCAGTTGCACCTTGGTGCAACACTATTGAGTTAACCTAGATTCCAGCCCCAATAATGTGTAATCCAAATAGAGGATGATATAAACTATTAAAAACTGCTAATAAATAGTTCTATTAAGGGAAAAACAACATTAGAAAACATAGTACACAAATAGGCTTAACCTTCTAAAATGAAATGGGATGAGCCTCGTTACAAGATAAAAATGCACGGGGCCTCCAAATAATAACTATAAGACTTTAGACCCGGAAGCATCGTTTAGACAATTTCATGATCATTCCCAAAATAACAAGAATAGGCATCGTTAGGCATATTTAAATATACATTCATTTGATCGGGTGCACATTAATGTCACCCGAATCCTACTCTCAACGAAGTCGAAATATATTCAAAGCCACAGGCATACTGGTACGTTGTGGTCGAGGATGTATTTTCACGACGTTGCAAATTCGTAAAATTCAAAAGCGGAATACTTGCACATGATTAAAATATATAAATAGAAATCTGATAAAATCAGAACAACAGTTGATCGACCATGCTAAAACCATAGAATCCGGGAGTGCTTAACACCTTCTCCCGAATTAACAGAATTCCTTATTCGGATTTTTAGTTCGCGGACTGTAATAGAGTCAAACATTCCTCGGTTCGGGATTAAACCGGTGACTTGGGACACCATTATATTCTCAAGTGGCGACTCTGAAACTTAAAATAACTAATCCCGTTCCGATTGTCCTTAAAGTGGAAAAACTCCTTCTACGCCCTCATGGGTATAGTGTAAAAATACATATTTCAGTAGAGAAAAAGAGAGGTGCGACAATATTAATGTTCTACAGATTCGTTCAAGTGATAATATGGCTGATTTGTTCACAAAATCTCTACCAACCCCAACCTTCAATAAGCTAGTATACAAGATCGGGATGCGAAGGCTTAAGGATGTGAATTGATGCTCTCATCAGGGGGAGTTAATGCGCGTTGTACTCTTTTTCCCATACAAGATTTTGTCCCACTGGGTTTCCTTGCAAGCTTTTAACGAGGCAACCAAAAGGCGTATTATTAGATGTTTATACTCTTTTTCCTTTACTAGATTTTTTTTCCTGTTGGATTTTATTTTAGTTAAGGTTTTAATGAGGAACATTACCTATTGAGTAGACATTCAAGGGGGAGTGTTAAGAATAGAATTCTATTTGGGGTGAATGTCTATCTTGTAGAAAGTTTTACTTTGTGACTAAGTCATTTTTCTCCTGTAAATAGAAGGGTCTTACCCCATTGTAAATCATCCCAATATCAATAACAATTCTCTCTCTACTTTGTTCTGCAATACTCTTCTTCTTTTATTATTTCATAGCACCCATGACATTTTTTGCTTCATGAAATTTGGAATCTAGGGTGTGTTTGATATAACGGAAATATTTTAGTAGTAATCTTTTTTTGGCTGGTGTTTGATAAGCAAATTAAGGAAAATAATTTCTCAAGAGTATTCATAAATGATTTAGATACAATAAACATAAAGCCATAAACATTCAAACCAATCTTCCGAATCCACAAATTTCATAAACTTCCGAACCACTAAACTTTCAGAAACTGCGAACTTTTGAATATGTAAACTTTATAATTTCTAAACATGTAAACTTCCAAACACATAAACCCCCAAACTCATAAATTTGAAACTTGTAAAATTTCGAACCTATAAACCAAAAGATGAAAAAACTAAAACTGAAAATATACTAAAAAGATATTTTTTCCGGGATGGGGGGAGGGGGTAGCAGGATGGGTGAATACGGAGAAAAAAAACTAAAATTTGAAGAAATAAAGCTTTTGTAGAAAGGGGGTTGGGTGGGTGGGTGTGGAGTGGGTTAGGGGTGGGCATCGATCGGTTCGGTTCGGTTCGGTTATGAATATTATTGGTTATCGAGTATCGGTTAATTGGTTATCAATTATTATCGGTTCGATTATCGGTTTACCCGATAAGATAACTCAATCTAAAATAAGAAAAAACGAAAAGACAATTCACTGGAGTTAAACGAAAAAAAGAAGAATTCACATATAGTATAGTAAAGCCTTACGTTAGGAGTAACTAGTAAGGTCTATGAAGAATGAAGATGAAGCAACTGAAGAGTGGGGTTGAGAAAGAATAGGAGAGAATGAACTAAATCCCTAGCAGTTGAATATACTTAAGAATAAAGTCATAATTTTATTAATTCTTATTGGGTTATCGGTTTACTCATTAAAAAAATTGGCAAACCGAGGCCCGAAATGATAATCCAATAGTAAAAATTTCTAAATCGTTACCGAACCGTTAACCCTATAAACAATTAACGATTCGGGTTATCGGTTTTACCCAATATATACACAGCCCTAGAGTGGGTTGGTGAAGGTGGGGAATTTTAAAAGGGAATTTTGAAAAATATTTTTCTTTCTCTTGATAAGGAAAATATTTTTCTCCAATTGGGGAAAAATAGGTTCATACCAAAATATTTTCCAAAATATATAAGTCAACCAAACATGAAAAAATTAAAAAATATTTTCTTTCATACCAAACACACCCCTAGTGTCTCGTGATTCATTCCAGGTTTCCAACTTCCGTGACCCTTAGGGAAAAAAAATTTAGCAATCAATTCTGTTCTTTTCTGGGGCGAAGTTCTCATCCAGTTGAAATCAAGCTTAGTGAAACAGATAAACTTTGATTTTGTTTTGTCAGAAAAGGATTAAAGGAAAATTCAACAATCTGCTCATCTTCAAGAGCAAGGTAAGCTTCTTAGGAAATACTCCTTTTTATTTTTTGTCCTGAAAGGTAAGCTTTATAATCTAAAACAGTTACATAGCAAAAGCAAACTAGGGTGGGTGGTCCTCTACACTATACAAAAAGCCATTGCCAACCCTTAATGGATCCAAGTGTGGATCACAAGAAAAAGAACAAGTTGGAGTATTTTATAGGGTAAAAGTAATTTATATTAAATGATCGAATGATTGTGTGATATGTGGAATCGAAGGCAAACGGAAATGAACCGAGTAAGAACCGAGACAGAAGACAACAACTGCAGTTGGTATTAGATAGTTTCTAAATGGAACATAATCAACGGAAGCAAAAGGAATGTTTGTCACCAGATAATATTTAATGATGAATATTCCCTAATATAGTTGTTGCAGAGAATTTTGGCATTCATGGAATGCCGTTACACCTTCATCAATGGCCCATTTTATTGTCATTTAATAGGCTCTTGATCCTTAGACTTGTTTTATAGGTACGGTTATAAATAGAGACTTCAACGACCATTGTAAGGGACACAAAATAATTGGAAAAACTAATGTTATACTTCATTCTCAAGCTAAATAATATAACTTTACTTTCTGTAAGATATTGCTCTTGTTTCTATCCTCAAAAGCATTGCTCCCGGAGCTAGGCATGTCATTTCCTTCGATTTTAACGCTAAGTCTTATTTTTTTATTTAATTCATTTATTATTTTTTATCAAAAAAATTTGCTTGTCTGTATATATCACATAACAAATTCAACTGTACCGTTTTACATGTAAACTGTTTGGTGCCCATCATAGGGCTTAGACAGTTGCATAATTGTGTTGATCCTAGCATCTATTTGTAAATCATTTTGATTGTTTGTTTCATAGAAACAATTGAAAATGGTAGCTAACAAGTTCAACATCTCACACAACATAGAGGCACACGAAAATTTGCCTCAATAGGAGAATTCAATCACTGATACCTACAATGAGGGGGACATGGAAACTCCGATCTAAGGTGGACAATATCTTGGACAAGAGCGGGAGCCAACTCTTAATGATGAGAAGGAATAACACATTGCGGAAATGGTAAGGATCTTGAGAGAACAACAGAGGGCCATCGTAGGCGATCCCTCAAGGAAAGACTAATACAACGGAATTGAAGTTGGCACTATCATGCGCTTCCAACGCAAATGGAATAGGCCTAGTTCCTCCAAGCGCTCTTGCAAACCAAATAGCTCGAAGACTTTATAACAACATCCCAAGGGGTGAGATCGATTTTGATAGAACTGGTGTGTCAATAGTAGATCCAGTAACAACGACGGTAAGAGTTTTACGCTCGAATGGACCAGATACCAGGTGCGCCACTAGCATTGAAGGGCCCGGGCTTGAAAAAGTACACCTAGTTTCCGTTTAAGATGAGCGCACCACCATAAATGATTTCGAAATGATTCAAGATGTCGTACATTCAAATGTACGATGGGACTTCAGATCCTCAAGAGACATCACAACCTATACAACGACGATGAAAGGATATGTCTTGGCCCAACAATGGATTGAATCAGTTCTGCTGAATAAATTCGAAGAAATCCTCACAAAAGGGGAAATGACAAGGTATTCATGCCTACTCAAGAACTCTATAGATTCTTTTGAAATGCTTGCAGATTATTTTATTAGGTTCCATTCCAGGTCCAGGAAGCTCCAAGCTCAGATGGCAGACATATTTAGAATCTCGCAAGGAGAATCTGAATTGTTGCAAGAGTTCGTGATCAGATTCCAGAAAGAAAGAATGTTGTTATCGGTCATTCCAGATGAATGGGCAGCGGAGACCTTCACTAAGGGTTTGAACCCAAGGATCTCCAATGTCTCACGATAGTTAAAGGAAAGCCCGCTCGAATTCCAAGAAACCACATGGGTAGATGTCTATAACTTCAATAAATCAAAGATAAGGATCGAAGATAATCAACTCGGGTGCGAAACATCAACCATGGGGTGGGATCGAGATAAGAATCAGGATAAGGTTAAGGATCATTTTGATGCAGACCGATGGACTTCCAAAGGCCATTTTTTGCCTACAACAGAGCTGAGACACACAAAAGTAAAGGGTTTCGGCCCTCACATACGCTCTCTCCCAAAAGAAGAACCATGGATGAAACAACAAATCATGCAAGACAATAAGATATCGGGGACCAGAGATTCCACTTATCCTAAGTTGTCGGAATAAAATTTCATCATTAGCATCATTGAGTTGGTATTAGTGATGAGGAATATCAATAAGGCATGATTTTTTATGCCAATCAATTCCAATACCAGTTAAAGGGATCCTAAATTATTGTACGAGTACCATGGGATGTTTATAAGTGCGGATTTTGATTACTTATTAACGTTTTTTATGTTTTGGTTTAGTGTAAAAGAATTTAACTGCACTCCCGAAAACTGATAAAATGTGCTTAATTGCAAGAATATTGGAAGATAGACTCTCGAGATGAATTCCAACTAAAAAGGAGTAATCTAAGGCCATAAAAGGCCCAAAAGACCAAAAGTGCACACTATAGAATATCATCTATGACTGCAGATGATGAAGGAAAAGCCAAAACATTTGGTGCGAAGTGCGGTCCGCACATGAATTATGCAGTCACAAAAGATGGCTAGGACCAAAAGTTCAGAGAATGTACATTCCAAGTTCCCTAGCAGTGTGGACCGCACGGGAATTGTACGGCCGCAGAAGAAGAGCTACGGTCCGCAGGTGTAAAAGCATGGGTCGTGTCCGCACACGTAAAAGTACAGACCACAAAAAGAGTGCCTTGCAACCGCAAATTAGATTTATGCAGCTGCAGACATCTAATTCCTAACAAAGTTGAAGAAATTTGTGGATCGTATATTGAATTGTGTGGCCGCACAACCTCCCTAAGGGCATTTTTGTTCGAAAATTATCGCCTTGTATAAATAGACGAGTTTCATAATTTTTGGTCAACTTTTCACATCAGCGGCTACAATAGCCATTTCTTTTTGCTTCTTTTTGTATTTTGTTTTTCATATTTTTGGATATTTTAACATAGATTTTATTATTTTGATGTTACAATATGAGTTTAGTTAGCATATCTTCTTCAAGTTCTTCAATTTCAAGCATGAGTATCTAGCATTTTACTAGGGTTGTGATCCAACTTTAGTGTGTAAACCTTCTGCATGTTTGATTTAATATTTGTTTATGGTTGGGTATTTATTCTTTAGCCTTGTTTATGCTTTAATTTATGGAATTGGTCGTTTCAAATATTTGTTCATGCCTATTTTGACTTATTCTCTATTTAAGAAAGAGAACTTAGTCTAGAAAAATATGGCTAAAAAAAAATTAGATCAATCGAGAGATTCATAACACCAATTAAAGGGTTCAACCTAGAGATAGTACTAACCCGGCGTGATCTTTTATTAACCATTTTGTGTAATATCCATTTGGACTTAAGAAAGCCAAATTGGGAAAAATCACTCTCTGAGCAAGAGGTATTGAGTGGATAATTAAGTATTGATAGCTATAATACACCCTAATCAATAAAACAAGCATTAGGTTTATATCTCATTAGGAAAACACCTAGGTTATGCTCATAGACCTAGGCTTTTTACAAAACTATTCTTAGTTTTATTTCTTAATTTTGCAATCTTAGCTTAAAATAGACATAGAAACAACCCCAATTTTTGGAAGTGTAAATTGAGATAGTTCAAACTCAAGTACTATAATATATCTAAAACCCACACATAGTTCCATGTGCAAAATTGACCATGACTCCTTGTTGGGTATTACTATTGCTATCAACCATTTTATTCCGGGATTTGAGGTGTGAATTGGATGATATCAGTTTTCGGTACCATTGCTGGGAAGATAAAAATGGATTTATCAATATATTTGTTTTTGTGTGTGGATTATCTTTTTTCATTCGTTGTTGCTAATTTTTGTGAATCAAATGTAGGTGCAACAATGGAAAACAACACTAATCAACTCGGAAGCATGCCTTTGGGGGTGTGGATGTTGATGACGACCAAGTTGATGAAGGTTCCTCTTGAAACTCAAGCAAATAGAAGAGGTTGGGTGCCTCAAGACAACTTCCCAATTCCACCCATACCTCTACCAAGAGCGGCTCCACACCAGGTGTTTCCGCAAGTACCATAATGTTAGTTTGTATAGGTCCACCAAATCGTGGACCACCTGGTCCTTTACAAGGTTTTGTTGAGAATGCTTAATAAAATCGTACGTAATAGAGGCAGAGGATTTTTATGTGAAACAATCCCACGCAAAGGGATAAAAAACCACAACCTACACATCTAGGCTTTTAACTTTACTAACTTGCAATCCATATATTACAAGCCACTTTACAATACTTCCGATTGCAATAGATTTACTCAACTAACTTGTGGTACTCTTACTACATGCTACTTTGTGACTATCATAGTTATAAAGGCTTTTTCTAACTTGTGATGCTATCACCACAAGCTACTTTGTAACTCTATAACTACAAAGACCTTTCCTTTTGGCTAAATCTAGTCACAACATAAACTCAAGGAGTTTATGAATTTTCTAGAGAATTCCTAATCAAAGCGCTTCTAGATAATTAGTTTAGGAGATACAATAATTACAATAACTCAACTAGGACAACACCAGTCTATCTTTTACACATTAGCACCCGGCCCATTCACCCCGGATAGAAACAATAAAACTATCAAGTCATATCACATTGAGTTTATAGGGAACTTTCGGGAATCGAACCCGTAGCCCGGCATACCAATAACAGAGGATCTCCCGGGAATTGAACTCGTAGTCCTTCATAATACAAAATTGGTTACAGTTTCCTCATTATATGAAGCAAAAATTTCTGGGCATAAACAGTATGGGCAAAGCCATAAAGCCAACTTTGATATTCCTTGTCAGGGAAAAGAATTGAAGGACTTAGCAATGTTTCAAGGGTCAAAAAAATTTACTCATCAGAAGTTGTTTTGGGGAACAAGGTTGTTTGTACCATAGACACAGAAGGGGACAGGCACAAAATAGTCAGGTGTTGATGTTGAGAAAGAAGATCTTCATAGAGTAAAGTCAGAATCTCTCGGCAATTCATACAGTCATTGACAAGGTCAGGTTTTTCCTAACAAGTGTAGTGGATGCAAGGTCAAGTTGGCCAAGAAATCAAGGCCACAAACTGACCACCATTTTAAAACTAACGAATATTTCTTTGTCTAGAATAGGAACATAATAGTTTAGGGAACAGTTGTTGAAAAGATGGAATACCACCCAGTGAAGTTCTCAAATCTTTGATTTTTGTCTTCTAATATACATGCATTTATTTTATTTTTAGTTTCATTATAGGGGATCAGCACCCTATCTTCAACACAGGGTACTACATCCCCTGGTTGCATTTTTATTTTTCTACATAGCGTACGACATCCCCTAGTAGCATTTCATAGAGCCACGAGCCTCATTTTGTTGCCAACACAGGGTACTATATCCCCTGGTTGTATTTTTTATTGTCAACACATGGTACTACATCCCCTGTTTGCATTATTTTTTACATAGGGTACGACATTCCCTAGTAGAATTTCAGAGTGCCCCGAGCCTTATTTTATTGCCAACACAGGGTACTACATTCCCTGGTTGCATTTTTCTTTTCTACATAGGGTACGACATCCCCTAGTAGTATTTTAGAGAGCCACGATCCTCATTTTATTGCCAACACAGGGTACTACATCCCCTGGTTGCATTTTTATTTTTCTACATAGAGTACAACATCCCCTAGTAGCATTTCAGATAGCCACGAGCCTCATTTTGTTGCCAACACGAGGTACTACATCCCCTGGTTGCATTATTTTCTACATAGGGTACGACATTCCCTAGTAGCATTTTTGAGTGCCCCGAGCGTCATTTTATTGCCAACATAGGGTACTACATCCCCTGGTTGCATTTTTTATTGTCAACACAAGGTACTACATCCCCTAGTTGCATTATTTTCTTCATAGGGTACGACATTCCCTAGTAGCATTTCATAGAGCCACAAGCCTCATTTTATTGCCAACACAGGGTACTACATACCCCGGTTACATTTTTATTTTTTTACATAGGGTATGACATCCCCTAGTAGCATTTCAGAGTGCCCAGAGCCTCATTTTATTGCCAACACAGGGTATTACATCCCATGGTTGCATTTTTTATTGTCAACACAAGGTACTACATCCCCTGATTGCGTTATTTTCTACATAGGATACGACATTCCCTAGTAGCATTTCAGAGAGCCACGAGCCTCATTTTATTGCCAACACAGGGTACTACATCCCATGGTTGCATTTTTATTTTTCTACATAGGGTACGACATCCCCTAGTAGCATCTCAGAGTGCCCCGAGCCTCATTTTATTGCCAACACAGGGTACTACATCCCCTGGTTGCATTTTATTTTCTACATAGGGTACGACATCCCCTAGTAGCATTTCAGAGATCCACGAGCCTCATTTTGTTTCCAACACAGGGTACTACATCTCCTGGTTGCATTTTTATTTTTCTACATAGGGTACGACATCCCCTAGAATCATTTCAGAGTGCCCCGAGCCTCATTTTATTGCCAACACAGGGTACCACATCCCCTGGTTGCATTTTTTATTGTCAACGCAGGGTACTACATCCCCTGGTTGCATTATTTTTTACATAAGGTACGACATTCCCTAGTAGCATTTCAGAGAGCCACGAGCCTCATTTTATTGCCAACACAAGGTACTACATCCCCTGGTTGCGTTTTTATTTTTGTACATAGGGTACGACATGATTGGGATGGACAACAAGGATAATGCATAAGCAACACGAAAGGAATGTTAATGTAAATGGTAATATGCAGCAGCCAAAGAAACCAGTAACTCATTGGGTGGAAGTAGGGCCAACAAAATTAATAAAAAAGGATACAGGCAAGCAAATAGCTCAAGATCAACAGAATGACCCACAGAAGCCCAATAAAAACCGGCAAGTGTGGACAAAAGCTAAAGGAAAAGGAGCAATGACAAGTCCAATACAGCAAGTGCTCATTACTAATAACGGTTTCTCTCCATTAAGAGATAAAACAATTGAAGGTAGTACAAGTTGGGTCGATGATGATAAAGCTGAAAGTAGTATGGGAGAAGATGAAGGGAAAGCACCACCTAATCCAAAGTCTATATGAAGATATCCACTTGGAATGTAAGGGGCTTCAATAAGGTACATAAGTAGAAGGAAATGAAAACTTTCTTGAAAAAATAAAAAATTAGTCTTATAGCAATAATAGAATATAGAGTGCAAAATAATAAAGAAGAAGAGATCATCAATAAATGTGCACCAGAATGGAGTTGGTATTCGAATATATCAGCTAATGAGAAAGGGATAATATGGATCATATGGGATACTAATAGTATTCAGTTCACTCTTATTTAGAATCATGCTGAGTACATTCATAGCATAGTTGAAAATAGCAGTTCTAGCAAATAATTTGCTTTTACAACTATTTATGGATTGCACATCACTGCTCATAGGTGTGACATGTGAAAAGCACTAAGGAGAATAGATTCTCAGATGACTAACTCCTGGTTAATTATGAGAGACTTTAATGCAATAATGAACATTGAAGATAAGGTAAATGGCATAGTAGTACAGAAAAATGAGATCGAAGACTTTAGGTCTCTATTGGAGGATTGCAGATTAAATGAGCTTGGAACTGTGGGTAGATCTTATACATGGACAAACAACCATGTTTATAGCAGAATTGACAGATCCATAGTTAATGTACACTGGATGATAAACATGCCTCCAATGCAAGTTCATGTGATGGAGTATTCGTTTTCTGATCACTCTCTATTGTGTATAGATATGGAAGCAAAAATGGAACATAAAGGGAGACCTTTCAAGTTTTTAATTGTCCTTTTGAATATCCAGAACTTGAAAGTATAATTAGAGATAGATGGAACAAGGATGACAGAAGAATGAAAGATGTCAAGTACAATCTGAAAAGTGTCAAAGAAGTCCTTAAGAGTCTGAACAAGAAGGAGTTTACCAGTACAACAAACAAAGTTCAACAATTAAGAGAAGAGTTAGCCAACATTCAAGCATAGATGAGAACCAATACAACAACAGCTGACATGTTCGAATTAGAGAGAAACACAAAGAAGCAAATGGAGAAATGGAGTATAATAGAGGAGAGAATCTATAGACAAAGATCTAGAATCCAATGGCTCCAATTAGGTGACTCCAACATAGCCTTTTTCTTTGCATTTCATGAAAGGGAGAGGAGTACAAAATCAGATTAAATTCCTAAACAATGACAAGGGAAGACTGATCAACAAGCCAAAAGGTATTGAACAAGAAATAGTGGGTTTTTACAGACTATTGCTAGGGAGAACTACTAATAGCATACCAGCTATTAATCCTAGAATTATGAGAAAAGGACCAGGGCTTACAAGGTCTCAGCAGCTACAACTTATAGTTCATTTCACTAATGAAGATGTGATAAAGGCACTGCATGGGGTAGAAGATTCAAAGGCACCAGGTGGGGATGGGTTTAATGATTCTACAAGAAGACTTGGCATATACTTGATAAAGATATTACAAAAGTTGTTTCGGAATTCTTTGATGAAGGGGTAATGTACAAACTAGTAAATAACACAACAGCTACCCTGATCCCAAAAGTGAAAAATCCCTCCTCTATAAAATAGTTCATACCAATATCTTGTTGTACTATCCTATATAAGATCATCTCCAAAATGCTCACAAGCAGACTGCAACCAGTAATAGGGTCCCTAGTAGATATGAGTCAAGCAGCATTTGTACCAGGTAGAATATTAAGTGATAATGTTCTATTGGGGCATGAACTTGTTAAAGGCTATAGGGGGAAATATGTATCAGCAAGGTGTATGGTAAAGATTGATATGCAAAAGGCATATGATTCTATAGAATGGAATTTCCTTGAACAAGTTCTCACAAAAATGAATATCCAAGAAAAGTTTCTTTCATGGATCACGACATGTGTTACTACAGTGTCCTATACTATAGTTGTAAATGGAAATCCAACAAATCTCTTTGATGCAAGAAGAAGAGTTAGACAAGGAGATCGATTGTCACCATACCTCTTTGTTCTAGCCATTAGGGTTGCTTATTAGGCAGATTGGACGATTATTTACTCTTAACGGTTTGGATTAACGCTTATCGGCTTTTAAATGTATTAATCTGTTAGCCACCCGATAAGATATCAGGCGGATTGGTATCAGATTAGCTCTTATCGGACGGATTATCGACCTAATATACATATTCACTAAATTGTATTTTTCCTATTGGACATGAAATAACTGAACTAATTATAGAGCATGAATCGGAAGCACTGCAAAGGTAAGTTTAACACCATAAAAGCAATTGAGAACATTGTTTCAAATAGGTGTGAATTCACCAAATATCGTCGATGGGACGATTGCTCTAGATCGAAGGGGTGTTAAAATGCACATCTCATTTGACTAAATGTGTTCCCTCTTCGACACCATTATTCTCACTTGTAAACAATAACTAGTGATTTTCCATAGTCTCTATGTAAGGAAGAGTAAAGAAAAAAAATAAGAAATGCTTTTCACAGAAAAGATATTAAAAAAAATCAAACATGGATTGGTTTAAAATCGTTAATCCAAGATCCTTAAACCAAGTAGGTAAAGTTATAAAATCTTGGATTAGATAAGAAGGAAAGAAAGAAAGAAAGTCAAGACCTCAGATAACCAAAAGGAATAAGGAAATACAGACGTGTTTGTTTTTGTTATTCATTTGTTAGGGTTTTAGTTTATATATATATATATATATATATATATATATATATATATATATATATATATATATATAGTCTTAACGGGTTAACGGATTATCCGTTAAGAAAATTGAATAATCCGCCCCCAAACCGATAAGTCGTTAATTAAAAAATTCAATATGTTCCTCGTTTGTTAAGCCGTTACCAGTAAGCCATTAAGCTTCGATTCGATTTAGTTTAGTTTGGTTCAGTTTTAAGTTTTGGATCGATTTTGAACACCCCTACTAGCCATGAAGTGTCTCACTAGAATTTTAAAACTCTGAAGGAGAAGCATGATTTTAACTACCATTCCGGTTGTGAGAAGTTGAATATTATTCAACTTAGCTTTGCAGATGACTTGTTACTGTTCTGCAGCGGTGATGTGGTTTCCATTAAGTTACTATATGAGTGTCTTGATCAGTTTTTAATTGCGTCAGGTTTCATTGCAAACCAAGACAAAAGTTCCATATATTTTGGAGGGGTTACAGAGGATATTCAACAACAAATTATACAATGCTTAGGGTTTTCTACATGCTCCCTACCTTTCAGGTATTTAGGGGTCCTATTGAGTACTAAGAGGTTATCCATAACTCAATATCAACCTCTGCTGGATAAGATGGTAGGCAGAATCAAGCACTGGATATCCAAATTCATATCATATACAGGAAGATTACAATTGATCAAAAGCGTGTTGTTTGTTATTCAATCCTTTTGGTCCCAAATCGTTCCTCTGCCTAAGAAGATCATTCAAGGAATTGAGAAATTTTACAAAATGTTTCTATGAACAGGAGAAACTAAGAGCATGGCTAAAGCCTTAGTAGCTTGGAATAAATGGTGTTGGCCAAAATCTGTAGGGAGTTTGAACACAACAGATATCTTAATATGGAATAGAGCTGCTTTGATCAAGCATTTATGGAATTTAAACAAGAAGAAGGACCGCTTGTGGATATAATGGATTCAAACATACTATATGAAGCAACAGGTAGTATGGAATGTGAATGTTAAATAGGCAGCTTGGCTCACTCAAAAAACCTTAGGTGTTGCTACATACTTGAACGAGGCAAGTATAGGAATAGAAGAATTTGATGAATATACAGGAATACTCCTTCAGGCTCGTATATGATAACTCAGAGGTGAACTACCTAAAGTGAAATGAAAGAGACTAATTTGTAACAACATCAACAACCCAAAATAGATTTTCAATTTGTACTTGGAAATTATTGAAAGACTATAAACGAGAAACATATTACTGGGTTGGGGTATATCAATTTGTTTAGACTGCTCGTTATGTGGAAGAGTAACAGAAAACCATGATGATCTTTTCTTCAAGTGCAACTATTCAACAATAGTATGGAGGAAACTATTATAATGGCCGGGAATAACAAGAGATGTGCAGGGGAGGAATGCTGAGATTCAATGGGCTATAAGGCGCAACATGGAAGAAGCAAATATGTGTAATCTATAGAATCTTGCTAAAACATGTATTGTGTATTACATTTAGCAGGAAAGAAACTGGAGAACATTTCGAGGAATACCAAGGAGTTGGGAGGAGCTAATTAGAGTGATAGTTCAAGAGGTGCATTGTAGAGGAAGTTTGAATAAGGTAGTTAGGAAACTGCAAGAGTTCAATTTTTATCCACAGATTGTAGTTGAGTAGTCATGTAGAAATGAGGGACTAGATTTGGGGCTGCATGTCCAAATCTAAGTGAATTTTATAGGATTTTTTGCTATACTTGTAAATATTTCCTTGGTAATAATAAAATTAATTACCAAAAACAATTCATGTCCAAATACGATTTCAACTTTCAAAAATCAAAATTTTCAACATAACTTCAAAAACGGGTGAAAATTATTTACCATCCCTAATTTTGTGTTAAAAATCAAACTCCCCCCTCTACTTTAAACAATAATCATGCTCCCCCATTTATCCCACACAGTACCTTTTTTGCCCTTGAATTTTTAATTTCCTCCTCAGTTCAATACTTTTTACTATATAATATTTTTTTATGGTTTTAGCTATAACTTAAATTATGTAATAGCTAATATAAATTATACTCCCTCCGTTTCAATTTATGTGAACCTATTTCCTTTTTAGTCCGTGCCAAAAAGAATGATCCCTTTCCTTATTTGGAAACAATTTACCTTTATGTAATGATTTATAGCCACACAAAATAAATGTGCCTTATTTTACACCACAAGATCAAAAGTCTTCTCTCTTTTCTTAAACTCCGTGCACAGTCAAATAGGTTCACATAAATTAAAACGGAGGGAGTAAGTAGAGTTCATTAAAATTATAAGTAGAATAAGTAATTAAGTTAATTAAAACTTATCTTTATAATTGTTATTTTAATGTAATGCATATTAAATATATATTTAAGTTATATTTTCTTAGCGATGGAGCTAGAAATTCATATAAGAACATTGAAAAATACCCCGACTTTTTTTCCGGATTGAACTTGTAAGCTAAGATAACTTGGGTGTTTTTCAATCCTCTTATATGAAAAACTTGGATTGAACTTGTGAGCTAAGAAATTAATGAACTCTATTCCCTTAGCTTACAAATATTAATTTCTTAGCTCACAAGTTCAATCCGAGTTTTTCATATAAGAGCATTGAAAAACACCCAAGTTATCTTAGCTCACAAGTTCAATCTGAAATAAAAAAAAATTGGGTGTATTTTTCAATCTTCGTATATAAATTTCTATCTCCGTCGCTAAGAAAATATAACTTAAATATATATATTTAATATGCATTACATTAAATAACAATCATAAAGATAATTAATTTTAATTGACTCTAGTTACTTATTCTACTTATAATTTCAATGAACGCTAATTACAGTTTATAATAGATATTACATAATTTAAATTATAGCTAAAATCATTAAAAATATCATATAATAAAAAGGTATTGAACTGAAGAGGAAATTAAAAATTCAAGAGCAAAAAATGTATTGTGTAAGATAAAGGAGGATAATGATTATTGTTCAAAGTTGAGGGTAAATATAGACAAAGATTGAGAAAAACTCTATAGATAATTCAGTTATATTATGATAAGGTATTATTGTTAAGAGAATTATGCATCCAATAAATGTAAGGCTTGTTTTTTTCTTTTTTTCTTTTTGGTATTTATCCTTATCTCTTCGAGACTCTTAGCCGTACCTTAATCAATATAAAAAACAACAATTATGCGTTTGATTCAACAACTGAATATCCAGATTATCCCTCCTCTAAATTCTACAAACCGAAATGCCATAAATATTGAAAATCAGTGAAAGATCAAAATATTTCTAAGAATAATTCGAGCTTCGAATTTTTTAATACCACATTTTGAGGAATAAGAACAGAGAATTACTCCCTATGATTGATAGACTTTGCTTCGATAGTTTCTTTGCGGTATCTGTCAATTGTCATTCGAATATTCTTTACCAAAATTGTTTTACCAATTGCCATTTCTTTCTAAAATAAAATGCCTTACTAAATATTCCCATAATAAAGCTCAAATCCAACCAATTTGTAGAATCGTCCCCTACTTTTTAGAAAAGGTAAAGTAGAACGGAATTTGAACTTTAGATTTTATGGTATATTTAGTACGGAAAAAAACAGGAGAATTACTATAAGGAATCGTTTTTACGGCATATTTGGAAGTTGAAATTATGTTTAGACATACAATTTATATGAAAAAAAGAAATTAAAGTTTTGTGAGTGGAAGAATAATATTCACCCAAAATCTACCCTAAACTAGATTTTGAAAACTTGAAAAATAATTTCAGAAAATTTTCAAAAATAAATCATTAATCTATGAACACACAATTGTTTCAAAAAAGATTTGAAAAAATGTTGCCAAAATGTATGGCCAAACGGGACCTTTACATTTATATTTAGTTAATTATTTATGCGATATATGCTGGTGTAACTAATGCTGTTTTTGTTTTCTTTTCTTTTTCCTGTGCCGAGGCTCGATTGGAAACAACATCTCTGTCCACTTGGGTAGAGGTAAGGTCTGCCTACATATAACCCTCCCTAAACCCCACTTTGTAGGAATATAGTGGTTGTTGTTGTTGTTGTTATTAGAGAGAAGTCGGAGTGCAGGTAAAATATACTTGTACAGAAGATTTTTCTTATCTAATTATAATTAATTAATATACATTTTTATTTTATTAAATAATGTAATATCCTAAATAAACCCCACTACCCACGTATGCGCCCTATTCTCAGGAGTTCATAGATATTTTTGTGAAAGATGATGATGATAAAGGAGCTGAGTCTAACTGACTTTCTCTGTTCAATCCAGCACATCGTCTTTGATACTAAGTGCCAACTATATATCTAGCTGTCAACTCACATGACCCCCTCTTTACCCCTCCATCCACCCTACAGCAAACCCCACCAAACAAAACAACCCCTAAAAAGAAGAAAAGCAAAATGCAAATGTATCATCATCTCTATTGATTGTTTTTATGGGTTTTCTAATATCGAGTGTTCATAGTATCATATTATAACTCGATTAATTTCAATTTATAAAATTTTCAGAAGAAAAGTATCAAAAAAAATTTCATATTCAATATTTTTAGTACTTCATGTTCTAAATTAAATGAGTTACTTTCTTTTTTAATCTATTCCAAATTAAATGATACATTCTTAAATTTAAAAATAATTTTACTTTAAACTCTTCATTTATTCATTTTATCCTTAATAAAAAAGTTTTATAATCACATAAATATTATGGCTCACGACTACTTTTTCTTTTTTTCTTCTTAAACTTTATGCCAAATGTAACTGTCTGATGTAAATTAAAATAGATGGAGTAATCATATGACTAGTATCTGGATTTCTCAGACCCCACTTTGTGAGAACATACTGGATAATTGTTGTTGTTAGTATCTGGATTTCCAGTTTCCACTAGAAGTAATTTTTTTAGACAAACCAGGTACTGTGATTAAGTGGAGCTAATCATTTATGGAGTTTGTAGTCCAACGCAACATGAAGGAATTGGTACGATTTTGGAATAGAAATTGTGATAATCATTACTCAGGAAATCTAACAATATGGTTTTAGAGTTGCAATATATGTAGTCTTTCACAATAAAAATCCATTTTTTATAATGTACGTGCATGTGAAAAAAGGAGGTGTGACAAGGTTATTGTGGATAATAACTCAGTGAGGTATAGCTCTCCTCCACAGTGTCATATTAAATTACCACTTAATATGCAGTACGATACTTTGGTATCGTTGTTACGTAAAAAAAATTAGTGAGCGGCGTTCGGTTAGCATTAAAGTAACCGGAAGATTTCCTTATTCAGTGACTCCGCATGGGTTTGCTTATTATTCCGAGTTTAACATTGACAATGATGAAAGTCTTAGAGATTTTTTGCGGGTTCCGGACGAATATAGAGAATACATTGTAATAAAATTATTAGAAATGTATGTGAAGGTTGAAGACCTTAATAGTAATGAGGGAGTGCGTATAAGTGATAACCCACATTCATCGGATGGTTATTTTGGAGGAGCATTAGGCACACGGTGAATGAAAGTAGAAGGTTATGTTCGTGTGGGAAATGGACCATCTACCACATGCCGTGCCCACATGCATTGAATTGCTTTCAACAAGTTGGCTATGGGGCAACAAACTACATTGATAGGCACTACAGTGTTGCAGCATACGTAGACACGTATAGTGGGAAGTTGCATCCTTTAGGTGCTGAGCATTATTGGCCGACGGAACCTTTTAAGTTGGTATGTAACAAGGAGTACTTACGCAAGTTGAGAGTGCAAAAGAGAACACGTATACCAAACTAAATGGATGTTGGTGAGTCTGTTTATGCACGTAAATGTAGCATATGCTCCCAAACTGGACATGACCGCCGTAAATGTCCTTCAAGTGCAAGTTCGTCCAATGTACCCAACTATCAACCATAACATTAGTTCCTTATTTTTGTATTATTAGTTGTAATATATGTATGTAGTACCTTTTGTGCATTTGAAATAAAATTATTCTTCAAATTACGTATCTTGTTGTAATTTTCTTAATGTGATGTTGTGCAATTTTAAATAGTCTATAATAATACGAAAAGTGAAGTTATGAAAACCATGTGAATTGTCATGTCTATGTCATTTCGTCCATGTAATTCATAGTTTAGTACTACGAAATGTAAATTTGTCGTTTTATTTCAAAAAAGCTAAAAATCGTAGTTCAATACTACGAAATGTAATTCGTAGTTCAATACTACGAAATATAAATTTGTCCTTTTATTTGAAAAAACCTGAAAATTATGTGATTTTTAGTGTCCTAGTAATTCGTAGTTCAATACTACGAAATGTAATTCGTAGTTCAATACTACGAAATGTAATTCGTAGTTCAATACTACGAAATGTAAAGTTGTCACTTCTTACGAAAAAGCTGCATTTTTTTTGTAATTCGTAGTTTAGCATTACAAAATGCAATTCGTAGTATTATATAACGATTTATGTTTATGTTGCCTATAAATACGGGGCTCATTACCGTCATTACATGTGCTTAAAATCTTACAAAGCGCAAATATTTCTTGCGAACATTTGATATTTTCAAAGTGTGTTATTGTGCAATTTTTTAAATGGCTCAATATGGAACACCAGTGTGTTACTGTGGAAACAAATGTGTGCAACAAACATGTTGGGAAGGTGATGATGTTGGACGCCACTACTGGATGTGCATGAACCAGATGGATTGCTACAAAAATTCGAATGAACCAATGTGTGAGTTCAATGAATGGGCTGAGGAACATTGTCTCCAAGCAAACTACAGAGAACGAATGCTTAATCTGCATAATATGTGGTTAGCCCAAGCAGAAAGCAGCTACAATAGCAATATAAGAAGGATAGAACTCAGGGACGAGGTGAGGGAAGAAAAAAATAAAAAACTAAGAGCAGAATGGAAATTGGCATCAGCTATGGGAGAAAACCAAAAAAATAAACAGGAAATTGCGGAGCTTAAGGCGAGAGTAAAAGAGTTAGAAGACGAACAAGAACGACTGCTAGAACAATTTAAGTGGCTAGAACGCAGAATAAATGGAAGCTCATAGATGAAACAATTCGTACTATGTGTTTAGTTGCGTTTTAGATTTGTCTACTTGATTTTACTCTCGTTTAAGTGTCATTTCAGTTTAACTGTAATAGTATGTTTGTGTTTGTATTGAACAATTTTAAGTTTTATGGGAATATTATGTTTTAAGTTTTATTGGAATATTATGTTTTAAGTTTTATTGGAATATTATGTTTGTGTTCTATTTTATATATAGATATTTGGCTCATTGTTCTATTTATTGCTTTAGTTATATTTGAATTGGAAGTGTTGTTTCTACTATTAATGCTATGTTTGTATTTACACATTAATGAAATCAAAAAATATTTATTTATTCACAATAAATGTTATTTACACAAGTGTATATACATAATGAAATCAATGAGTGCCGCATGCTTTGTGCCTCAAATTTGCTGCTGGCCTAAGCCGCATCCCCTGTCGGTCTGGCACACTATCTGGATCATCATCGTCAAGCCGCCTTTTTATGGGAGGATGTGCAGCGGCATCTACAACACAACTTGCAGGGTCGGAGGAATAGGCCGTTGGGCCGGCACCAACCTATAAAAAATAAGTAATGTTATATAAAATAAGAGAGGTATTTAAATTATTATGGTTAACAAATTATTTCTCTCACAATGGTCTCGTCGAGGTCCTGCGTATATTCATCGATGGTCAGCTCATCATCGCATGTAGTATGGTCAAACATGGTCTGAGATGAAGACTGCATAAAAATAGATGTAATGAATTTATTGCATCGAAAGTAAAAATAATGTAGAATTGAAAAACAAAAGTAATACAAACATACCGCATCAAATGCAGGGGACGATGGATAACTCAACCTACGACCGCCATCCACGTCACGGGTCGGCCGATGCTCAGCTGCAGTAGATGTGCCAGCGAAGTACTCATGTACATCCCCGTCAAAGGTACCCATAATCTGCAATGGTCCGGATGGGGTCATCTGTGTCGCTGGCAATGACAACTGAAGGTCGTATGAGGGCATACTGCTGCCAGGGTCGTATGAGGCATGCTGCTGGAAGGGTCAGCTGGATGCGTCATAAAACCCCGCTGCATGCTGCTGGAAGGGTCAGCTGGATAGGTCATAAAACCCCGCCGTACGTCGCCGGAAGCGGTCACCGGACGGGTCATAAAACCCCGTCGCACGCCGTCGAAGGGTCAGCTGGATGAGGCACATAACCCTCCTGCTCATCTCCAAACCCCCCAGCTCCAAACCCTGCAGGTGGGTCGACCGGCTCCTCAACACCCCCTCGCCGTGCACGTCGTCGTCGTCCCCTGCGAGCCCTAGCCCCTGCACGGGGGACTGGCCTACCCCTCCGGTACGCGTCTGGATCCATATAATCGGGCTCATCATCTAACCTATTGCCCTCCCTCGCCTCTTCCAGTCCCAAACGACACATCTGGGCAACCGCCTGTCCATACTCAACCAGTCTAGGGTTGTCTTCACACTGCTGGATATCTATACTAGATTGGTAGACCCGGTGAAACCAACTAACCTGTGAAATAAGTCAATTAGTAAATAAATTACTCTATGCCATAATTATATGATATTAATAAGTCAAAAAAACATACCAGTGACTCGTGCCGTCCGGCATACGGTCTGTACCGGCCGTCATGCATGTGGATGGGGTTCCCGACATGCCGTCGGGTGTGACGTCTGCACCAGCCCTCATAAATCGCAATAGTAGCCTCCTGGTACGGTGTCGGCGGTGGCGGGATGCTTTGAGCTCGCTCCTCCCAATGAACTACCTCGTCACGCAGCCACGCTACATAATCCCGGCTCATGTTATGACGGTCGTCACGCTGATAATGAGTAGGGTCCCAGGAGGGATCACTCGGTACCGGCTGATGACGACCAAACTGACGAAGCACACGCTCCGTCGTATGATACTCAACAACTTCCCAGAATATCAATGGGACGGAGCTGCTTCATATGAGCCGGTCTGCCGAGCAAATAGCAGGTAGGTGCGCAAGTAGCTCATCAGTGTACGGCATGCAGATGAACTACAACGAATAACAATAAATTAGTATGCAAGGTACAACTACATTTAAAACAACCAACTTTATGTAGATGTTTACCTGTCCAGCATGCAACATATCCAATTGGTCCCTAATAAGGGGGAGATTGTGGTGCACATCCACTCCTCGGTAATTCCCCCGCCGGAGAATCCATCTCACAGCTAGCGGGAGGGGCGGATAGTCCTGTGCCGGCAGAGGTGGCTGTAGTGGCATGATACGCTGCCACGCCCAAACCTAAGAACAAATGTTGATGTAAATTATGAGTCATTTCACAATATATAATTTGTGCTTAATTAATTTTTGAAGTATTTTGCACCTGAAGGAGTGACAAAAAACCACCAATATCAGTAGCTGGACCGATGCTAGCCCGGCACATGCTCCTATAGAGATACGCCAGAACAGCAGCTGCCCAACTGTAATGCTGCACCTGCTCCATATCCTCCAGAGGCTGGAGAAACCGCATCGATATCTTGTTCCCCGACGTGTTGGGAAACAAGACACACCCAAATAGCATGAGTAATGCCATCCGAGCGAAACGGATAATCCACAGCTCCTCTGTCTCCTGCGTGAACTGTGGATGCAACTCCGCCATGAACGCTCTAATGACTGATAGCTGGACACCACAACCACCAAGGTCGCCCTCCGGGTGCAAACCTGTCATCCGTCCCATCACATCCGCCAGCTGTGCGCGGGTCATCCGTCTCCACTCCTCGGGTAGTGTCAATGCGCGGCCCTCAATGCGCAATCCATCGAGCACCTGCACATCCTGGAGAGTGATCGTAGCCTCTCCAGTAGGCACGTGAAATGTATGCGTCTCTGGTCGCCACCGCTCTATCAACGCTGTGATGAGCGACCAGTCAAGCTGCATCCGTCCCAGCTCAAATATGTTGTACAAGCCGGTCTGCTGTAGAAGGTCTACAACTCGTGGATGAAAGGGATGCTGCGCCAAAAACTCCCACAGATCGTCCGGCCTCCTGGGGCGTATAGTCTGAAGAGCTAGCTGGCCCTTCCAAATAAACGATGACGTATGGTCACCCTGCAGTACTAATAATCCTTCTACCGAAGGTCCAGGGTGTGCAGGTTGACGAGATGCCATGTCGTGTACTATAAATAAGAAAAATTAATTATTGCATAGATGAAGACACACATAATAATGATTAATTATTCTAAATCTCAATTTTAATATTTTCATAATTTTGTTAACTTAATTAATTAAATTACGTATAATTTAATATAATGGTTGTTTAAAGGTTCCATGCTTGATTTTTGAGGCCCGGACCACATAATAATGATTAATTATTCTAAATCTCAATTTTAATATTTTCATAATTTTATTAACTTAATTAATTAAATTACGTATAATTTAATATAATGGTTGTTTAAAGGTTCCAGTCTTGATTTTTGAGGCCCGGAACCACATAATAATGATTAATTATTATAAATCTCAATTTTAATTTTTTTATAATTTTATTAACTTAATTAATTAAATTACGTATAATTTAATATAATGGTTGTTTAAAGGTTCCAGGCTTGATTTTTGAGGCCCGGGACCACATAATAATGATTAATTATTCTAAATCTCAATTTTAATATTTTCATAATTTTGTTAACTTAATTAATTAAATTACGTATAATTTAATATAATGGTTGTTTAAAGGTTCCAGGCTTGATTTTTGAGGCTCGGGACCACATAATAATGATTAATTATTCTAAATCTCAATTTTAATATTTTCATAATTTTATTAACTTAATTAATTAAATTACTTATAATTTAATATAATGGTTGTTTAAAGGTTCCAGGCTTGATTTTTGAGGCCCGGGACCACATAATAATGATTAATTATTCTAAATCTCAATTTTAATATTTTTATAATTTTATTAACTTAATTAATTAAATTACGTATAATTTAATATAATGGTTGTTTAAAGGTTCCAGGCTTGATTTTTGAGGCCCGGGACCACATAATAATGATTAATTATTCTAAATCTCAATTTTAATATTTTTATAATTTTGTTAACTTAATTAATTAAATTACGTATAATTTAATATAATGGTTGTTTAAAGGTTCCAGGCTTGATTTTTGAGGCCCGGGACCACATAATAATGATTAATTATTATAAATCTCAATTTTAATATTTTCATAATTTTATTAACTTAATTAATTAAATTACGTATAATTTAATATAATGGTTGTTTAAAGGTTCCAGGCTTGATTTTTGAGGCCCGGGACCACATAATAATGATTAATTATTCTAAATCTCAATTTTAATATTTTCATAATTTTATTAACTTAATTAATTAAATTACGTATAATTTAATATAATGGTTGTTTAAAGGTTCCAGTCTTGATTTTTGAGGCCCGGAAACACATAATAATGATTAATTATTATAAATCTCAATTTTAATATTTTCATAATTTTATTAACTTAATTAATTAAATTACGTATAATTTAATATAATGGTTGTTTAAAGGTTCCAGACTTGATTTTTGAGGCCCTGGACCACATAATAATGATTATTTATTATAAATCTTAATTTTAATATTTTCATAATTTTATTAACTTAATTAATTAAATTACGTATAATTTAATATAATGGTTGTTTAAAGGTTCCAGGCTTGATTTTTGAGGCCCGGGACCACATAATAATGATTAATTATTCTAAATCTCAATTTTAATATTTTCATAATTTTATTAACTATTAAATTACATATAATTTAATATAATGGTTGTTTAAAGGTTCCAGGCTTGATTTTTGAGGCCCGGGACCAAATGATTAATTATTATAAATCTCAATTTTAATATTTTCATACTAAGACACTACGCTAAAATTTAATAAGGCTCTACTCTACAAGGCTCTACGCTAACAGGCTCTACGCTAACATGATATACAATAACATATTAAAGTAATACTAAAACAATAAATATATCAACATTAACATTTCTTTGCTATATAATATAAAACTAACACTAATATATTTTCTAATAATTTATAAAATAAAATTAATTCAAATACCTCAAATTAAAGCTGTAAGGTTTTAGAGTTGCAATATATGTAGTCTTTCACAATAAATGTTTGTACGATCTTACAGAAAATGTTACTCCACATCTTTTAAAAAAATGTGTACATACTTTAAAAAAAATTTAATTTGTCTCTTAAACGTCTCACGTCTCACTTAATTCGACAAAAAATAATAAATGTTTCTTATTTTTTTTCAAAACATTAAAATATATTTGTGAAGTTCGATTTGTCAGAGCAATTACCATCTAGAATAACATATATATAAATTTACGTGCAACATATATATACATTTACGTGCAAATATTATCACAAAAAAATAATAAGTTCATCAATATCTTATGCAAATTAATTATATTAAATTAAATCAATTAAAGGGGAGGTTTTGTGTTGAATCCGGAACATAAATATTATTTTTTTGAACTCAAAGTACATTAATAAGTGTAAAAAAAATCTTTCTATATATAGAGTGCAAATATAAAATGTTATACCTTAACAGTAATTTTTGCCGTTAAGGTGTAGCATCTTGTATTTGGACGTTATTTAGCCTCACGATTTGACTAACATATATAGCGTGCTTAATTTACACGCCATATATATATATCGTCTTAAAAGATGCTATACCCCTAGTTAAATATCGCTTATTTATTAGTGTAATAAAATGTATAAACGTTTAGCGTAGTAAATTGTATAGTATTTTTGCGTAGAACCCTATAGTTTAAGTATTTCTTATACTAGTAGATGAAAATATATACTTTGTACAATTAAATAATCAAAATACTGAATTTGACACACATAAATATTCATGATAGTTTGATGTTGTTGAGCCTCAAATATCGAATCTGGAACCCAAGAGTGGTAATAGGTATATATATTTTATATAATTAAATAATTAAAAATTAATGTCACACCTCCTTTTGGCGCGCCCCCTACCCCGGGAGGTAGATGCGTAAGAGAGTTTTTCCAATTTAAGTGACAATATTCGAAACGGGATTATTCTATTTACTTCAGAGTCGCCACTTGGAATAAATTATGGTGTCCCAAGTCACCGATTTATTTAAATCCCGAATCGAGAAAATTTTTGACTTTCCAAATGAAGTCTGCGAACCAGAAATTCTAAGTAAGGAATTCTGTTGACCCGAGGGAAGGTGTTAGGCACCCCCGGATCCCGTGGTTCTAGCACGGTCGCTTCAATTATTATAAGTGGCTAAAAATACCTGATTTTAATACATGTTTATAAATTATATGCTCTAATTAAACTTTAAAACCGCTTTGATTATTATTTTTATAAAGGAGAAACATCGTTTAAAAAATATGTTTTCAGATCACGTCACGTGAAATGCGCCCGGATACTCGACACATTTTATTCAACGTTTTTGGATTTGGATTTGGGTTGCATGAAATGCACACCCGTATTTAAGAGAGTAGCTTTATTAAAATCGCGCCTAAAGTGACTAACGCATGTTTAACTTTGCGATGGCCATGGAAATTTCAACTAGTGGCACACCTCGATTCTAATTTCAAAGGATTGTACTCAACTAAAGCAAACTACGAATATTCATGATTTATAAAATTTGTGGTAGAATCCAAATAATTGTACAACAATTCAACGAAATCCATTTAAACATTTTTAGCTTTATGAAACTTTTCAGACGCAAACATATTTTTTGCTTGCATTGATTTGAAAAATAAGTCGAGCAATAAATGAACCCGATCATCCAGAGACTAATGTAAAGATTGTGAAACGTAGTTCATTATTTCAAGAAAACATTTGGATGAGAAAACAACTTAAATCGTAACCTCAAAGCCAAGTAGTTTCAAGAAATCTTAATCATTATTGCTACTTAATTTGTTCATCCAAACAAAAAATAATAAAAGAAGCCATGCCAACAATTAAAGTCCTTCTTAAATGTCCACCTAATATAGCCAATCTTTGACTGTGTGCCTGTTAGAAATCCATTAACCAAATACACACAAATTTTCTTACTCTCACTTTAACCAAACACTTCAAACAAGTAACAACTTGCGCTATAAAATTTCTCCCTGCCCAATCTTTCCTTACCAACTAACTGTTAGATTTTCTGTTTAGCAACTTAAAAAAATAATTAGTTTTATGCTTGTGTTCAGTGCCTAAACAACACTTGATTTACAAGGAGGTAGCCACAGAACTATCCTCGCGAATCTGATTGCCATTGATTTAACACTTTAAAAATGACAAAATAAAAATACACACACGAGCAAAACGTCCCCTTTACCATTCGCTGATTTCTTCCAAATCACAAATAATGGGCGTTCACCCTCATCAAGATAGGAGGCGACAGTTATTATTTATTAAGGCGAGCCACCAATGTATCAAAGTAGTAAAACAACCATTTCGTTATCAAAATAATTAACCAAAATCAATTCGAACAACACGACAGATTTGAAATTTTAGCATGCTTCAACATCTTTATATCAACTTCCTTTGTCAATTTTCATTGTTTCTCGACCAATATGGTTAAAAGAGTATACCTGGAAATAGAGCAGAAAGAGGAGAAGAGAAGATTAGCTGAAGCGACTATCGAGCAGCAACAATAAACAGAGATCAACAGCAGCTCAGTGACAAATGCAGCAAACCCAGGAAGATTTGAAACCAGACAAAACCAGAATATTCCAATTCATACAACTCAAAATAACTTTCAACAATGAAACACCGGAAATCCACAAAATCAACAGACAGAAGCTCAACTAAAGATGTCACTTGGTGATTTAAAAATGAAGTTTTACTCTTCGAGATTCAATGGAACAGTAGGTTCTATAGTTCAACACACTGGTATCTCTCAAGTGTTTTTCAGGTTCTACCAGAAACAAAAGTAACTCTTGGGATTTGATTTGAATTCTCAAACTTTCTTTTCTCACTTCAAAGACTCAAAATCTCACTCAAATCTTTATATCAAATCTGTTTTTGAATCTCTGTTTCAGAATATGTATATGAAAAAGAAAAGCTTAGTTCTTTTAAGGATGTCAATGTGTTTCAAACTCTCTCTGTGAGTGTTTTCCAGTGATCTTTCTGTGGGAGTGTGAGTGTGTCCTTGTGTATGTGTAAGAACTATCCTTATATAACCAAAAATAAAGACCTTTCAGCCTAAAATATTTAAAAGAAAGACTGACAGCCCATATTATTCTCCCTGTTTTCCACCTTTTGCTGTCCAAACAATGCCTTTTAATTTAAAATTCTAAACCTCAAAAATGTAATGGATGTCCTGTTGTACATCAGGTTCCATTATCATCTTCAGATGTTCTTTACAACTCTTTTATCTTAAACTAAATGGATCCCTGGACTCCCCATTACTTTGTGTCATTGACAGAGTGTGTTTCAACTAAAAACATGCCCTAATGGTTCACATGTGCTCGAGAGTGGTAGTCCTCCCCCTCTAATCCTGAAATTTCTTATGCAAACTGATTTTAATTCAAATACAGCCAGTTCCTTTCTAATTCAACACAAACAAATCAGATTTGAATTCAACAATGGTTAACAAAGGGAAATTAAATCAGTCATCCAACAACTATTGTCTTACTGTTCTAGAAGAAGTTTTATAACTAATCGACGACGCTTGTTAAATCGATCACAACACGTATAAACGATAACGAATAGTCATCGAAGCAGTGATACAAAAACTCTCGGACAGAACAGTTCAAATGCAGAAGTAACTATTCGATAATATTAATCAAATCGAATTCGTATCTTATAATGCCACATTTACAACAAACAAATCAGAAAACAATCAAATCGACCAAATAAAAGGTCCCAAGTAGATGAAGAAAAATAGAAAAATTTGGAAATATTCGCGAAAAACCAACAACAAATAAAAACAACAAAATAACTAAAATAAAACTGACGAATATAATCAAACAAGAACAGAAAAGGAGAAGGAATACCTCGAAAAATAGAGAAAATCGGCAAAGAAACCAACGGGCTTGAGCTTTTGGGGCCAAACGGAACTTAATCGGGGTGTTCTCGGTTGAGAACACCTAGATTAAGGTCTGTTAGACCTCAAATTCCATTGAAATCAATCACAGAAACCCAAATTTAATTTCTAGGGTTCATACGACATTTTGGGGCTTGACTGGTTCCGGCGCGATTCGAGCCAGGCTAAGGCTGGTAGGGGTATGAGGGAGGTCTAAGGGTGGCGTGGTGTTGATTTGGGGCGATTTGGGGTAAGTTGGGTTTTGGCTCGAATCTTCGATCGAAGATTCGAGAAGATGCAGCTAGATTCGAGCCAAGGGGTTTGTAGATTTGGGTTCGGGGTGTGATGGGGGTTTCATGGTGTTAAAATGGTGGTGTTTGGCCTACCGGAACCGCCGTGAGGCGATTTCCGGCAGGCGGAGGACGGCTGTGGGACGGCGGCGTCTTCTCTGGTGTGGGAGAGATGAAATGAGACGGGTATGAGGGGTTTAGGGGTTTTTGGGAGATTAAAATGAACATTTAATCTCAACCGTTGGATCATAAGAATCCAACGGCCAAGATCCGTCTCTTGACAAAAACGGGGTCGTTTTGGTTTAATGAGGTGGGTTTAAACCGGGTATTGGACTGGGCCGGGTAAAAGGGGTAAAATTTGGGCTGGATTAATTTAGTTTGAGGCTCTTTTTTTTTAATCTACTTCCGATTTTTAATCCATTTTCCTTTCTTTTCCTTCTTTTATTTTCCTAATTCATTTCAAACTAGATTTTAAAAATCCTAAACTAAATTATAAAACAAAAATTAAATTATCAAAAGTATTAATTAACCTCCAATAACAATTAAACACACATAATTAAATAAGATAAAATCACACAATTGAACAATTAATGGCAAAAATGCAAAAGATACATTATTTTTTGTTATTTTTCATTTTCGTAAAACAAACCTAATTACTCTAAATTACAAACATGAATTTATATGCAAATGCAAATATTTTTGTATTTTATATTAATTTAAACAATAGACATGCACACACAAAAACAAATGCAAAAATAATATAAAAAATAACACAAAAATCACAAAAATTAACGCACAACACAAAACTATTTTTTTTTTGAATTTTTAGGAGTAATTCTCATGTAGGGCAAAAATCACGTGCTCACAATTAAGAAATTAAATTTTAAAACAAACACACACAAAATTATCAAAATATTGATTTGACACAAATAAATATTCATGATAGTTTGGTGCAACTGTGCCTCAAATATGAAGTCTGGAACCTAATAGGTAAATATACCTTGTACAATTAAATAATAAACATACAATAAATGTTATTTAATTTATAGTTGGCGACATGGACACGCCGCCTATACATCCCGGCCCTTACTCTCGTGAGTTATTAGTGCTTCAGGGCGATCATAGGTCCGCTCATATATGGAGGGAGAGTTACTGTCCCAGAGTCTCCGCGCTAGGAGAGTGGACGACCTGTGGGATTTTCTACGGCACAGAGAACCACGAGCATCTAGTTCATCACCTCCAGGATACGAGATTCTATAGGATTATTGGGATCGGGCGGATACAGGTTGACTAGGCTTTGATCATGGCGTTGATTGAGCGGTGGCGACCGGAGACCCATACTTTTCACCTGCCCATTTGCGTGGCTACCATCAAGCTGCAGGACGAGGAGGTTTTATATGGCCTGCCCATTGATGGCATGGCCGTTTCACTTCCTATTGCTATGAGATCTATGTCGCGTGATTTATTTTGACATGCTACAACGGCTCGCGGGTAGCAAGCCACAAGACGAGACCGTATCGTCTAGTGCCAGTCGGTTGACTTTGACCCCTATTAGACAGTACCTGAATGTGCTCTACCCCGACATCACCGACGATACATAAGAGATACATATCTTTTGGTATACGAGGTTGTTGTTTCTTCTTCTATTTGGAGGGGTTTTTTCCCAACTCTTGGGGGAACCTAGTCAGCCTGAGATTTCTTCATCATCTTTAGCTACTAGATGAATTACCCTATTATAGCTGGGGTGTTGTTGTTCTGCGCTACATATATAGGCAGATCTGTCGAGCGAGCATGGGGGTAATCCGAAACCTGTCCGGCAACCTCATTGTTGGGAACGTCTTCGACCTTAACGCATGTATCCAACATTTTAATTACAAGATTCATCCTGAGTCCTAAAAAAATCCCTCAAAGTTTTATTATCGTAGATGTTTAACTCTGAGTAAAAAGTAGCCCCTTGCGGAGTGACGGAATACAGATATCTTCCGGTTACTTTAAGTATCACTGAACGTTTCTTTACACCCATTTTTTTGCTTAACAACAATATCAATTTATCGTACTCCATTGTAAGTGGTAATGTAACATGACATGTGGAGATAAACTATATCTCACAGAGTTATTCTCTATCACGACCTCAACCCCTCCCTCCCTCCTCCTCCCTCAATATAATGAAACTCTTATTCTACGCTCTTTAGACATTAAAAAAAATGCATAAGAGTTTAACAACAAGAAAAAATTGAATGAGAGTTAGAATTTTTTGTGAATGAATTTTCCCGAAATCCTAACCACTATATAGGAAATGGCTAGCCCGAGATATGATTTTTTTATGTATAGCGTTCTTTGAGTATACGCTATACACAGTTAAATTATTGTTATGTCAGTTAACTTATTTGTGAGTCCTTCATCAGGGGTATAACATTTATTTTAGATGCTATATATATAGTGTGTAAATTAAGCACGCTACATATGTTAGTCAAATTGTTAGGCAATATAGTGTTCGAATACAAGATATTATACCTTAACAACAAAATTTATCATTAAAAAATAATATTTTATATTTGCGCTTTATATATAGAAAAGTATATTTTTAACACTTATTAATATACTTTAAGTCCAAAAAAATAATATTTAAGTTCCCGACTCATTTTGTAACTCCACCGATATTTTGAAACCCCAAACATGCAAGTGTGTCTGGTGTCATTTCAGATAGTAAATGCCTTCTCAGGTGGGGTCAATTCTTAAGGAGGCAAGGAAAACGGAGCGAGGGCCCCTCCCCTCAAGCATGCATTATATGTTTGCGTGGATACACAATTACAGAGTAGAGGCAAATCCATAATTTAGGAATTACGTGTAACGACCCCCTAAAATTGCAATTGAACGTAAGCCAAAAAATTATTTGCTCCCACTTGGAATCAAACTCGTGCCCTGTTGAATGAAAATGCAGGCATTTATATATTTTGCGTGGATACACATTATAGGGCAGAAGCAGATCCATGATTTAGGTGTTACGGGTGCCGACCCCCAAAATTGCAAAGACAAAAAATTGTTTGTTCCCACCTGGAATCGAACTCGTGCCCTGTTGAATAAAAATTTAAGTCTTTACCACTAGCACCTTTGCCACTTTTGTTTTATGGGGTGACAATTTAAATATATATATATATATATATATAAAAAATTTTTGCTGAAACTTGCGGGTGGTGTATGAAACTTGCGGGTGGTGTACCACCCCGAACCGTGTACATAGATCCGGCCCGTGTTACAGGGTAAACTTTAACAAAATGATTTTTGTCATTACAAATATTTCTATAATACTACATTCGTATGTGTAAATTTTATATAACAATCATTTATTAGAATTTTTTATAATCGATTTTGATGTTATTTTGTAGAGTAATAATTCTTTATTTTAACAGTCAAAAAGTATTAGAACAAATGAGAGTGTTATAAAGTGATTTAATTGTTTATTAAATTTTATTCAAATATTCTTATATCAATACAATTGAAATTATACAGTGTAGTTCTATAAATGAAATCTAAAAAGGATAAAGTGTATGCAAAATTTGCTCCTATTTTATGCGAGGTAATAAAATTATTTTCGATAATTCTTATATTAGTAAAAAATAAATATTAAAGAACTTAATTACTGTGTATTGAGATGAAAGAGGTATAAATAAAGCTAAGAAGATAATAGGCGTAGTAATATTCATAAAGTCAAATCTAGCTTACCAGCAATTTTTAAAATAATTAGAATTTTAAATCAACTAAGGAAATAAGTACTAGTAGTATTTTGGCTTGAACTCTTATGTGCACTAGACAAATTCCAAGAGTAAATTTGATTAAAGTCAAGAATACTGCTGATGTGCAAATTAGACCGTAGACAACAACAATAACAACAACCCAGTATAATCCCACTTAGTGGGGTCTGGGGAGGGTAGTGTGTACGCAGACCTTACCGAATAAAAAAAGATAATATAATAATAATAATAAAGAAAAGTAAAAAAAAAAAAAAATAAAGTAGCTGGAAAACTATAAGAGACATTCGTCTCCGGCATAGCATCTTCCCTCCTCGTCCACTTTTTTCATTTTCTCTCTCCTCACTACCCCACCCCTCCACACACATGGAACCCCCACTACTACCCGGCGGCCCACCGATTTCCACAACCGTTACAACATCGTCGGTCGTCGGAACGATGGCACAGCCACCACCACCGACGTCATCGTCACATCTCAACAACTACGCTAACTCACTAGATTCCACCTCCCCAAAGTCGCGCAACTCCAACTCCTGGGACGACCAGCAACCGGCTAACGCCGGCGGCAGCGGTGGAAAGCTACGCCTCATGTGCAGCTACGGTGGACACATAATCCCTCGCCCACACGATAAATCCCTCTGCTACATCGGCGGCGACACCCGGATCTTCGTCGCCGACCGCCGTACTTCTCTCTCCGACCTTTCCTCCCGCCTTTCCAAAACCCTCCTTTCCGGCCGTCCGTTTTGGCTTAAATACCAGCTTCCTAACGAAGACCTAGATTCCTTAATCTCCGTTTCCACCGACGAAGACCTCGAAAACATGATCGAAGAATACGACCGTGTCACAAAAACGTCACGTATCCGTGTTTTCCTCTTCACCAGTGAGTTCGATTCGGTATCTTCGATCGGGTCGCTTCTTGAAAGTTCTACAAAATCGGAGGATTGGTTCGTACACGCGTTGAATAATGGGGGAAATTCTGGTTCTATAACAACTACTAAAGTGTTTTCTGAATCATCCTCAGTGAATTGTCTTCTAGGTCTTGATGATGATGTGAATTGTAACGTGAAGGGTGAAAAAAATGTGAAATTAAGTGCTCAAGATGTTCAGTCGGTGCCGGATTCTCCAATGGTTGAAACGACGTCGTCCTTTGGGTCGACTAATTCCACGCCGTCCCTTGCTAATTTGCCGCCGATAAAGGTACACGTGGAGGAGAATAATCAGAGGGTTGGGCTGGAAGAACAGTTTTCACAGTTAGGGGTTGGAGGCAGCAAGGTGGATTCGTCTTCACCACCTGCACCGGTTGCTCCGGTTATCGGAGCTGGGTTTACCGGTGTGCCGGTAGTGGTTGGTGGGGATTATGGAAGTCGGGTATTTTCAGATGATGAGAGATCAGAACAGAGTGTTGGTTTTAGGAATCTTGGTCAAACACAGGCACAGCAGCAGCAACAGCTACAGCAGCAGCCTCCACAATTGCAGCAGCCAAAGCCTGTTGTTGTTCCTTCTGATTTGCCTTCCCCCAATTCAGTTTCAAGGTAAACTTATATAGCTATTTTTCATTTCCAATATATGGTTATTGGAACATACCAGTTGCTTGAGAAATGTGTTGTATAGTTATATGAGAGTCTGCTGTTTTCATAAAATGCTCGAACAAAGGCTTACCTTGCGCATAAACTGCTCTCTGGCTAGTGAGAGTTGTGGGTGGGGCGGAGGGAGGGTGGAGTGGCAGAGCCAGAAATTTATACAAGAGGATTCTAAAAAATACTAATGTGTAACATCTAGGATTTGAATATGATCTAAAGCAAAATTTGAACCACCTTTGCCACTACACCAGAATCTTCCCTCATGTAAGGGACTCATAAGTTCACGTATAACCAAGAAAAGTCGTTTACACCAGACTCCATTGTGCTTCCTATCAGAGGCGGATCCAGGATTTAAATTCTAGGGGTTCAAACCTATTATATTTTTAAAACTATGGGTTCATATATATTATTTTTACTATTTTAATAATTTTTTACTCCGCGTCAAAAGTTATGAGTTCGGTTGAACCCGTACACATTACACTGCATCCGCCACTGCTTCCTATAGCTAACCAAGAAAATTCGTTTACACCAGAATCCCTTGCCTTCCTATAGCTCCACCCGGGGGTGGGGGGGGGAGGGAATTGAGCCATAAATATGCAGCTATCCCCTTTTATTTTGTAAAGGTACTGTTTTCACACCTTGCAAACTCCTGACCTACCGGTCACTATAGGAACAGACTCTATGATTCTTTGTTAAATGCTCAAATTGGTTATGAAAATTGTCTGAACTAGGATCTGTCATTTTATTTGATGCAGTGAGAGCAGTTTGTCTGGGCAAAGGCATTTCTTTTATCAAGAACCAGGGGGTCAAATTCAGTCAGGGAACAATAGGGTTTCCGTCAATTCAGTTGATCCAAATAATAGGCCTCAGGTGCAACAGCAAGTCCAGGATACTGGATATGCATTGCCAGTCCAGTATGATCAGCACCAACAAATGTATCAACCCCAACAATATGTTCATGCTGGTCAATATATCCACCATACCCCTTCTGGGCCTGTGCCGATGACGTCTTATTATCCTATATACCCTTCGCAGCAGCAAAATCATCCTCAGCATCCTGCTCTTGACCACCAGTACCCAGTTTACTTCGTTCAATCTAGACCTTCGCAAGCTTACAATTTGCCCATGCAACAAACAAATTATAGTGAGTCTGCTTCAACAATGCCTTCAAATCAACCCCAAACACCTCCTGCTCCTAATATGGCCACTCCTGCAGCAGCTTACAACCATGCTAGAAACCCTGCTGCCTCCAAACCTGAAATGAATGCTGGTGCATATAGAACAGCAGCTGCGGCAGCTCCACAATTGGTACAGATAACTTCTGGTCAGCATCAGCAGCAATATGTTGGCTACTCCCAGATTCACCATCCCTCTCAGTCAATTGCTCCTACATCCGCTGGTACTGCCAATTATGCATATGAATATTCTGATCCCTCCAATGCACAAATATACTACACTCAGTCTCATGCTCCCCAGTTTGCTGCTCAATATCAAACAATAGCATCATCCCCTGCTGTCGGTTTACCCAATACGTCTTCTCACCTTCCCTCAGAAAAAAACCAAGCAACAAATTAGAACTTCACAAGCCATGAAAGGTGAGTTGCACATGAAGAAACAATTTTGTGGCTATGGGTTTGGTTTATGTTTAAAGTTTCTGTTATAAATGCTTGGATTCTCATTGTTATTGGTTTGTCAAAATGTATTTGTTATAGATATAAGACAATTGGTGTTCCTTTCTTGTGCAATCCATGAAGTGATAGCTATCTGGATCATACTGTAAAAGCTTAAACTCATATGATATCTTCCCAGTTCTATATATGTGAATTACGGAATAAATGTAATATAGTGATTGAGGGATTTAATTCAGTTGTCTTAGATTTTTTCCCCTAATGTGTGGTTTATTGATCTGTGTGCCCGCAATCTGTATGCAATTTATCTGTATCACCTTGACGTAGTAGTCAAGAACTTACATGAAAACGAACATTTACGATCTTTGCCTTATGGAATAGAGTTTCATTCTTTTTGATGCTAGGATAGCTTTTAGTTCAAAATGATGTGTGAATCAGCCCAAACCTTATGTTTTACTTGATATATTTAAAAAAAGCTTGGTTGCCCTGTTGTTTCTTAGATCCAGAAACAACTTCATCCGTAGCTTTTATGGTTATTTCTTGGGACTTAATTTTTAGATGTTTTGAATATTGAAAGGCAGCTTAGTGTACCAGACTGCCCTTTTCTTATATGAATCTCAAAGTAGCAATTTCACTGGTCCTAAAAAAAAACTTGAATTCTTTTGATAGGACTGAAGGTAACTCTATTGTTCTTCATGAGATAGTTTTATCAAGTACAATTGTGTCACTTCATGTAAAATAATTTTGTACAATCATTCGTAATTTTGAAAAACTACAAATCAAGTAATCTGCTTATCTTCAAAAAAATAAATTGATATAGTTAACAGAAAATTTAGTAACAGTTTAGCTGGTTAAGTTCATTCTTCACCTTCTTTTGGATTTGTGACCCTAAAATACGGATCTTGGTAGAATGATAGTACTAAATGCCCTCTCGTGTCTATTCGTGAAGATTTAGTTCATGAAAGCTCTTGTTTCTTATTTAGAATGACAGCAAGAACTTCATTAGTGCAAAAAAGTTTCATCTCGTTTTGCATTTTCAGGTGTTAGTTGCGTTAAGTCTCTCTCTCTATATTTGTGTGTGTGACCATAGTGCTTGCTGGCTGGTCTCCACATGATATTTCCTAATAAAGAGTTGGTTTATTTACACAAACTTAGTTTCCTCGACTTCGGTTGGCAGTTTTAAAGACCAACTTTTTCTATATTTAACTTGCAACAAAAGTGATAATATGCTTTACACTTTTGCTCTATTTCGCACCTTTCAGACTTGTTGGTCTAATTTGAGTTGCAAGTACAACTTAAATCAACCTTGAAACAAAAATTCAGGTGGGAATGCAAGTGCCATTAATAGGCGATTAAGAACTACAGTATGACTTGTTATGCATTTGGGATGCTTGCTTTTGCACGAGAGAGTCCTGGTACCTTCTCTATCTATCTTTGGCCGTACAATTTTACTTTGGCTTGGAACAGTAATTTATGTGGACAAACATATGATAAATAACTTGTTTGAAAGTGTAGTTACACTGATTGCGTTTAAATTAGAACCTTCATTTTTTTCAATTGATATGTGAAATGGGATTTTTTTTTTCATAAGCTGCTTAGAATGAACGTGTAGTAATATTTAGTGGGTCATGTATATGTTTATTTAACCACAATTGGGTGCATTTATCCTCCGGCTGAGTTTCTATATGAAACAGCATGTCTGCTCTCCCAGGGTAAGGGTAGGGGTAGCGTGACCACACTTGTGGGAAATCACTATGCTTCTTGTTGTTGGCTGCATTAATCGTGTTCCTATGAATTTTTATAACTACTATCACATTCTAACTGTGGGAGATTCTTATCTGTGACCGTACAAGCTGCTTTAAAGGGAAACGTAAAATATATTTGATGACAGGCTCTCACGCTGCTTCTGCTAATATAGCATTTCCGTTTTATCTTATTATCTTGATGCTCAATCAATTTTGGCCATATTATGCTTAAAAATGTAGGAAGCTTATGTAAATTTGTCGAGGTTAGGGGCAATTAGCTGTTTCAGACGTGGATAATAAAATTTCCGAGTCATGTATTCGTTGTCTTGTTGCCGACTCCTTGCAATGCTACAACGAGCAGAATATTCTTTGTCTTTGTCTGCAAATTATCATATTCTAAACGGTTGTTGATTCCTTGTTGCTTTGATGTCTTATTTTAAACTGCAATTATTAGTAATCTCACTTTAAGGTCTTGTTGATTCCTTATTGCTTTTACGTCTTATTTTAAACTACAATTATTAGAAATCTGACTTTAAGCTCTGCTTTATGATTCTTTCAAGTAATTATATCACAGTTTCTAATGTAGGTTTCTAATCTACATTAGGAAAAGTTTGTAAAGTTATTAGTAGCATATAACGATCTTTTCTTCTTTTACTTTGCATCGGGTTAACTTGTTGAAGGTTATGAGTGTTTGGGAATAAACCCCCACATAAATAATATTCGTAGCAATAAAAGCGAAATAATAATGTAGCATCGAGATACGGTTATTAACAAGAATAAAAGAGTAACAACGACACCAAGATTTTTATGTAGAAAACCCTTCTAAATAAGGGAAAAAACAACAATGGCCCCGAGAGGAGCAACTGATATTACTATAGTAAGGAATTTTACACTTTGTAGGCCCGAGTAAAATACTCCAAAGACCACTACAACACTCAAAAGAAATAACCCTCTTTTGATATTCTCACCTTACTACAATATTGCTTACTTTCTATTTTTCTCACAGACTATTTTCTTATACCCTGTCTGTGAAATGTCACTTTTTTTTTTCTAACTCTCAGATATATATTTTTCCTCTCAGATTGGTGATGTAAAAAATGAGAATCGAAACTCTCATTTTATAGGCAAAACACTGCTTACCATGTTTGACAGTTTTCATCTGCACGCCTCCCAAATTTGACAAGTGCAGAGAAACATGGGCTGTTGACAAAATACATAAGGGAAACATGGGCTACTGCTAATGAAGGAAGAAAGTTCTCCTTGAATTATGGGATGAACCCCACAAACCTCCCCTTTAGTACCATTCACCTGAAGGAGGTAGTTGGAGATTCTAGTTTGAGCGCATGACGACAAGTTCTTTGCAAAGTTCGAACTTATCTCTTGGTACTACCTTGGTTAGCATATCTGCAGGATTTTCACTTGTGTGAATCTTTTTGATCTGTAAAGATTCGTTCTCCACCTGCTCACGTATCTAATGATATCTCACATCTATATGCTTTGTCCTTGCATGGTACATGGAATTCTTGCTCAAGTCTATTGCACTTTGACTGTCACAATAGACAACATACTCTTTTTAATGCAATCCAAGCTCTTGAAGGAACCGTTTGAGCCATATCATCTCCTTGCCAGTTTCTGTGGTGGCAATGTACTCTGCTTCAGTTGTTAAAAGTGCAACACACTTTTGCAACTTAGACTGCCATGATATAGCGCCCCCTTAAAATGTAAACAAATATCCAGTAGTGGATTTTCTGTTGTTAATGTCATATGTCATATCAATATCTATATAGTCCTTCAAGATTGGCAGATCCTCCAAAGCACAAACAATCTCCCATGGTACCTCTCAGGTATCTGAGTATCCATTTGACTGCTTCCCAATGTTCCTTTCCAGGATTTTCAAGAAACCTCCTGACAATACCAACTGCGTGAGCAATATCAGGTCTAGTACATACCATTGCATACATCAAGCTTCCGACTGCTGAAGAATAAGGAACTCTAGCCATGTTCCCTTTCTCCTCCATTGTTGTAGGACACATCTTTTTGCTCAACTAGCAAGAGGTGTGCTGACTGGCTTTGCATTCTTCATGTTGAAGCGCTCTAGTACATGTTCAATGTACTTCTCCTGAGATAGCCACAACTTTCTACTTGTTCTTTCTCGAATTATCTTCATCCCTAGAATTTGCTGTGTTGGGCCCAAGTCCTTCATATCAAATGACATTGACATATCTCCCTTTAACTTTACTATCAGCCCCTTGTCTTTTCCTACAATTAACATGTCATCCACGTACAACAACAATATAATAAAGTTATTCTCACAAAATCTTTTGAAGTATACACATGGATTAGAATAGGCCTTTAGGTATGTTTGACATTTCATGAATGAGCCAAACTTCATGTACCACTGCCTTGGTGCCTGCTTCAATCCATAAAGACTTATTCAATTTGTAGACCATATGTTTCTTTCCAGCTGCTTCAATTCCTTCTGGCTGCTCCATATAAATCTCCTCTTCCAAATCTCCATGAAGAAATGCAGTTTTCACATCCAACTGCTCCACTTCAAGATCTAGGCTAGATGCTAAGCTCAAATTGTTCGAATAGAAGTCATTTTGACAACAGGTGAGAAAATTTTGTCAAAATCAATACCTTTCTTCTGTTCGAAGCCTTTAACCACCAATTGAGCTTTGTATCTGACTAGCTTGCCATTTTCATATTTCTTGAGTTTAAAGACCATTTGCATTTGAGTGGTCTTTTACCATTTGGAAGTTCAACCAACTTGTACGTACCATTTGGATTCCATCTCTTCTTGCATAGCTTTAATCCACTGGTTCTTTTCTGGAATGGACAACACGTCCTTAAGACTTTCTGAAAATGTTGGTTTATGTTTAGTCAATAATGGCATGCTGAAAATGTTGGTTTATGTTTAGTCAATAAATGGCATGTCAATTGGAAGAGTTGGTGGAAAGAGTTGGCATGAATGCTAGGAGGAAGCTTCCTCCTTTGATGTCACCCATGACATCAAAGAGGAGGTAGTTTGATGTCACCAATGACATCAAGATGAGGTCCTTACCTCTATAAATAGATGCCCTCTTTAATTTATAAAAATCATCCCAAAAATAATACAATATATTGTAGTGAGTAGAGAGTTAAGAGAGAAACTCTCTTAAGTGTAATTGAGAAATCTCCCATTCCTTTGTAAATAATAGAAAGACAATTGTTCTCTGGTGGATGTAGGATTATTTTGATCTGAACCACGTTAAATCCTGTGTTCTTTCTTTTATGTTTCCACTAACAATTGGTATTAGAGCGACATGATTCTTTAACAATCCAAGGAGAAAGAACAAACAAAGATGAGTTACATGAAGTTTGAAATTGATAGATTCAGTGGACGCAACAACTTCAACATCTAGAAGATCCAGATGATGGTATTACTGCGGAGGGAAGGTTCAATCCATGCTATTGATGGAAGGTATCCTAAGGATACATCATCTCCCGACATGGAGAAGATTGAAGGGGATGCATTGAGTGCAATCCAACTATCCCTTGCACCTAACGTGATTTGTGAAGTGAGTACAGGTACCGAAGAGACGGCCAAACAATTATGGGAAAAGCTAGAAGGGCTATACCAAGACCGATCAATGACAACAAGGATGTTGTTACAACGACGTCTTCACACATTTAAGATGGGGTCAGGTACTTCGTTACAAGATCATTTAGATGCGTTCAATAAACTTGTCATGGACTTACAGATTGCAGGAATTAAAAAGGAGGAGGAGACGCTTGCATGTGCTTTGCTATTTTCATTGACTTCAGGATATCGTGATATTGAGAATTCAATGATGTATAACAATGAGCCTATAAAGCTTGAGCAAGTACGGAAGACACTTAATTCTAGTGATGTGCGGAGGCACATCGAAGGAGACAGAGATGACCAAGAAAGTGGGCTCTTTGTGAGAGGCCGGACTAGCCAACAGGGAAAGAGCAAATTAAAGTACAAATCAAAGTCTCGCGTGAACAAGAAGAATACAGAGTGTTGGGGTTGTGGCAAGAAGGGGCACTTTGGACGAGATTGCCTAATGTCAAAGTCCAAGAAAAAGGCGAGTGCATATACAGTTGAACATGTACATAATTTTGATAATGATTATGTACTAACAACATCATGTAATAATAGTAACTATGGAAACAAATGGGTGTTATACTCTACTTGTACTCTGCATATACGTTCCAAAAAGACTGGTTTAGCAGCTATGAGAAAAATGGAGGACCCGTAGTAATGAGCAATAATGCAACTTGTGCAATAGTGGGCATTGGCTAAGTTCGAGTTCGCTGCCATGATGGAGTCATGAGGACTATTACACAAGTCCGTCATGTTCCTGATCTGAAGAAGAATTTGATCTCCTTGGGTACTGTGGATGAACAAGGCTACAGGTACATAAGTGAAGCAGGAACTATGGAGGTGACTAAAGGTTCTTTAGTCATGCTGAATGGCAAGCTGGAGAACGGCCTTTACACATTGGCCGGAAGCACCATTGTTGGCTCTGCAAATGCATCTACAGTGCAGTTATCTACTGATGACAAGGCAAGATTATGGCGCATGAGACTGGGTCATATGAGCGCACGTGGACTGTAGATGTTGAGCAATCGTAACCTTTTGGAAGGTGAGAAGATCAACACACTTGACTTCTGTGAGCACTGCGTTCTAGGGAAGAAGAAGAAGGTCAGCTTTAGCACTGACAAACATAAGACAATAGGAGTGCCAGACTACATCCATTCAGATTTATAGGGTCCATCTAAACTTCCATCGAAGGGCGGAAAGAGGTATCTTCTCACTTTTATTGATGATTTCTCACGAAAGGTTTGGGTGTATTTTTTAAGGCAAAAAGTGATGCTTTTGAAGCATTTAAAGAGTGAAAGGTTTTGGTTGAAAATCAAATGGAGCGGAAAATCAAGTATCTTCGCACAGATAATGGCTTGGAGTTTTGCAATGAAGAGTTTAATTAATTATGCAAGGTTCATGGGATCTCAAGACATAGGACTGTCAGGCATACCCTATAGCAGAATGGAGTTGACGAGAGAATGAACAGAACTCTTCTTGAAAAGGCTCGTTGTATGCTCATACATGCCAAAATGTCCAAAGTATTTTGGGCTGAAGCAGTTCACACTGCTGCTCATATTGTCAATCAATCTCCATCATCGACAATTGACTTTAAGACTCCGAATGAGGTATGGTTAGGTAAACCCTATAACTATTCATACTTATGGGTATTTGGGTGTCCAACTTATTATCACGTTAATGAAGGAAAGCTTGAACCAAGGGCTAAGAAGGCCATATTCGTAGGGTATATAGACGGAGTAAAAGGATACAAACTTTGTTGTTTGTCTTTACTCAAAATTATAGTTAGTAGAGATGTCACCTTCAATGCATCTTCTATACTTGATCCTCGTAAAGTATCCATGGAGTTTTCAGGAAACAAGAACAACGAGCAGGTGGAGCCTCCGGTGGAGCTTGCCAAGGAAAATGATCAAGAGACTCAAGTTAAAGACGAGTCAGAAGATGTAGACCTTGAAGAACTTGCTATCAATGAACCATACACAATTGCGAAGGGGAGGGAGAAGAGGCAGACACGAGAACCGGAACGCCTTATAAATCAAGCAAACTTGATTGCATATGCGTTCGTAGCTGCACAAGAAGAGATTAAGGATCTAGAGTCCTCATCGTATATTGAAGCAACTTCTTGCCAGGATGCTGCACAATAGTGGTTAGCCATGACGGAAGAGATGGAGTCTCTCACAAGAATCAGACATGGGTCTTAGTGAAAAGATAAAAGGAGAAGAGGACAGTTGGATGCAAGTGGATCTACAGAAAGAAAAAGGGAATTCCTGAAGTGGAAGATGCTAGGTTCAAGGCAAGATTGGTTGCAAAAGGTTTCAGTCAGATGGAGGGAATTGACTACAGTGAGATTTTCTCTCCAATCGTGAAGCATAGCTCAATTCGCGTGCTACTAGCATTGTTTGCACAATTTGACTTGGAGCTTCAACAACTTGATGTCAAAATTGCTTTCTTACACGGTGATCTAGAAGAGACAATCTATATGGATCAGCCTGAAGGTTTCCTAGCCGAGGGAAAAGAAGATCACATATGCCAACCAAAGAAGTCTTTGTATGGTTTGAAGCAATCCCCTAGACAGTGGTACAAGAAGTTTGATGCATTCATGACTACACATGAATTTTCAAGAAGTGCATTTGATAGGAGTGTGTGTATCACAAGAAGATGTCTGGTAAGTCAATGATTTATTTACTATTATATATTGATGATATGCTTATTGCTTAAGGAATTTGACATGAAGGATTTATGAGCTGCAAAGAAAATCCTTGGTATGGAGATTTCAAGAGAAGACGATGCTGTACATCTTTCTCAAAAGAGGTATATTGAAAGGATTCTCGAGAGATTCAATATACATATGTGCAAGCCTGTAAGTACACCATTAGATCCTCATTTTAAACTTTCAGAGTTACAAATGCCTCGGTTCGAGGATGAGGTGGAGCATATGTCAAAGATTCCTTATGCCAGTGCAGTTGGTAGCATTATGTATGCTATGGTATGCACACGTCCATATATTGTTCAATCTGTAAGTGTGGTAAGTAGATACATGTCCAGCCCAAGAAAGAGGCATTGGGCAGCTGTCAAGTGGATATTGAGATATCTCAAAGGAGCTTCTTGTGTTGGTTTGACCTTTCGAAAAAAGTGGTGGAGGTATTTCAATTCTCGGTTATGTGGATTCTGACTATATAGGAGATCTTGATAGAAGAAGATCCATAATTGGATACATCTTTACCCTCATTGGCAGTACCGTTAGTTGGAAGTCGACTCTGCAGTCAATTGTCGCTTTGCATACGATAGAAGCAAAATACATGGCAGCAGCGGAGGCAGTGAAGGAAGATATCTAGTAAAAAGGTTTAGTGGCGGAATTGAGTTTGGTTTAGCTGGAATCAACTCTTAGATGTGATAGTCATAGTGCTATTCATCTAATGAAAAATCAGAGATTTCATGAGCGCACTAAACACATTGATGTCAGATTTCATTTTATTCGAGATGTTGTTGAAGAGGGAACTATCAAGGTCGTGAAGGTTATCACAGAAGATAATGCTGCAGATATGTTGACCAAGATAGTCCTACTCGCTAAGTTCGCACACTGCAAAGACTTGGCGGGGGTGTGCATCAACTGATGCAACTCCGAAGAGAACAATTGTTAGGTGGAGATGGTATGTTCAACCATGGTTTGATTCTTCTTGTTTTTTACAACGAGATTGCCCAGTAAGCTTAGAAGTTTTGGCTAGAGTTGTTCACACGCACGCTCGAAATGCAAATCAAGGCGGAGATTGAAAATGTTGGTTTATGTTTAGTCAATAATGTCATGCTGAAAATATTAGTTTATGTTTATTCAACAATGACATGCCAATTGGAAGAGTTGGTGGAAAGAGTTGGCATGAATGCTAGGAGGAAGCTTGCTCCTTTGATGTCACCCATGACATCAAGAGGAGGTAGTTTGATGTCACCATTGACATTAAGATGATGTCCTTACCTCTATAATAGATGCACTCTTTAATTTGTTGAAACCATCTAAAAAATAATACAATACATTGTAGTGAGTAGAGAGTTAAGAGAGAGATTCTCTTAAGTGTAATTGGGAAATCTCCCATTCCTTTGTAAATAATAGAAATGCAATTGTTCTCTGGTGGACGTAGGATTATTTTGATTCGAACCACGTTAAATCTTGTGTTTTTCTTTTACGTTTTCGCTAACACTTTCTGGCTCCCCCTCATCACTGATGATGACATTCTCTATGGAAGGATACCTGCATGACTCTACCCTTGGCCTCTCTGTTCTTCTCACAGGTTGAGGTTGTTCTTCTTCTTGAGTTGGGTGCTCCACTTCCTAGATACCTTCATCAAGTTGCCCCCCCCCCAACTCAATAACCTCACCAGGTTGCTCCTCTTGCTCGGCAACCTCGCCGGTCGTACTTTATGCACTTGTGGGATTGTTAGAAGTAGAAGGAATAGTAACAAGGTTAAGAATTATACTATTCTTCGCCTTTTCTAACATATCAGGAGCAGTTCCAACTTCACTTTCTTGGAATACTACATCTCTGCTTCTGATGACCTTCTTCTTTACAGGATCCCACAATTTGTACCCGAACTCTTTATCTCCATATCCGATAAATATGCAGGGAACAAATTTATCATCCAGCTTTGTTCTATGCTCTTTTGGTACATGTGCAAAATCTCAGCAACCGAACACCTTCAGATGTGAGTAGGACACCTCCTTGTTGGTCCAAACTCTCTCTGGGATGTCAAACGCCAATAGAACTGATGGACTCCTATTGATTAAGTAACAGGCTGTCTGAACTGCTTCATCCCAGAATGACTTACGCAGTTTAGCCATTCTGAGCATGCTTCTCACCTTCTCCACAAGGGTGCGGTTCATCCTCTCGGCTACGCCATTGTATTGTGGGGTTCCAGGAACTGTCTTTTCATGTCTGATCCCATGACTCTAAACAATACTCTTCAAATTCCCTTGAAGTGTACATCTCCATTGTCACTTCGTAGACGCTTTAGCTTTTGACCCGTCTCCATTTCTACTAGAGCATGAAACTTCTGGAAAACTTGAAATACCTGATCTTTCATTTTCAAAATATAAACCCATAATTTTCGTGAAGCATCATCAATAAAAGTAACAAAATATTTGTTACCGCCTATTGATTCAATTTCCATTGGGCCATAAACATCAGAATATACTAAATCAAGTATATTCAATTTTCTTTCAGACGATGTCTGAAATAAAACTCTATGCTGCTTACCAAATAAACAGTAGTCACAAGGTTTTACCATTGTACCTTTGGCATAAGAAATTAATGATTTCTTGGCAAGAATCTACAATTCGTTCTCGCTCATATGACACATTCTTTTGTGCCACAAATCTGTAGAAATCTCATCTTGTGCCGCGTTCAAATCACCCTGGCATATTTTTGCATTTGCCGTATACAACGTGCCACGAGCAACTCCCTTTGCAATCACCAATGATCCCTTGGCGAGTCTTCACTTTTGATTTGCAAAATAGTTCTCGTACCCATCTCGGTCCAAAACAATTCCCGAGATCAAGTTCATCTGCAAATCAGGTACATGCCGTACATCATTTAGAACCAATGTGCATCCGACATTTGTCTTGATACAAATGTCACCAATCCCCGTAATCTTTGAGTAATTTGTGTTGCCCATTATCACTGTGCCGAAATCACCCGCTACATATCTGCAAAAAAGATTTCTTACCGATGTGGCATGGTAAGATACCGTTGTGTCAACCACCCATTTCGACTTTGGACTTGACAAGTGGATGCATTCCTCTAACTCATTTATAAAGAGGACAACATGATCATTGTTTTGCACCATGGCGGCTGTGTTGTCATCATTCTTATGGCCACTGGTTTCACCTTTGCCCTTCCTTGGATTTGGGCAATCTCTTTTGAAGTGACCTGGTTGATCACACTTGTAGTAATTTATGGCTCTTGATTTGGATCGGTTCTTTGACTTCCCACGAGCTCCGGATCTACCATAGTTGTTCGAACTCATTTGATAACTCCTGCCTCTACCTTCTGTGATGAGAGCTTGTCCTTGATTTTCAGGCTTCTTTCTCATCTTCTCATTGAGTAAAAGAGTCGATGTGACATCTTTCAACTCAATAGTAGTCTTACCGTGTAGGATGGTTATTGCCAAATTATCATACGAAGATGGCAACGAGTTCGATAGCAAGATGACTTTATCTTTTTCCTCGATTTTCACTTCGAGGTTGGCAAGCTGTGTGATTAGTCCGTTAAACACATTTAAATGTGACAAAAAATTCATACCTTCACCCATGTGTAGGGCGTATAACTGCTTCCTCAGGTACAATTTATTTGTCAGTGTTTTGGACATGTATAGACTTTCCAAACTTGTTCAAATTTCACGTACAGTGACTTCATCAATGATGTTATTTACCACATCATCCGATAAGTGCAACCTGATTGCACTAGCAACTCTTTCATCCAAGTCAGCCAAATCCTCAGCTTTCATGGTATCAGACTTTTTGGCATCAACATCTAGTACCTTGTGTAATCCTTGTTAGATGAGCATATCCCCCATCATTCTTTGCCATGTTGAGAAACCGTTATCTCTGTTGATTTTAGCTACCTTGGACTTTACTCCGGACATTTTTAATTTTTATCGAGTATGTACTATCGATAGTATTTCAGTGAATGAGCAGAACATGTGCTCTGATACCAGTTGTTGGAAATAAATCACCACAGAAATAATATTCACGATAATAAAAGCGAAATAATATGTAGCGCCGAGACAGGGTAATTAACAAGAACAAAAGAGTAACAACGACACCAAGATTTTTACGCGGAAAACCCTTCTGAATAGGGAAAAAACCACGGCCCCGAGAGGAGCAACTGATATTACTATAGTAAGAAATTTTACACTTTGTAGGTCCGAGTAAAATACTCCAAAGACCACTATAACACTCAAAAGAAATAACTCTCTTTTGATATTCCCACCTCACTACAATATCGCTCACTCTCTATTTTTCTGACAGACTATTTTCTTATACCTATCTGTGAAATCTCACTCTTTCTTTCTAACTCTCAGATATATTATTTCTCTGAGATTGGTGATGTAAAAAATGAGAGCCAAATCTCTCATTTTATAGGCAAAACATCGCCTACCATATTTGACAGTTTCCAAATTTGAGTGCAGAGAAACATGGGTTGTTGACAAAATACACAAGGGAAACATGGGCTGCTGCTAATCAAGGAAGAAAGTTCTCTTCCTTGAATTATGGGATGGACCCCACAATGAGTGTTGGATTCTACCTTCAAAGTAGGGGTGTTTATAAAAATCCGAAAACGCGAACCAAACAGAAAATAAACCAAACTGACCAAAAAAACCTATACTCTTTGGTTTGGTTTGGTTTCGGTTTTAATTAAATAAAAATCGAACCAAACCAAATATAGGAGTAATTATTTTAAATTTATTAATATACCTATATATATGTATGCTTTTATACAAAGTTTTAAAATTTTTATAGTAAATATTAATAGTTTGCTGTTGGTAATTTGTTTTGTTAAGTGTAAGAATCTATTTCATGTTAAAAATAATGTATATATTTAATGGAGTCCTTAAATTGTTCATCACTATTTGATTCAATTATCATCAATATATCTTGGTACATAATAGATTTATGAAATGACAATTGATTTGATAGTGCTACGTTGAAAATGTGGTCGACGAAATGTGTGTTTGGTAGTGTGTGTCTTATATTTAAGAAAAAATTGACAAATAATCGAAAAAATCTAGAACCCGATATAAACCGAATTGAGAAAAATCGGCTTAATTGGTTTGGTTTGGTTCTAATATTTGAAAAATCGATGTACTTGGTTTGATTTCTTTTTAGAAAAAATTCGATCCAAATCGAACTATGAACATCCCTGAAAGAATAGGTGAAGATTCACTTTGGATTTTTTATGCCCAAAACTTAGGTTAAAATTTTTCCTACTAAATGGCAATCCTCCTGAGAATATCCATTATTTTGGTCTCGACATCTATTGTTTCGTGACGAATAATGGCAGGCTGCTTGGTTTTCTCTCTCAATAAAAAGCTACATATTATTTTACTAAATAATAAGTGTCATATGTTAATCACTTAATCCATACAATACTGTAAGAGCCAATTTACTAAATTTGGTACGACCACAATCAGATTATTCCTCCCATCCCATATTTCACGTTTTCTTTTCTAAAATGCAATGTATACTCCTAAATTTAGGTCCCTTGGTCCTACAGAGCTGCCTTGATCCATTTTTGGTGATTGTCTTTCACGATATCTTCCATGGATCCCCCACCACACCTCCCCCGGCCCTGCCAAAGGGAGAAAAACATATTTCATTTGTTTTAATTTATGTGGCATTTTTGGTTTACCAAACTCAAGTATGTGCTCTTTGATCAATATTTAATACTAATATGTTTTAAATATTGATATAAGATGTCACGATCCGGATTTCCTACCATCGGGATCGTGATAACGCCTACTCGTGGTAGCTAGGCAAACCAATTTACTCACCACCTTTACATTTACACAAACATCATGTTCTCAATTTAATAACGAATATTTACCATAACTTTAATTGCGGAAGTCTTTTTCATAAAAACTGAATAATAGTATGAAATACTCAACAATAAATTCTCTACCCAAGATGTGGAGTCACAAACTCACAAACTACTAAGAATAACTACACATAATGGTCCGAAAGAAATAAATAATAACTGTCTATCTCGAAATAATGAGACTACCGCAATAATAAAAGCAATAAGAAGAGACGCCGATCCTGCGGACGCATGCAAGCTACCTCAGTCTCGAAAGTATAATAATCCTGCTAGTGAACTACTGCTGCTCAAAACCTGAACCTGTGCAAAAACGCATAGAAGTGTAGTATCAGCACAATCCGACCTTATGTGCTGGTAAGTGTCTGGCCTATCCCGGCGAAGTAGTGAGAAGGCTAGGATCAGACACTCACATAAACCTGTGCAATTCCATATACATATATATACCAACATAAGCAGTAAAAAGGGGGGAGGGACATGCTGGGGGATACACCACAGTCAAGTATAGCAATTATCTACGAAGAAGTGTAACAGAACACTAAAACCATAAAATTTTCACATACGAACACAAAGCACCAAGCTGTAATATATAAGTGGTCGGCGTGCCACACGATCCCAATTTATAATATGTAGGTGGTCGGTGTGCCACACGATCCCAGTTTATAATCTATAAATAGTCGGCGTGCCACACGATCCCAATTTATAATATATAAGTGGTCGGCGTGCCACACGATCCCTTTTTTATTTCAACACAATAACAACCAATCCCGTCAAGGGAATATTCAAAATATTACTAAGTCCCGGCAAGGGAGCAATAACAACAACAACAACAACAATATGATCCCGACAAGGGAACAATAATACAACTTCCAACAAGGTCCCTGCAAGGAATTTATCATAATTTCGTTCAATACTTTCATCTTCTGCTCAATAGTAATTATCATTCGAGCCACGCTCCAAAATATTTATTTTTCATAGTTCATTCTCAGACTCTTCACATTTATAGCAATTTGTATATTAGCTTAGAAGAGTTCCAAATTATCTCACAACAGGTACAAACAAAGACCCACAGTCATGCTAGACCCGGGCCCACGTGGTCGAAACTCGGGGTTCGGATCAAAATCTGGTTACCCATTCCCTCACGAGTTCAATTATATGATTTGTTTTGAAATCGGACCTTAAATCGAGGTCCAACTCCCCAATTTATGAAAAATCTAGGTTCTACCAAAAACATCAATTTCAACCATAAAAACCTTTGATTTCACATAGAAAACATGTTTAATGATGTTAGGAATTGAAAGAGTTGAGTGAAAATCCACTTATAAGTGATTTGGAGTGATATTGCTCTTGAAAAATCGCCTATGGGGTTTTGGATTTTGAAAGAATGGTAAAAAGAGGGTCTAAAAACGTTTAAGTATAAAATTGCACAGGTGCGGATATAAGAATTGCAAGCTTTAGTTTGCAATTGCGAACATGACATGCCAGCCCTCAGACTTCGCAATTGCGAGGTCTTTGTTCACATTTGCGAACTTAAGCAAATTCTGGGCATCATCGCATTTGCGATGATTTGTTCGCATATGCGAACGTAGGCAAATTATGGCGAATTCGCATTTGTGATGGGAAGTTCGCTTTTGCGAACTCAGGCTAAATTTGGGACTGCTCGCATTTGCGAGCCTTGTGATCGCATTTGCGATCCCTTCCCAAACTGCCCAGCTTCGCATTTACGAGTGATTCTTCGCATTTGCGAAGATATCAACTCGGAAAAATACCAGCTGTGGTTATTTTCAAAAATTACTCTCACGGCCTATCTAATTTTCATTTGAGCCGGGGCTCTAAACCAAACATGTACACAACCTCAAAAACATACCACGAACTTGCTCGCGCGATCAAATCGCCAATATAACATCGTTTTCATAGAATCAAGCTTCAAATTCATGATTTCTTCTCTTAAACTTCATAAACTTTCAAACTTGGAACTCATAGTTCAAAACACGTCAAACGACGTTCAATTCCCGTCAAGCTTTGCTGGAAGTGCTTAAACAATATATAAGACTTGTACCGGGCGTCAGAACCAAAATACGAGCCCGATACCATGGTCTTTTAATCAATTTTCATTTTCATTTCCCTTAATAATTTCAGAAAAATAATTTAACAGAAAAATTCATATCTCGGGCTTTAGGCCTCGAAATTTGACTCCGGGCACATGCCCGAGTCCCATATTTTTCTACGGACCTTCCGGGACCGTCCGAACTTCTTTATCAAAAATGTTGACCGAAGTCAACTATATCAATATTAATATCAAAATTCTTCAAATTTTTCATACAATTCACATATTCTAACACTTCTGGCTACGCGCCCGGACTGCGCACGTAAATCGAGGCAATATAAAATAAGGTTGTCAAGGTCTCGGAAGCACGAAACAAATGAGAAAAACAGGTGATGACCTTTTGGGTCGTCACATAAGAAGAGTTGCAAGTAATTTATAACACTTTTCATATAGTTTTTGAGTATCTGAACTTAATTTTGAAATGTCCAGTTGATTTAATTCAATTTAATCTTAAAAATTAGTCAAATTGATTCTGCAAAAAGTATCATATAAATTGAGACGATAATGGGAAAAGAAGTTGATGAGCGCAAAAACCAGGAGGAAATTTAAAAATGAAGAAACAGCGGATGCATAGTCACCTCTTTCTAGAAGTTGGATGACTGATGGAGTAGTTGTTTATTTTTAGCATGAAATAAATAAGAAGAAATCACATAGAGAGATGACACATGTCACCCTTTATTTTAGTTTAGACTCAAATTGTACATAGTCGCATTCTTTCGTTGTTGTACTGTAACTACACCACCTAGATTGTTGAGACTATTACACATTTAATCATTTTAAAATGATTTTTTCTTTGTAGTTGAAAGCAGATACTCCCTCCAGTTTAAAATTAGTGATTTTTTGATTTTTTTATTCAAAATAAGTGATTTTATCAGATTTCAAGAATTAATTAATTTTTTTCTCCTATATTGCCCTTGGAATAATTAATGTTGGAGTATGTATTAGGAGTGTTTATGTGAAAAGATAGTAAATATTAATATGGTCAATTTTATTACTAAACTAATTAATGTTAAAAGATGAATTCCTTAATATATGTGAAAATAATAAAAAAATAACTTATTTTGGATCGGAGGAAGTATTAGTTTAACTTCTAAAATTTTAGGACGTAGCCTATGGGAGATTAGAATCAAATCTAAACGAAAGCGGAAATAATTGGTGAAATTACTTAGCTAGTGTTTGGATATTAATTTAGTTAAAACTTGAAAAAATGAGTTTTTTAAGATGAGATAAAAAATAATTTTTGAACGTTAAAATTGTGTTTGAACATGCATTTTATTTGAAAAAAATTAAATTTTTGGGAGTAGAAAACTTCAAATCCGACTCTAAAGCTATTTTTTAGGATTTGAAAATTTTATTTCAACATCTGCCAAAAAATGGTTAAAATCTATAAACAAATAAATATTTGAAAATAAAATTTGAATTATTTTAATTTATTTTAATAGCCAAACGGGAGTTTAGTATTTGGGTAAATTTTACTAGTAAGATGTAACATGGATGAATGTATGGTGTCGAATTAAATTTAATTGATAAGGGCCGAGTGCATCTCCCCCTACGCCTACGCGACATCGAGGGTACGACCCTCGCACACGTCTTTAACAACAAAGACGTGGCACCAACGTGCATGCGCAGACGCCTCTTCTCCTCCCCTTTTTATTTTTAAGGGCGTCCGCAGTCCTTCGACGAATTGTGACTTTAGCGAGAAAACCTTTCTTCTATATAAAGATGGGTTTTCCTTATTGTAAGGGACAAGTGTTATTTTCTAATAATACAACTTCTGACTATTATCTCTCTCTATTGCTCTCTCTCTTTTTATCCCCCCAGTGATAATCATCGATAACCTTAGTAATTTCGTCATTTTCTGCTAAAAATCATAATATAAACGATAAAGATATTTTTCCGGGATTTATTATATTCGAACTCACAACCTCTCGGTTGGAAGTGGGGGTTGCTTACCATCAGAGCAACCCCTCTTGTCTAATATTCATAACTTTGTCATTTTTGCTAATATTCATAATCTGAAAGATACAGATCCTTTTCGGGGTTTATTATACTTGATTATGATTTACCCCTTTTTCACATTTTTGATTGTCCATAGCTCATAAATTAATCGGTAACTTTTGAGTCAAACAATTTGGCGCCGTCTCTGTGGGGATTTCTATACCCAAAGATCAAATAACCATATCATCGATATCCCACAAAACCCAAAAATGGCCAAAAATAACACCAGATCCAAAGCTATAATGGGGGTCACGGCCAGCCTCATGAGCTCTCTCAATGAGGTCGGCGATGACGCTGTCACCAACATCAACCCCGACACCGCACCAGAGATAGAAACTCCACCTTCCCTATCCGGGAATCTTGCGACCTTGCAGGACAAGGAAGCTTCCGCATCCGCTGCAAAAGAAGCACCCCCGACAGTTAGGAAACTATTGAAAGAATGGTTGACGAGTACCCTGAGCGACTTAGTGGAAAAATCACCACAAGGCCACACCAAAGCAATACCAACGATGAGTACCACCACTACAGCGGATGAACAAGGAGAAGCACGAACATACAACCAATCCATCGAAACACAAATCCATGACGACACGCTGGCATCCATCTTGAGAAAAATGAAAGAAATGGAAAGCGAAAACAAGGCTCTCCATGACCAATGAAAGAGCACCAGGATAGGGTCGACAAGATCCCCGGAGCACCTAAACTACTACCAAAACGCAATGTGAGAAGGTTCGTGGAACAACCATACTCCGAGGAAGCCGCACCCTACTCCATCCCAAAGACTTTCAAGATGCCCCCTTACTTGAGGGTGTATGATGGAACCACCGATCCCGAGGATCACCTTATCCATTACATTACTGCTGTAAAAGGTAACGATCTACCAAAAGAGCAGGTACCATTTGTGCTATTGAAGAAATTCGGTGAGACGCTGACCGGAGGATCCCTAACCTGGTACTCCCAACTGCCTGCCAAAGCAATTTCAACCTTCAAAGAAATGGCAGACAAGTTCGTCACCGCGCATGTTGGTGCAAAGAAGGCGGAGGCAAGGGTGAACGAGATTTTCGCCGTCAGGCAAACCACATGCGAGGGCCTTAGGGACTTCCTCGCTAGATTCAACAGGGTGAGGATGAGCCTACCAAACGTGTCGGAAGGCATGGCGGTCACTGCCTTCCAAAACGGACTCAACAGGGACGGCTCCAGAGCAACCAAGAAGCTACTAAACCGTCTCATGAAGTATCTTCCCACAACTTGGGACGAGATCCATAATGCCTATTGTGCCGAGGTGCGAGCGGACGAAGACGATCTCAACGGGCCAACCCGACGGCTGACAACCATACAATCGGACACAAGGAAAGATCAATGTCATAAAGGATGCCGGGAACATCCCCCTCGCCCCAATAAGGAATGACATCAGCCATACATGAGATCTCTCCATCCGCCTCCTCGACACACAGACGCACTACAACGACATCTTGCCCCACTCAGAAGCGAAAGAGGTACGCCCCTTTGCTTTCATCATATTACTTTTGTGTCTCTCCTTTAGAGATAGTGACGCACTAGAAAAGCTTGGAACCAAGGTACAGTGGCCTCAAAAAATAAAGCCAGACCCCGCCACGAGGAAATCAAACGTCCTATGCAAATTCCACCAAGAGCGAGGACATAGGACTGAAGATTGCATAGGCCTGCAAAGATTGCATCCTAGGAAGCTCAAATCTATTTAAGGATAAATATGAAGCTTTGGAATCGCAAAGAGGGCCTTTAACAAGATCTCAAGTTAAAAAGTTGCAAAACATGGTCATTTGACCAATTTCGCACCTAAATGTGCTTAAAACTTGCAGCCCATGAACTCCTACATAAAACCACGTTTTCATAGCATAAAAAGGACTTACTTGATGTCCAAGAAAGGTATAATAGGCGTGCTAGATGTTGAGTGCAAGTTGGTGCCAAGTTGTTTGCAAATTACAAATTCAAGATTTTCAAGATTTCCAAGATTCTTCCAAGATTCTATCCAAGATTGGTTTGAGACTTATTTCCATATATTATGGGACTATAGTTATTGCTTTCCTAGTTAGTTAAGGTTAATATTTTCCTTTTATTAAGATTGGTAGAATTACTTTCCAAGATTGACTTGGTTTTGGTTTCCTAGAGTTTTACCTTTTCCTATTTTAGTTGGACTTGTTGTTCAAAGTAGTTTAGGACTTTATTTTCTAATATTTAAGGATAATTTCATGATCACCCTCTATATAAAGGGGTATCTTCTTTGTTTTAGGTAGATTATTCAGATTATTATCAATAAAACTTGTGAGATTTTTCTTGCACTCTTGTGTGGCTACCCTTGGATTTATTCTTCAACCTTCAAGACTCAACTTAAGGTGGTAATAATTAAACCCTTTTCGAAATCTTAGATCACTTCTAGGTATTCAAGAAAGGTGATAAGTTTAGGCTTATTGTTGTTCTTGTTATTCTAAAGGGTCGGGTTTCACAATCTATTTCTTGTTATTAATTTCTACCAAAGGCGATTAGTTCTTTGTTAGCTAATTGTTATTGTTAGGATTCAACTTCAAGAATAGACTTCTTGAATTCAAGAAACTCTTTCTTGAATTCAATCTATCTTTAATTTTTGTCTTTTATTCGTTTCTTTATTTTCTTTTAGCTTCCGCACGTTTCTTATTTTTCTTTAGTAATTCTTGAATCCCTATCGTGTTGCTATCAAGTGGTATCAGAGCTTAGGCTAATCAAGATTTGAATCTTGATAATCTTGGGAGGTTCTTGATTAAAAAAAAAAACGAAATTCAACCCCCAAAAAAGTGTTCTTGTTCATTATTTCTTTTATAATTCAAGTATTATTTGGTTTCCAAGTAAAGAAAGGAAACAAGAAGAGGGGATCCTAGTTCTTGAAGATTAAGGAAACATCTTTCCTAATTCTTGTGGGTTTGGAATTTCTTAAATTTTTTCTTTTTTTTTTCACCAACCAACTCCTATTCTTTCTAGGTTTGGTCTGCCACTTTCCTTTTTCTTTTTCTAACTCCTTATTCTTATCACTACGGGTTATGACTTGTTAGATTCATTAATAAATCTACAGATTAACAACCAAGAGTTACTTTGAGTAGAAAAATGTAAGAGAGGTGAGAACATTAGAAGAAAAAAGCCAAATATTCAATACACTTATTTCTTTTAATCTTTGTTCAAGATGTTTCAAAGAGGTAGTTATGAAGAAAGGAGGCGAGCTATGACTCAACAATTTGAAAGGTCAAACTTACAACATGCTGAAGCTAAGGAAGACAATGGTAAAGTTATTTTTCAAACAAAAGCTAAAGTGATGCCTCATATTGGTGCCCTTAGAATTGACAAAGAGTTTGGCTATAGCTCAATTAGCACTTATATGGTTGAGAAATTAAACTTGCATTATGTTGATCATATTGAACCCTACATGTTTGGAGGAGTAAAGGTAGATAAGAGTGACTTTATTGCTATTCTCAATTGGAAGGTATGAGGATGCGGTCTGGTGTGCTGTGAATCTCATGAATAATTATCATGTCTTGTTGGAAAAATGTAACGACCCGACCTGTCTTTACGGGAGTTACTGCCCTGTATTTCCCGTTTTATGCTTCTATATGTTTCATTATATGTGTTTGAAAAATTTGAAGTAATTCGTATAGAGTTCGGGTAGAAATGAGAGAATAAGTATCTTTATGAGAAGGTTAGTTTGGAGAAGTCAACCGAATGTTGACTTATGAGTTATAAGGCTCGGAATGGATTTCCGATGATTCGAATAGTTTTGGGGGGATGTTTTTTGACTTAGGAGCGCAATCAGAGTTGAATTTGGAGGTCCGATGTAGAATTAGGCTTGAATTGGCTAAGGTTCGATTTTGGTAAATTCCGGTTGATAGATGAGATTTTTATCCGAGGATCAGAATGGAATTCTGAGAGTTTCTGTAGCTTCGATATGTGATTTGTGATGTGTGTGCAATATTTCAGATTGTTCGGAGGTGATTTGGTTGGGTTTTGATCAAATGCGTGTTTTGGTAGTTTAAGAAGAACTTAGGCTTGAATCCGATGCAAATTTGGTGTTTTGATGTTATTTTTGGTGATTTGAGAGTGAAAATAAGTTTGCATGATCGTATGTGACATGTTAATATGTTTGTATGCGGTCCCGAGGAGCTCGGGTGTGTTTCGGATAGGTTTGGGTTGCATTGTGCTCGTTTTTCTTATGCTTCGACATCGTTTCTTCAAGCATAAATGATATCATATTGAACAAATGAGCTTCGATTACTATTTTGAATGAAGCATTAGATCTTTATCGTAATTACAGACCCGTAAAAAAAAGAATCATCAAATTTGGACATCGTATGAGGATTTTATGGCCATTTTACTAATGTTACCCAGATTTTTAATGATGAAATTGCCCGTGACGGCGTATTAAAACCCTGCACTATTTGCAAATTTTAAAACCTACATATCTCCTTCATTACAAAGTTAAATTGAGTGATTCAAAAGCCTAAATTTATTAGAATTTCACAAGGAATCCATTGGGAGCAATAAAATGCGTGAACAGTATACCTATAATGAGCAGGTCGAGTTTACTTCCAATTTTGGAACGGGAATAAGCTTCTGAGGCGATTTGTAAGAGAGAAATCAATGGGTAATCGTTGGAGGTAAGTTTCTTGACTCAAAAACATGATTTTTATGCTAGAATAAACACCAAAATTCCTGAAATTGGGTAGAATTTGTGAAGAACTAGGGCCTAAATCATGGAAACAAATTTTTAGGTTTTGGAAGGCCATTCGAACTCCGATTTTGATAAATTTTATATGCACGAACTCGTGGAGAGACGAGGAATCCGTTGGTATGATTTTTGGAATTTTTCGAGAAGTGGGCCCGGGGCTCGGATTTTACCAACTTTGTGAATTATTGCGTTTTTCGAGTAGTTTTGATTGGGTTATGTTTCTTTGACCCATATTTATGTTATTATTGAGGGTTTGACTAGATTCGATGCATGAGGCAGAAAATTTGAAGGGAAAAGATATCGCGGACGAGTCCACGGCCGGCTAGAGGTGAGTAGTTAGTGTATATGGTAGCCTGAGGGTTCGAAACCCCGTCTTAGCACATTATGACGCTAGTAGGGCGTGGCTTGCACCCCATGGCAGGTGCGGGATTGATTATGACTGGGGATTGAGACTTGGTCCATCCCGAATATGAATAATATGTTATATGCAGTTGAAATGCACACTGTGTTAGATATATTTGTGGGCTGTAAGCCATGTTTGGGGCCTTGTGCCGACCTGTAGTATCCCTACGGAATAGATATATATGTGATAGATTGGTTTCCTTAATCACTAATCTCAGTCCTGGTTTGAAATCACTATTATGAAATGCTAAGTCACCTGTTCTTGGAAAATTAAATAAAAATTTAAGTATTTTCATCATTAATGAACTGGAACCTGGAAATAAATAATTTGAACTGTTGTGTGACTCATATGCATGTCGTGGACTGAGGATGGATCGGGTTGCACGTTGCTGCAGATGATGTAAGGATCAGGCTGCACACCACAGCAGATGATATGATATAGCGCTTGGGCTGAAGGAGCCCCTCCGGAGTCTGTACACACCCCCATTGAGCGCCATCGACGTTAAACGGATCGGGCTACACGCCGTAACGGTCATATGCATTGCATTGCATTTTTATCTGTTGAATTATCTGTGCTAGTTGTGACTTGGTGTTGTTGTTAGTTCGTGGTAGGTATCGGACTGTAGTTTAGCTTTACTCTGTGGTATTCTGTGGATTTCCTGCTTTCAGCTATTAATATATACTTTTTACTCACTGAGTACTTAGTACTCACCCCTACTCCTTGCACATTTGTGTGCAGATTCACATATACAGGAGGGTTAGACAAGCACTCCAACTTATATCAGAGTTATTTCGAGTTGCTAAGGTAGCTGCTGACGTTCGCAGAACCTAGCTTCTCATTCCATTCAGTTATCATTATATGTTTCAGACTTGAGCATTTCATTCGGTATTCTCTATTACTATTCGGTTTTGTTTAGAGGCTCTAGACTCGTGACCCTGATATTTGGGAGTGTTATTTGCTTTTTTGCACTTCTCAGTATTTATTCATATTATTATTATTGGAGTTTCTGTTGACTCATATATTCTTCTTGAGTTGTCCTTTTGTGACTGGTTTCCTATTTGAAAATAGTTGTTGGTCTGGCTGGCCTAGCTTTAGTGTTAGGCGCCATCACGACCGGAATCGGGTCGGAACAAGTTGGTATCAGAGCCTAGGTTACTAGGCCTCATGAGTCATGAGCCAATTTAGTAGGCTCTCGCGGATCGGTACGTAGACGTCCGTATCTATCCTCGGGAGGCTACAGAACTTTTAGGAAACACTTCACTTTCTTGGAATTCTTATCGTGCGTATTTGATTCAGCTTGAGAAAAAACTCTTGAAATTCCTTCCACACGTCTGTACGCGCATGCGAGCATTCAGTAATACATCTGCACCGATGGCTGGAGATTCCCCGATCGAGGAGCGAGATGTAATCTTCGTGAGTTCATGTTGGGCCAATCTGGAGGACTTGAGGCCGAATCTTCACCTACGGCTTGAGCACCGAAGTGCTGATTATGCGAGAAAGTACTTTTAACTTATGTGTTCGGTAATGTCCTTATTAGCGGGGATGGCGGTCGGATATCCACGTGATGAGTAAGTTAGTGTTGTGAGGTGTATCTATGCGATCTTGGTAGTGACAAAGAAGTTTATGGGATAATAGATGAACTGTTAAGCGATTCGTTCCTATTATGATCTGTTGTGTAACACCAAGTTGCGGGCACGTGAAGAATATTGTTGTATCTCCTAGTTGGAAAGTTAAGTGCAATACGTGTGGCGGTATGAGTTCAGACTCAGAAAAATAAATTGGTGGTATTTTATATGTGTTATGATTCAAATAAGTGCAACGCATGTCCCTGTATCAATTTTGATAATGTAAAGCAGGTAGTATTGAGATTAATGTTGTTGATATATATTTTGATGTTTTGTTAAGTTGTAGCCGTGTTGTTAGAATGGTTTTGATGATTCTCTGACAGGTGGATAAGCCTAATTACAAAGGAAACTCTGCCGTAATTTTTGAAAAATTTGGGACTTAGTAAAAATTTGGACACCTAGAGAATAGGCTTAACCGTTATATGGATGAATGCAAGAAAAAGGCACAAGAGTTAAAATTTCTGATGATCCGTGTCTCCACAAGTTGTGAAAGAGTGAGTTTAACCTCACCATGGTATTACGACAGTAATAGAGTATATGTGTTGCGATATATATGGCTTCGAGCTAAGTTGGGGAGGTTTCCGTTGAATAGCTGAGTGCACGATTATGTGCTATGTTGGTTCTGTCTTGAAGTATACTGGCGAACCAGTTCTGATTGCAGAGATCGAGTCGAGAACGGCCTGAGTGAAGGAAAATTTTTACAAAGATGTCATGAGCTCGGATGAGCAGGAAGGAAGTTTAGATTGTTAAGGTAAATTGGTATCGTCTTCAATGTCACCTAAGATTGGTGTTTTGTAACAAGGGTTCTACGACCTGGCTAATAATTCTTGACCGCGCTTCAGCGTTAGTGCGACCGGTGGGTTGGAGGTACGCCCCAAATATTGTTGCGGTAAGTTGTGGGAGTGTGTCCCACTGGAATATTATATAAGTGTGGTATGCAGTCGCTTGACTGGTTAAAGATGTAAACCAAGTATGAAGGTTGTGATAGTGTCGTTAAATTGAGGAATTCATGCCTGGATGGCACTTGGCCTATTGGGTTGTGAACTAGGGAGGATTACTCGATTATGATGGTTGTTCTTGTGTTCTAAAAAAATAGAAGTTATTATGGACCTTTGAAAGGTTATTAGACTAGTTCAGTGTGATCAGAGTCGGCTTGAAGTCGGTGGATAGATTTAATGTGAATAATGGCTCTATATCAGGCTAGATGTGTACATTTTTGCAATGCGGTCCTCGTGGAGCAGTAGTTAGTTGATTTTTTTTTTGTCGGATGTTTCGTGTAGTGATGCATTGCGCTGGGTGAGAAATTGCTATATGTTAGAATCCGTGTAGGAATGACATTATACGAGCATCTTGGCTTTTGAAATTCCAATTGTACATCGCACCTCAATTGTGCTTGAGTTTTGTAGTTTATAACATTAAATATCCCTCAGGGATGATATCATGCACTTAGCATGCGTACGACCGATACTCGGTATTATGTTGTAATGAGCAAATTTGTCTCGATGAGCATGTTCTTATGTGATAGTTATGTGTGGATCGGGTGGCACGCCGCCATGGGTATGCTATCTGGAGCGGGTTGCACACCGCAACTGTGTGGTATCGAGTATAGTTCTCTATATTCCATCGTGGTATGTCTTGCTTCCTGTTTTACAAGGAAAGTTTGTGTTAGTGCGTAGGATTTGATAATTTCCTTTCAAAGCCCATTTTCTTTAGTACCGCATTCGAATCGGTAACCCATTGGCACATTGGGGCATCATATGAGACATTTACTTATGTCTGGAGTGGCTTATTGCCCGAGCAGTTCGTACCGAGTGAAACGAGATCATTGAATTCGAGATCAGTGCAATCTGAGTATATGAAGTAAGATAAAGAGCTAAGACCATTGTTTGGTTCAGAATAAGGTGATAGTCCTTGCCAAGAGTATTAAACTAATGAATTGTTGTCTCGACGGTGGCTAAGAATGTATACGGATCTCATCCGTCATGTAATCATTGTAAGAATTTGCACAAGGCATGTGTATGTCATGCAGAGCATGGAATGTGTAGTGATTCCTTCTAAGCGATTAGATAATAGAGCTTCATATGATTAGGGTGAATGGCCCTCATATGTCCAAGTAAATGGTGTTGCTAATCATAGCCAGTTGACGTGAGTATGTGTTTCAGAAAAAGGTAATATGATTAAACTGATTAAATTTCAGTAGCATTGTGGCATGCTCTTGTTGGGTCCACTAGTGGTATTCGGGTTTGCATGGTAGCACAGGTAAATATTGAGTATTTGTCATTGGAATGATTAGGTATCAAATGGGTGCATGTATTCGCACGGTGGAAACAGGGATCAGGTATAATGCTGTGTGTGTCATATGCAGTTTTGATGTACAGGCTACATTATCACAGTGAATCATTATTAGCTGGTATGTTATATTGTGGATGTGACGTTGGAATTCGGACTGGTTATCGTAGTGTTCGGTGATTTTGAACTATTGCATTAGGAGCTATGCCAGAAATGCCACAGGTTAAGTGGTAAAGTGCGCTAGAATATATTTTAGCAGAGTGAATTATGTTTCAAAGAACTAGCGGACAGCTGGGAAAGAGTACTTTCTTAATTGGGCAGTTGTGTTAGATGTTAGTGCAGAGGCTGCTATCATTGATACCGTTCTGTATTAAGGGACTTTTTGGATGCATTTCATATGGCCGGGCATGTAACCGGGTGATATTGTGGATTTCAGTATTATTTGGTGCCTTCGGCAGGAGTTAGAGAAGTAGAAGAAACATTTTCAAGCTTCTTGGCACTGAATTCGTTGGCAGGCCAATATGGCTACGCATTTAGCTTGAGTTAGCTTGGTTAACCCTGAGTTGTTTTTTTGATGTTGTAAGACATTGCGATTTGTTAGTTATGGGCACATGTGGTGCGGTTCCATTGAATTCATAGAGAAAGTCGAGCGGGAAGAGTAATTGAGTGTCACTCGGTGTATGATGGTTATGGTCTATCGGGTTGTGTGTTGTGTGTCCTCTGTTTCATCATGGGTGTAAAGAATTGCATTGGTTTCAGACAATGAATATGCGTGGTTGTTGATTTTTAGCATAGCGACATGAGGTGTTTCATGTGTAACGGTGGTGGGATAGGATCGCGCATTATAGCGAGGCTATGGGAATTATGACCTTTCGAGGTTGATTCAGGAATTCTATTTCTATGATGTGAGACGGGGTCTCAACCTTGTATTGTAATGGTATTGATGAACTTGAGGTACAACTCTTTCGTTTGAGTCATTGTCCTGATTTGAGTGTGTTTAGATTGTTTCTTACTTGTGCGTGTATTATGCAAGATGTGATTTAGACTTGTATCGAGGTATCATATCACCAGAGTGGTGTTGGATTCGAGATGATCGTTGGGTTCATTAATGAATACAGACAGATTTGATGTCAGCTTGTTAGGAAGATAATATCGAGGTTTGACCCGTAAATCTATTGTGATATCAGTTAAGGGAAGTGGTTTCATGAGTGGTTGATCTGAGATATGATTACAATTTATAGCGTGTTTCATTCATCGTTAGCAGTATAGGAAAGTGTGGAAATAAGGCTTTAGCTAATAAGAGGTTCTCTGCCGGTAATTGGTCATTGGGGACAACTGGTGTGAATAGAAGTTATGATTCCAAATGTTTGCTTTAGGCGGTATATCATATGTTTTCACATGAGGGTGCAACTATGGGTATTACAGCTGGTTCGGGCTTACTTTGAGTTCAGATGTGATTTTCTGATCTGGTGTATGCTTTTCGAAAAGTGCGACGTGGTTGTATGGTTTGGTTTATAGATTAAATGAATTGTGAAAGTTTGGCTATATTGTGTTATCAATGCTATGCGAGATAGGGTGATGAGGGATCACCCCGGGTATATGGTTGGTAAGATCATTCAGCTACTGGTTGACTTCTAGGGCAACTCTCGATACGCTCGAGGACAAGCGTTTGTTTAAGTTGGGGAGGATGTAACGACCCGACATGTCGTTACGGGAGTTACTGCCCTGTTTTCCTCATTTTATGCTTCTATATGTTTTATTATATGTGTTTGGAAAATTTGAAGTTATTCGGATAAAGTTTGGGTTGAAATGAGAGAATAAGTATCTTTATGAGAAGGTTAGTTTGGAGAAGTCAACCGAATGTTGACTTATGAGTTATAAGGCTCGGAATGGATTTTCGATGATTCGAATAGTTTTGGGGAGATGATTTGTGACTTAGGAGCGCAATCAGAGTTGAATTTGGAGGTCCGATGTAGAATTAGGCTTGAATTGGCTAAGGTTGGATTTTGGCAAATTCCGGTTGATAGATGAGATTTTGATCCGAGGATCGGAATGAAATTCCGAGAGTTTCTGTAGCTTCGATATGTGATTTGTGATGCGTGTGCAAAATTTCAGATTGTAAGGAGGTGATTTTGTTGGGTTTTGATCAAATGCGTGTTTCGGAAGTTTTAGAACTTAGGCTTGAATCCGATTTAAATTTGGTATTTTGATGTTATTTTTGGTGATTTGAGAGTGAAAATAAGTTTGCATGATCATATGTGACATGTTAATATGTTTGTATGCGGTCCCGAAGAGCTCGGCTGTGTTTCAGATAGGTTTGGGTTGCATTGTGCTCGTTTTTCTTATGCTTCGACATCGTTTCTTCAAGCATAAATAATATCATATAGAACAAATGAGCTCCGATTACTGTTTTGAATGAAGCATTAGATCTTTATCGTAATTACGGACCCGTAGCAAAAAGAATCATCGAATTTGGACATCGTATGAGGATTTTATGGCCATTTTACTAAGGTTGCCCAAATTTTTAATGATGAAACTGCCCCTAACGGCGTATTAAAAACCTGCACTATTTGCAAATCTTAAAACCTACATATCTCCTTCATTATAAAGTCAAATTGAGTGATTCAAAAGCCTAAATTTATTAGAATTTCACAATGAATCCATTGGGAGCAGTAAAACGCGTGAACAATATACTTATAATGAGCAGGTCGAGTTTTCTTCCAATTTTGGAACGGGAAGAAGCTTCTGAGGCGATTTGTAAGAGAGAAATCAATGGGTAATCGCTGGAGGTAAGTTTCTTGACTCAAAAACATGATTTTATGCTAGAATAAACACCAAAATTCCTGAAATTGGGTAGAATTTGTGAAAAACTAGGGCCTAAATCATGGAAACGAATTTTTAGGTTTTGGAAGGCCATTTGAACTCCGATTTTGATAAATTTTTTATGCATGAACTCGTGGAGAGATGAGGAATCCGATGGTATAATTTTTGGAATTTTTCGAGAAGTGGGCCCGGGGCTCGGGTTTTACCAACTTCATGAATTGTTGCGTTTTTCAAGTAGTTTTTATTGGGTTATGTTTCTTTGACCCATATTTATGTTATTATTGTGGTTTTGACTAGATTCGATGCACGAGGCAGAAAATTTGAAGGGAAAAGGTATCGCGGACGAGTCCACGGCCGGCCAGAGGTGAGTAGTTAGTGTATATGGTAGCTTGAGGGTTCGAAACCCCAGCTTAGCACATTGTGACGCTAGTAGGGCGCGGCTCGCACTCCATGGCAAGTGCGAGATTGATTATGACTAGGGATTGAGACTTGTTCCATCCCAGATATGAATAATATGTTATATGCGGTTGAAATGCACACTGTGTTAGATATATTTGTGGGCTGTAAGCCATTTTTGGGGCCTTGTGCCGACTTGTAGCATCCCTAAGGGATAGATATATATGTGATAGCTTGGTTTGCTTAATCAATGATCTCAGTCCTGGTTTGAAATCACTATTATGAAATGCTAAGTCACCTATTCTTGAAAAATTAAATAAAAATTTAAGTATTTTCATCATTAATGAACTGGAACCTGGAAATAAATAATTTGAACTGTTGTGTGACTCATATGCATGTTATGGACTGAGGATGGATCGGGCTGCACGCCACAGCAGATGATGTAAGGATCAGGCTGCACGCCACAATAGATGATATGATGTTGCGCTTGGGCTGAAGGAGCCCCTCCGGAGTCTGTACACACCCCCAGTGAGCGCCGTTGACGTTAAACGGATCGGGCTACACGCCGTAGCGATCATATACATTGCATTGCATTTTTATCTGTTGAATTATATGTGCTAGTTGTGACTTGCTATTGTTGTTAGCTCGTGGTAGGTATCGGACTATATTTTTGCTTTACTCTATGGTATTCTGTGGATTTCCTGCTTTCAGCTATTAATATATACTTTTTACTCACTGAGTACTTAGTACTCACCTCTACTCCCTGCACCTTTGTGTGCAGATTCAGGTAAACAAGAGGGTTAGACAAGCACTCCAACTTATATCAGAGTTATTTCGAGTTGCTGAGGTAGCTGCTGACGTTCGTGATATTTTGATATGTGTTATGATTCGAATAAGTGCAACGCATGTCCTTGTATCAATTTTGATAATGTAAAACACGTAGTGTTGAGATTAATGATGTTGATATACATTTTGATGTTTTGTTAAGTTGTAGTCGTGCTGTTAGGATGATTTTGGTGATTCTTTGACAGGTGGATAGGCCTAATTACAAAGGAAACTCTGCCGTAATTTTTGAAAAATTTGGGACTTAGTAAAATTTTGGATACCTAGAGAATAGGCTTAACTGTTATATGGGTGAATGCAAGAAAAGGGTAGAAGAGTTAAAATTTCTGATGATCTGTGTCTCCATAAGTTGTGAAAGGGTGAGTTTAACCGCACCATGGTATACGACAACAATAGAGTATATGTGTTGTGATATATATGGCTTCGGGCTAAGTTGGGGAGGTTGCCGTTGAATAGCTAAGTGCACGATTATGTGCTATGTTGGTTCTGTCTTAAAGTATACTGGCGAACCATTTCTGATTGCAGAGATCGAGTCGAGAATGGCCCGAGTGAAGGAAATGTTTTACAAAGATGTCATGAGCTCGAATGAGCAGGAAGGACGTTTAGATTGTTAAGGAAAATTGGTATCGTCTTCAGTGTCACCTAAGATTGGTCTTTTGAACAAGGGTTCTACAACCTGGCTAATAATTCTTGATCGCTCTTCAGCATTAGTGTGACCGGTGGGTTGGAGGTACGCCCCAAATATTGTTGCGGTAAGTTGTGGGAGTGTATCCCACTGGAATATTATATAAGTGTGGCATGCAGTCGCTTGACTGGTTAAAGATGTAAACCAAGTATGAAGGTTGTGATAGTGTCGTTAATTTGAGGAATTCATGCCTGGAGGGCACTTGGCCTATTGGGCTGTGAACTAGGGAGGATTACTCCGATTATGATGGTTGTTCTTGTGTTCTAAAAAAAATAGAAGTTATTATGGACCTTTGAAATGTTATTAGACTAGTTCAGTGTGATCAGAGTTGGCTTGAAGTCGGTGGATAGATTTAATGTGAATAATGGCTCTATATCAGGCTAGATGTGTATCCTCGTGGAGGACTAGTTAGTTGATGTTTCTTTGTCGTATGTTTCATGTAGTGATGAATTGCGCTGGGTGAGTGTGAAATGGCTTGAGAAATTGCTATATGTTAAGGATCTGTGTAGGAATGACATTATATGAGCATCTTGGCTTTTGAAATTCCAATTATACATCGCACCTCAGTTGTGCTTGAGTTTTGTAGTTTATAACATTTTACTCACTGAGTACTTAGTACTCACCCCTACTCCCTGCACCTTTGTGTGCATATTGAGGTATACAGGAGGGTTAGACAAGCACTCCAACTTATACAGAGTTATTTCGAGTTGCCGAGGTAGCTACCGACGTTCACAGAACCTAGCTTCTCATTCCATTCAGTTATCATTATATGTTTCAGACTTGAGCATTTCATTCACTATTCTCTATTACTATTCGGTTTTGTTTAGAGGCTCTAGACTCGTGACCCTGATCTTTGGGAGTGTTATTTCCTTTTTTGCACTTCTCAGTATTTATTCATATTATTATTATTGGAGTTTCTGTTGACTCATATATTCTTCTTGAGTTGTCCATTTGGGAATGATATTTAACTGTGAAAACAGTTGTTGGTGAGACTGGCTTAGCTTTAGTGTTGGGCGGCATCACAACCGGAATTGGGTCGTGACAAAAAACCATGGTATGTCTATAGAAGAGTTTCATATAACATGAAAAAAAAATATATACTCTTTTGAGGTTAGCGGGAAGAAACTCATTCTTGGACCTTTGGCTCTCTCACAAATTCATGAAGATGAAAAGATTGTTAAAGAGAATATGGAAAAATAAGAGAGAGAAAAGAATGAGAGGAGTAAGGGAATGCATGTTGACATCCCAAGAGAGAAAAAAAGAGAGGATATGTTGAGTAAAGAGAGTGTGATGTCAAGAAAGGAAAAGAGTGAGCTTGAGAGGAAGGAAAAGAGAGAAGGCCATAAGATACAAAAAGGCTTTGAGGTAGAGAGAGAGAAAATTGGTTTGAGAGATGAAAAAGAAGAAAACTTTTGTGAGAGAAAAGAGGCTAAGGGTGTTAAAAAAGTTAGTCTTGAGGTAAAAGTGTCATGACCCCAAAACCCGGTCGTGATGGCGCCCAGCACACTGCTAGGCTAGCCCGACTAATCAACTAAAACACGGAGCTATCAGCTCACACTTTACTCCCTTTTAAGCATAAACATTGATAAAATAATAAAGATAAAATCCAACACACCGGGATTAGACATCCCAAAACCAGTATAACCTCCCAACGAATCAGGAGTCACAAGTCATGAGCCTCTACCAGAATTTATAAGCCGTGATAGTGTATACAACTATGCACAAGTGTGGAATAGACTAAATAAAATAATGATAAACTGGAGAGTCAGGTCATGCGGATGCTGGCAGCCACCTCGACTGTCCAAATGCAACTCCCGGGCAACTATAGAATCAGCTCTGCTGTGATGTACCTGGATCTGCACACAAGGTGCAGAGAGTCAAGTGTGAGTACTTACAACTCAACGGTAATAAAAGTAAATAATGCTGAGGAAAAGAAATTCACACAAAGCACTATCTCATGCTATATAATACAGAACTGTCTTTAAACTACAATACACTATCATTTTATTCCTTTTCAGCATATATGAATAGATTACTTAAAATTCTCTTTTTAACGTCTTTTCCTTTCATTATGACAGCTCAATACATGGTACCACCTCAGACAGTGCAAGTCGGCACTCAAATCAGCCCCTTGGGCTCAGCACTCCTTAACCGTTTCCACCAGGGGATCTGGTCAATAAGGCAAATAATGCATGTATGCCAGTAATGTATGAGCGCGAAATATTTTTCCATGTAGTACAAGTAACCCAATGTATATATGCCATGCAATGCATATGACACTGTGGTGTACAACCCGATCCATGCAAAGGCGTCCACGCTCACTGTGGGGGTTCAGACTCCGGAGGGGCTCCTACCGTCCAAGTGCAATATCAATATCACTCATGCTGCGACGCGCAGCCCGATCCATATACTACTGCCGCGTGCAGTCCGATCCATGCAACATGCTACTGCGGCATGCAGTACGATCCATGAAATGTATATGCATATGCTCACATATCACTCGAGGCTTGAAAGCCTCCTTACATAAACCGCCATGCCCTCACATATGGCCCTCGGCCCCAATCGGTCCAACGAGTAATCAAAAAGCCCATCGGGCAACAATATCATATTAGCTCACAGCTAAAAATGTCATCAAGACCTTGTTCCAATTTTTCAAATCTTATAAAAATGCTAAGTAGAAATTTACCATTTTTAAAACCTTAGATTGAGATAAAAATATGCACAATATTATTAAGGCAGTAATATAAATCCCTGAAGGATTCAGATAATCGGCACGAAGCCCAAAACATGATAATTAGTCCAATTCCTGATAATTAATATCTTTATTAGGGTATCAATTCAATTTCAAGCAATTAGGCATTATTATTTATTAAGCGGGACGGACCAAGTCACAATCCCCAATGGTGCTCTACCCCACGCCCATTATCCGGTGTGCAAGTCACCTCGAAACAGCACTAGGATATGCAAGTCCGGGGTTTACTAACACTCAATCATTTACAAGTATTACCCACCTCGATCCGGTAAAAACTCAAGCCCGCGATGCCTTAGCTCCTCGAATCGGCGTCCACGCACGTCAAAACTAGCCAAAATCAGTACAAATGTATCAAAATAAGCTAATGGAGCAACTCCCAATCGAAAATAATCAAATTACATGAAAACCACAAAGTTGCCAAAATCCGACTTTTAGTACGCTTCTCAAAAAATTATGAAACTTACATTTTCGGAATGCTTATCTCGCCATGAGTTCGTACATACCAAGAACTTCCAAATCCGAGCTCAAATGGCCTAGCAAATCCAAATTTGAAATATCAATATTCAAACCCTAGTTTCTCCAATTTTATAATTAAATTCAAAGATTTAGATGACGAATCTTCAAAAGAATCACATATATTAGCTCAAAAACTTACTCCCAATCGATTCTTGGTTGAAATCCCCTTTATCCCCCGCCCGAAAGCTCCAAAATACGACCAACTATGGTGGAAAAATGATTTTGTTCGCGGGGGTAGTGATATAAAAACAGGTTTGCCCAGGTAAATTTTCCTCTACTCGAACGTGACGCCTCTCACGCGTTCGTGATGAATAACATTTTAACAGGCCATTTTCCTCTACGTGAACGCGTACCATGAGACACGATCGCGACGCTTTACTTTTCCTTGCTATGCGATCGCGACACCTTCGACCGCGAACGCGATGAACAAACTTGACTGGGTCCCCAGGTTCTTCTATGCGAATGCGACCCAGCCATTGCGATCACGATGGTTAATCATTCCATACTATGCGATGGCGTTTGGCTCCCTACGATCACGTTGACCAAACCTGCCTTGCCTACGCGAACGCGGCCAGAGCCATGCGAACGCGAATGCTTAGGATTTCCTACATAGAATTTGCAATTTCTGCAGATTTTTCTAAGTTCCAAATGCCCGGAAGAAGGTTTGATTTCACCCCGTGGCCCCCGGGACCTCAACCAAAACCATCAACCTACTCTAAAACATCATACGAACTTGTTACAATCATAGAAACACGCCCTTAAACACGGAAATCATCGAATCAAAGCGAATTCAAGCCTAAGTTTCAACTAGAACTTTCAAAACTAACATTCAATCAAAAACCTGATCAAACGATGTGCGAATGACCTGAAAATTTGCAGACATATCCAAAATCACCTAACGAAGTTACTGCAACTGTCGGAATTCCGTTTCGACTCCCGGATCAAAATCTCACGTATCGATCGGATTCCGCCAAAATTCCAACTTACCCAATTCAGGCCTATTTCTACACCGGAACTCTAAATTCAATTCCGATCGCTTCCCTAAGTCACAAATCACCTCCCGAAGCTAACATAATCATCGGAATTTGATTCCGAGCTCTCTAACCATATTGTCAACTTCAGGTTGACTTTTCATAAACAAGCTTTACTCTAAAAGTCTATATGCCTTATTTTCAACCAGAATTAATCCGAATTCACTCGATAGACTCTAACACAAGTATATAAACATGAAACAACTTAATGAGGGGAAAACGGGGTGGTAACTCACCTGACAACGGATCGGGTCGTCACATTCTCCCCAACTTAAACAAATGCTCGTCCTCGAACTTACCAGAGTTGTACTAGAAGCAATCCAATAGTTGAATGATCTTACCAAGCTTATAATCGGGTGATACCACGTCACCCTATCACCATAAGTCCGATAACACAATATAGCTGAATTTCCACAGTCCATATGAACCACAGACGACATTGCACATTCCGAAATCATATACCAAATCTGAATCCCACATCTATACACAGAGTACACCCGAACCAACTGTAATGACCCATACTCGCCACTCTGGGTGATATCATATGATGTATCAAACAACCCCAATCACTCAAGACGATGGTCTCTAATCACAACAATTGGCCACAATAACCAAATACTAGCAGAAAAACCTTTCTCATTAGATAAAGTCTTACTCCAACACCTTCATATCCTGCCCACGACAACCGAACACGCGATATATCGAATCCATCTCTCAGGTCAACCATTCATGAATCCATTTCCCTTTGCACTGATACCACCACAGATTTCAGAGCCAAACCTCGATATTACCTTTCCATCCAACAGAAATCACATATACTTGCACTCATTAATGACTCCAACGATCATTTCGATTATCACACACCGCACTGGTGACATGACACCTCAACACCGGCCTAATCCGCGATGAGCACAACACAGGATCCAATAAGAAATGTCTGAGCATACTCGAATCATGACAATTGACTCCAACAATAGAGCTGTAATTCAATTCCACTGTACCATTATAACATAGAACTGAGATCCCATCTCACATCATAGGAATTGAGTACATGAATCCTTCTCGAAAGGTCATAACATCACGTGGCCTTGCCACGACTCATGGTTCTATCCAAACACTATTACTCATGAAGCATCTCAAGTCACCATGCTCAGAACAATCAGCCCCGCACAGATCTAGGTCTGAACCCAAGCGATCAATCTCGCCCACGGTGAAGAAATTAATATGTGCTATCAAGTCCTAAAAGGACACAACCGATGTGCTATTCGCCGAGCGATACCCAATACGGACTTTTCCTCAGAAGATGGGAAGTATTGTATACAAGGTAACATATAACTAAGTCTATTTTCACATTACACTGTTGCGGCGTGCAACCCACTCCAATGACATACCTATGGCGGTGTGCCACCCGATCCAGATGCCATACCTGTGGCGGTGTGCCACCCGATCCAAATAACCCGTGGCGGCATGCCACCCGATCCACATAAAGCTCTCGCAAAAGAAATGCACATCTAGTCAAGTTTCTCATTACAATAAACATATATATACAGCCTCAAGCTCGGCCATAAGAAACACATCCGACAAAGTTCCTCAATACCGAAGCTGAATTAATGGTAGATACCTCTACGCTGACATCCGCCACAAAGGCCCAACTGACAAAGCAATACCTACCAGCCGTCCACTGGCCCTGGGTACAACTACCTTGCTGGAACATAATCTGATGCACTCTACTACGTAATTTGTGGCATTTTCCGATATAGTCCATATCACATTAGTCTAGACAAAGAGTATGCAATCAAATATCATCACCCAAATTCATCATATCAAGCAAAGAGAGAGCCACTAGTACTTCCAATTTCCAACAACCGCTAAATGGTGCCGATACACACGATATACAACCACTGCGTGGGCGAATTTACGAGAACTTTTAGTCTCCAACACATATATAACAGAAGAATCACTATACCGGATTCCACACTCCACCGTACGAGTACATAACACATATCAAGCATCCATACATACCACGAAAGCCATTCAGAATTTTCACTATACCATCAACGACTCAATTATTACCGTCGATCCAACAAGAGAATACCGCAATACCACCGGATATTATCAATTTACATTACCGTGCCTTTTGAGCATATACCCCGTCACGTCACTAGAATAGCTGAACCATTATATTATGAACTGAACCCAAACCTTGAATATGCAATTATCAACTTTTCATAGCGCATCGCATGTACCATACCACGATGAACACATTACGAACTCCTTCTCCCAATTCCATTGCACAACTAAACTGCCAGGACTGAGTCGTTCTACCCACATCGAGCTACGCAACTGCCAGCACTCAAGAGCTTTGTTACACAATACCTGCAAGACTCATTACATCGAACACATACCAGGAATTAATCGTATCCTTATCATACCATTTCAGTTTATTAACAAGTTGTTCCATTTACCCAATTCCTTTCTGATTCATCTTGTAATATTAGCCTTTACTGTAGCACCACAATACCTCAACTCATGTTACCACACGAGACTCGTACTTAAGACCACACGGTCTAAGAACCATAGGCAACTGAATACTCTCTCCATGTTTCCCAGAAGTACCACATTCTACAATACTTTATTTTGAAGAACTTCCTGTGATTTTGTATTTGTTATCATTACCTTCCAATACGGATACATGGAATCCCATCATTTACATAATATAACACAAGTCTTGACCTCTTCCAACGAAACCGCCGTCTTTAGCCACATACACAGTCTAAAACACCTGATTATTACAAGCAAAATCTTGAACACCACAAAACCATTCTTGGGCGTCATGCACCCTTATTCAGCTGTAGTACAACTGTCTTATTAAACAGAACCACTCGTGCCTTGTTAGAACTCTGACACCGCAGAACATGATTACATACAGATACAATTAGCCATATTTCTTTTCTATACACCGAACATTCTTTACCAACAACAGTTCAAAACACCCTTGTATTTCTTCACATCTACGAAGCACCATAACCTTTGTCAGAATTTTATCAACATACCTAGAGACAGAACCAACATAGCACATAATAGTGCAATCAGTTAATCAATAACTACATCCACAACTTGGCTCGGAGCCATACATCAAAGCACTTTTAGACACTCATAGCATTCTTACTCAAATGATGCCACAATGTTATAGTGAAATTAAACTCAAGTCATTTACAAGATTGACAGAGACTCGAATCATCAGAGACTTTAACTCTTCTGCAATTCTTGCATTTATATACACACCACAGTTAAGCCTACTCTCTTTAGGTGACATAAATCTTTTCTAAGTCCCAAATCTTTCAAAAATTTTGACAGAGTTTCCTTTGTAATTTGGCCTATCCACCTGCCATAAAATCACCAAAACCATCCTTACAATACGTCCACAACTCGACAAGACATCACAATGTATATCAACAACATTAAATCTCAATACTACACGAGTTATATTATCAAAATTGATACATGGACATCCTATGCACCTGCTCGAATCATAACATATATCAAATACCTTTCACCACGCCCATAGCTCGGGGCTACATAACAGATTACAATAAGAATCTAACACCTAACAACTCATACATTATAAAGCTGCCTTTTCCACAATTAAGGACAATACCGGTCACATGAAATTTCATAATACCAGCTTGTAAAATCAGCACCGGGGTGCTCAAGTCATAGACAAAGATCTGGCCTCAAGTCCTCCCGACTGGCCCAACATGAACTCACGGAGATTATATCTCGTCCCTCGATCGAGGAATCACAAGCCATCAAGGCAATCATATTACTGAGCGCTCGATGCGTACACATGCGCGTGGAAGGAATTTCATATATTATATCTCAAGCTGAATCAAGTACGCACGATAAGAATTCCAAGAAATGTGAAGTGTTTACTAAAATGTCTGCAGCCTCCCAGATAAATACAGGCGTTCCCGTACTGATCCACGAAAATCTACCAACCGGCTCAAGACTCATGAGGCCTAGTAACCTAGGCTCTCATACCAACTTGTCACGACATCAAAACCCGATTGTGATGGAACCCAACACACTGCTAGGCTAGCCCGACCAATCAACTGAAACACGGAGCTATCAACTCACAGTTTACTCCTTTTTAAGCATAAACAGTGATAGAATAATAAAGATAAAATCCGACATACCAGGATTAGACATCCCAAAACCAGTATAACCTCCCAACGAATCAGTAGTATAACCTCCCAACGAATCAGGAGTCACAAGTCATGAGCCTCTACCATGCACAAGTGTGGAATAGACTAAACAAAATAAGGATAAACTGGAGAGTCAGGTCCTGCGGACGCTGGCAGCCACCTCGACTGTCCAAATGCAACTCCCGAGCAGCTATGGAATCAACTTTGCTGTGATGTACCTGGATCTGCACACAAGGTGCAGGGATTCGAGTGTGAGTACTTCCAACTCAGCGGCAATAAAAGTAAATAATGCTGAGGAAAAGAAAACCGCACAAAGCATTATCTCATGCTTAATAATACTGAACTGTCTTTAAACTACAATACACTATCATTTTATTCCTTTTCATCATATGTGAGTACATTACTTAAAATTCTCTTTTTAACGTCTTTTCCTTTCATTATGACAGCTCAATGCCTGGTACCACCTCAGACAGTGCAAGTCTGCACTCAAATAAGCCCCTTGGGCTCATCACTCCTTAACCGTTTCCACCAGGGGATCTGGTCAATAAGGCAAATATGAGTGCTAAATGTTATGCCACGTAATACAAGTAACCCAATGTATGTATCCCATGCAATGCATATGACGTTATGGCGTACAACCCGATCCATGCAAAGGCGCCCGCGCTCACTATGGGGGTTCAGACTTCGGAGGGGCTCCTACAGCCCAAGCGCAATATATATATATATCACTCCTGCTGTGACGCGCAGCCCGATCCATATACTACTGCTGCGTGCAGTCCGATCCATGCAACATGCTACTGCGGCGTGCAGTCCGATCCATGCAATGTATATGCATATGCTCACATATCACTCGAGGCTTGAAAGCCTCCTCACATAAACCGTCATGCCCTCACATATGGCCCTCGGCCCCAATCGGTCCAACGAGTAATCAAAAAGCCCCTCGGGCAACAGTATCATATTAGCTCACAGCTAAAAATGTCATCAAGACCTTGTTCCAGTTTTTCAAATCTTATGAAAATGCTGAGTAGCAAAATACCATTTTTAAAACCTTAGATTGAGATAAAAATATGCACAATATTATCAAGGCAGTAATATCAATCCCTGAAGGATTCAGATAATCGGCACGAAGCCCAAAACATGATAATCAGTCCAATTCCTGATAATTAATATCTTTATTAAGGTGTCAATTCAATTTCAAGCAATTAGGTGTTATTATTTATTAAGCGGGACGGACCAAGTCACAATCCCCAATGGTGCTCTACCCCACGCCCGTTGTCCGGCGTGCAAGTCACCTCAATACTGCACTAGGATGTGCAAGTTCGGGGTTTACAAACCCTCATGACATCATTTACAAGTATTACCCACCTCGATCCAGTGAAAACTCAAGCCCGCGATGCCTTAGCTCCTCAAATCAGCCTCGACGAGCAAAACTAGCCAAAATCTGTACAAATGTATCAAAATAGGCTAATGGAACAACACCCAATCGAAAACAATCAAATTACATGAAAAACCACAAAGTTGCCAAAACCTGACTTGTGGTACGCTTCTCGAAAAATTATGAAACTTACATTTTCGGAATCGTTATCTCGCCATGAGTTCGTACATACCAAGAACTTCCAAATCCGAGCTCAAATGGGCTAGCAAATCCAAATTTGAAATATCAATAGTCAAACCCTAGTTTCTCCAATTTTATACTCAAATTCAAAGATTTAGATGATGAATCTTCAAAAGAATCACGTATATTAGCTCAAAACTTACTCCCAATCAATTCTTGGTTGAAATCCTCTTTATCCCCCGTTCGAAAGCTCCAAAATACGACCAACAATGGTGGAAAAATGATTTTTCTCGTGGGGGTAATGATATAAAAACAGGTCTGCCAAGGTAAATTTTCCTCTACGCGAACGCGACGCATCTCATGTGTTCGCGATGAATAACATTTCAACAGGCCATTTTTCCTCTACACGAACGCGTACCATGAGACCCGATCGCGACGCTTTACTTTTCCTTGCTATACGATCGCGACATCTTTGACTGCGAGCGCGATGAACAAACTTGACTGGGTCCCCGGGTTCTTTTATGCGAACGCGACTGGGTCCCCAGGTTCTTTTATGCGAACGCGACCTAGCCATTGCGATCGCGATGGTCAATCATTCCATACTATGTGATCGCATTCGGTTCCCTGTGATCGCATTGACCAAACCTGCCTTGCCTACGCGAACGCGACCAGAGCCACGCGAACGCGAAGGTTTAGAATTTCCTGCACAGAATCTGCAATTTCTACAGATGTTTCTAAGTTCCAAATGCCCGGAAGAAGGTTCGATTTCACCCCGAGCCCCCCGGGACTTCAACCAAAACCATCAACCTACTCTAAAACATCATACAAACTTGTTCCATTCATAGAAACATGCCCTTAAACACGAAAATCATCGAATCAAAGTGAATTCAAGCGTAAGTTTCAACTAGAACTTCCGAAACCAACATTCAACCAAAAACCCGATCAAACGATGTCCGAATGACCTGAAAATTTGCAGACATATACAAAATCACCTAACGAAGATACTGCAAATGTCGAAATTCCATTCCGACTCCCAGATCAAAATCTCACCTATCGATCGGATTCCGCCAAAATTCTAACTTAGCCAATTCAAGCCTATTTCTACACCGGAACTCTATATTCTATTCCGATCGCTCCCCTAAGTTACAAATCACCTCCCGAAGCTAATTGAATCACCATAATTTGATTCCGATCCCTCTAACCATATAGTCAACTTCAGGTTGACCTTTCGTAAACAAGCTTCACTCTAAAAGTCTATATGCATTATTTTCAATCGGAATTAATCCGAATTCACTCGATAGACTCTAACACAGGTATAGCAACATGAAACAACTTAATGAGGGAAAAATGGGGCGGTAACTCACGTGACAACGGACCGGGTTGTCACAAAAAGCCAAAGAGAGTGCAAGTAAGAAAATATGTTCTTTACTTCTTAACACATTAACTCTTTCTTAATTTAGTTCTTGTATTTTTGTGTAGCCACGTGTTGAAATATCTTCTAAAAGGATAGGTATGGCGAAAGCGATGGTGGAAAAGGATCCTAGTGGATTCCAACATGAATTTGGCAAAATCAATTATTGTTTGATGGTGGAAGATAAAAGCTTGGTTTATGACACGGTGTTCCTTAAAGCCATTACTAAGCTTGAATCATTGCAAAAAAGAATACAAGGTAATTTTGATCCATTATTAAATAAGTCCAAGTATAGTATGTATAATTGGTTTATTCGAATTCTTGGCATTTCTAGGACACCTAAGGTATGTTTGAAGGTAATGAACTATACTCTAATTTCTTATGTTGATGAATTTATAATGGTTAAGGATGATGGTCTTTTGATGCATATCAAGTCATTAATAGTAATATCTAAGTTCAAGTGCAAGAGTAATTAGCTTCTTTTTGAAATTGAGTTCGACGTGGATGATTATGAATTCCAACGTGGTATAACGAGGCTTGCGAATGATTTATATATTTATTCTTCTCTTATTCAAGTATCTAGTGAGCTTTCATATGATAAATTGGTAGAGAGTTATTCTTTAAGCCATGTTGACTGTGAGCTTGTACAAGTGTTTGCTACTAGTAAAGATGATATGCATGATTATTGTGACGCTTGTGATCAAGAACTCATTCATAAACCTATGCATGACTCCTTGTGTAATAGCTTGAGTAATTATTTAAGATCCATTGATGTTGCGAATATTATTGGGGAAAGTTGTAATCATGAGTTTGAATGTATTGAAACTTTTATTTCGGGAATTATGGGTTCTTCTAACCTTCTTGAGGATTTATGTGCTTCTTTTGAATAGCTTATATGTTGAAGAATCTATGGAATTTGTAATTGATACTTGGCTATATCATAAATGTGTCTTATTTGATACATGCAGCAGAGATACTTGTTTTAAATGGACACATGATCAATCTTTTGTAATTTCATTGTCATGCACATTTTTTGACTACCTTAAGAGAGGTATTTATGGGACAAATCTAAGTAGGTATAAATTTTATTGGGATGATGCTGTCCATATGCTGTATAATGGAGTATTTACACCTATTAGGCTTAATTGGGTTAAGTGGAAACATGGTCACTATCTTGTTTTATTCTTACCATTTTTTAGTGGATGCCATTTTTTAGTGCATGTCTTTGTTTTTTTTGTAAGGTCGAAATTCGAGGACGAATTTTCTTCAAGAAGAGGGGAATGATAGCATCCTAGGAAGCTCAAATCTATTTAGGGATAAGTATGAAGCTTTAGAATCGCAAAGAGGGCCTTTAACCATAACTCAAGTTAATAAGTTGCAAAACATGGTCATTTGACCAATTTCGCACCTAAATGTGATTAAAACTTGCAGCCCATGAACTCCTACATAAAACCACATTTTAATAGCATAAAAGGGACTTACTTTATGTCCAAGAAAGGTATAATAGGTGTGCTAGATGTTGAGTGCAAGTTGATGCCAAGTTGCTTGCAAATTACAAATTTAAGATTTTCAAGATTTTCGAGATTCTATCCAAGATTCTATCCTAGATTGGTTTGGGACTTATTTCCATATATTATGGGACTATATTTATTGCTTTCCTAGTTAGTTAAGGTTAATATTTTCCTTTTCTTAAGATTGGTAGAATTACTTTCCAAGATTGACTTGGTTTTGGTTTCCTAGAGTTTTACCTTTTCCTATTTTAGTTGGACTTGTTGTCCAAAGTAGTTTAGGACTTTATTTTTAAGGATAATTTCATGATCACCCTCTATATAAAGGGGCATCTTCTTTATTTTAGGTAGATTTCTTGCACTCTTGTGTGGCTACTCTTGGATTTATTCTTCAATCTTCAAGACTCAACTTAAGGTTGTAAGAATTAAACCCTTTTCGAAATCTTAGGTCACTTATAGGTATTCAAGAAAGGTGATAAGTTTAGGATTATTGTTTTTCTTGCTATTCTAAAGGGTCGAGTTTCACAATCTATTTCTTGTTATTAATTTCTACCAAAGGCGATTAGTTCTTTGTTAGCTAATTGTTGTTGTTAGGATTCAACTTCAAGAATAGACTTCTTGAATTCAAGAAACTCTTTCTTGAATTCAATCTATCTTTAATTTTTGTCTTTTATTCGTTTCTTTAATTTTGTAGCTTCCGCATGTTTCTTGTTTTTCTTTAGTAATTCTTGAATCCCTATCGTGTTGCTATCACCTGCGACAGGAAGTCGTCAGAATGCTAATCTAGGGATTTCTAAAGGAGATGCTTAGTAACAAAGGAAAAGCCAATTTCACGCACGACCGAGAACAATCCCGCGTACTACCAAAGATACCTTCCCCGACACGGACACTAAACACGATCATCGGAGGCGGCACCGATGTTGCTATTAACCATGTAAAATTTGCCAACACGCACATGCTAAAATGAACTATCTCCTACGAACGATATGATGACTTCGAAGGAAGTATCACCTTCGATAAGTCTGATGCCGATGGTTCATGCTTTCCCCATTACGATGCTTTAGTTATTACTTTACGTATTGTTTATACGGACGTTAGGAGAATCATGATCGATGACGGAAGCAGTGCCTGCATCATCCATTCGAGAGTCCTTTCGCAGATGGGACTCAAGGATATGATAATACCCCGTTGTATAACACTAATCGGTTTTAACAATGCAGTGGAACGTACATTCGGAAAAGTGATTCTGCCCGTCATCGCGGAAGGAGTCACATTTGAAACAACCTTTCACGTGATGAACCAGGAAATGGCATACAATGCGTCATCGGGCGCCCATGGATACATGCCATGCGATCAATCCCCTCAAGTTTGTGCCAGGTGGTCAAGTTCCCTACCCCATGGGGGATATTCAGCATCAAAGGGGAGTCGCGCACCGCACAAGAGTGTTACAAGATAACATAGGATTGCACCCATACCCGACAGCTACGAGGAGCAAGCGCGGAAGCATAGCAATTAGCCATGTCGGGGACTAAAATTTACCCGATGACCGATACCATCAGAGATCTAGACATTGTGGAGGCCTGCAAAGTGACGATTGAAGACCTCAATCCGATTCAGCTGGATAGCCGCAATCCCGAAAAGAAGGCCTACACCGGCCACTGGCTCACCAACCCAAGTAAGTATCGCGAATTTTTAACTAATCATGCAAACCTGTTTGATTTTTGCCATGCAGACATGCCAGGGATCTCGATATCCATAAACTAAACGTCGACCCAGTGCATCCGCCGGTGTGAAAAATCAAAAGGAAATTCAATGCTGCAATTAACGAGGCAGTCCGCGAAGAAGTGGACAAATTACTCGCCAACGGTTCTATTAGAGAGTCAAAATACCCGCAGTGGGTCGCCAACATAGTAATGGTTAAAAAGAAGAACGGGAAGTAGAGAATGTGCGTGGACTTCACCCACCTGAACAAGGCATGCCCCAAGGACTCCTTTCCCCTCCCACACATCGACCAACTGATCGACGCCACTGCCAGGACATGAACTGCTAAGTTTTTTGGACACATATTCTGGTTACAATCAAATCCTAATGGCTGAAGATAAAACCATGTTCATCACACACCAGGGGACCTATTGTTACAAAGTGATGCCATTTGGGCTAAAAACGCGAGGGCCACGTATCAAAGACTAGTCACCAAAATATTCAAAGAACAGCTCGGCAAAACCATGGAGGTTTATATCGACGACATGCTAGTGAAGTCCGCTAAAAAGGAAGATCACATCAACCACTTGCAAGAGGTCTTCGAAATACTAAAAAGGTATGGGATGAAAGTGAATCCCGAGAAATGCGCCTTTGGCATGGCGTCAAGAAAGGTTTTAGGATTTATCGTATCCCAAAGGTATCAAAGTCAACCCTGACCAAATCAAAGCGATCACTTCGATACCCGAAGTGCTAAGTAGCAAAAAGCAGGTCCAGTAATTGACAGGTCGGATAGCCGCCCTCTCCAGATTCATCTCGCAATCCTCAGACATATGTCACAAATTCTTCAACGTCCTAAGAAAAGACAACGGATTCCAATGGAACGAAGAATGTGTCATAGCCTTGCAAGAGCTTAAAGCATATCTGTCGTCACCACCACTATTGTCAAAGGCGGAACCGGGCGAACCCTTACTGACATACCTGGCCATATGAGAAGTCGCCGTCAGCACAGTGTTGGTTCACGAAATGAAAGGTATGTGTTGACATCCAATTTTGACCCTTCTTTCTTCCAAATTGTTTTTAGCTTCTAATATCACTAATGATGTAAGAATAGTTATTTTACCATTTTTAGCACAAACTAGATCTAATTATTAATATTTACCTAATATCACCATTAATAGTATTATTAATATTACTACTACTACCACCACTACTATTATCATTGGAATTAGTACTAGTGTTAATATATTATGACTAATGCTAAGTACTATTGTTAGTATTAATATTAATTCGATATTAGTATTATTGTTATTGCGACTAGGATCAATATTTTTAGTAGTATTATTATTTTATCATGAAATTGTTACTATTTTTGTAGTTATCGCTATTAGTGTTACATTTTTATTATACTAATACTTTTGTTGCTACAACTACTACTAATCATTATTATTGTATTTTACTTTTGTTATTATTATTATTATTATTTTTATTATTATTATTATTATTATTACTATGTTTACCTTTATTAATAGTAGTATCGTAACTAATACTGTTATTACTTTTATTACTTTGCTATTTTTATCAACATCTATTTAAAATTAGCAACCTCTATGTAATACCCCACATTTGTCCTCTTCTAAAATTCAAACTTAACAGATCTTTCACCCAAAAAACAAATGTTACCCTTTCCTTTCCCTTTCCATTGTCGTTTTTCACCTTGACTTCTTCCCCATTTAATTAATTTCCCCATCTTCATTGGTGCAGCACATCATTTTTGACTAAAAATCTTTCCTTCTCTCCTCTTCTTAGTATAATCTGACACAAAGTTACTACAAAAATCATGAAAAGAATTCAAGGCAGATCTCCCTTTGAATTTTCTGCCAACGTTCATGTTTCAAAGTGGCTAGAGGTGAGATCCCGCCCAAGTTAACTCTAGAAAAATCCTAGTAGTTCTTCTATAAATACTAAGGTTTTGTAATAATTTAGGACAGCCCTGGAAGCCATCTTAAAATAATTTTGTTCTTCGAAATACTCTCAAATTCTTAGTTGCGTCGTTTTTGTTACAACAGAGGAATTTTTTTTTCTTTGCAAAGTTTGTTGTTGCGAGCCCGAGTTAAAGTCCGAAGCTAGAATCTAAAGATCTATTTGACACGCCCTGTTCACTGCCCGCAAAATGGTCAGTGGCTCTGAAATATTTTCTTTTCGTACTATTATTTAAGGATTTACAATGAGTATTTATTTTATTTGATGGCATGAGCGATACCCTTTTGTTTTTTTATAGAAATTATAGTTCAGAGATCTTTTGTGGGTAAAAGCCACGAAGTTTGTATGTACTTTTTTTTATTATAAAATATGAACCAAATAATGCGTAGACTAATGTACTTATAAGAATAGATTCATAAGCTGAGCGTATTAGTCTTTATGTTGTAGCTTTTTTTTGCTTTAAATGCCATAATATACCTTCATCTTTTTATTGTAGTTAAGTCTTAGAATTATTTTTTTTATCCAGCAGCATCCGATAAATTAAAAATAATTTTTACTTTCACACCTTTGAGTTTAAAGATGTAGTTTCTGCACTCTCTTTGTGTTTCAAAATCATATTTAGAAGCCATGACATTCCTTTTAAAAGGTTTTGCTTCATTGTTTAAATTGGAACATTTCTCGTTGCTGTAAGGTTTATTAATTCTCTGCTTTAAGTATCATACAAAGCATGGGATTCGAATTTTAACTATCTTATAATTTAGTCGGATATTCTGTTAGTTAGCAAAGAGTTCTTTTAGAAATTATTCTCTAATGAAATCTATGCATAGACTACCATTAAAATAATACTAATAGGAATCTGTTAGTATAACTTAAAGAAAGAAATAGTTAAAGATTATTTGTTAATTATCTATTTGGGTTTTAAGAAAAGGTGTCACGACCCCAAATCCGGTCGTGATGGCACCCAGCACATTGCTAAGCCAGCCTGACCAATTAATAACAAGAACGGAGCTAGAAGCTCGCTTTATCCCATTTAAGCATATCAAATCACGAAGCAACAACGATACATATATTGAAAACGGGGAACCAAATCCCAAAATATACCAACTCCCATAGACCGAAGGGTCAAGAGTCATGAGCCTCTAATGAACATAAGTGTATAAAGCTTTACAAGATACCAAGTGCGGAAAGAAAAGTCAATACAGAATCAAAAGACAGTAAGAAGGAATATCGGGTCCTGTGGACTCTGCAGCTACCTCGCATATCCTACAGATGTCGCCTCGCACAGCTACTAGATCACTGCTGAGAGGTACCTGGATCTGCACACAAGGTGCATGGAGTAAAATGAGTACTGCAGACTCAGTGGTAATAAACAGGGGTAAGACAGCGCAGATAAGAAATCCGCAATAAAGCACTATGTAAAGTTGTAATCAAATATCGTGTCACAGAATCAATATCAATTGTACCTGTACCAACAAGTACCAGCAAAACAATATAGCAACTAGCAGATGTAGCTAAATGCAATGCATGATATGACCGCTACGGCGCGTAGCCCGATCCAATTTGGGTACCCGTGCTCACTGTGGGGGTTCAGACTCCGGAGGGGCTCCTACAGCCCAAGCACAATATCACTGCGGCGTGCAGTCCGATCCAACATATATACTACTGCGGCATGCAGCCCGATCCACTACCAGTCAGCTAATATGCAAATACAGTCTCGCAGGCTCAAAAGTAGTTTGAAAACCTTTTTATCATTTTTCAGTTAGAAAACAGTAATACCAAGTTCCAGAGATTGGAAATAGCATGATAACAGAAATAGCTACGACTGGTAGTAACTAACATGTCAATATGATAAGACAATGGTAACGATCCTCGCGGGATCCAATAACTGGCTCATGGCCCACAAGTATACTCAACCTCCCAAGAAGAGGGTTCCTCGGCTCAAGAGTGGCCAATATCACAATATATAGTATGCAACCATCCGAGAAGGAGGTTCGACGGCTCAAGAATAGCCAATATCATAACACAATTCCAACAAATCGGACTAAGCCATAGTCCCCAATCACAATCGACCCCGCACTCACATGAGAGTACGTGTCTCGCTGCTATACAGCGTCACAAAGTGGTATACCGGGGTTTCGAACCCGCTGATCATCACCCACATCTATTACTCACCTCAAAATAGCGCGACGACTATTCCGAAATGCCCTTGCCACGAGAATAAAGCTCCGCACGCGTAGAATCTGGTCAAATACAGTAGAAATACAACAAATTAGGCCAATGGGACGACACCCAATCAATACAATTCGATTTACACCAAAAATGGCAAAGTTGCCAAAACCCGACTTTCGGTGCGCTTGTCGAAAAATCATAAAAGTCACATATTCGGAACCCTCATCTCGATACGAGTCTAAGCATATCAATTTTACCAAATTCGGATTCCATTTGCCCATTCAAAACCTTGATTTTTCCAAAGTTCAAGCCTAGGGCTAAATCCTCCATAAATTACCCCAAATTTCCTCCATTTTCATGATATAATTGCATAATATTATCAATATTAATCATAGTTTAAGTCCATAGTTGATTACCTGATGATTTCCCTTGAGTTTCTATTCAAAATCGCCCAAATCGCCTCCTTAAGCCGAGACCCAAATGTATGAAATGTTTCTGAAATTTTCTAACTTCTGATACACTTAACTCATTGTGATTTTCGCTTCTGCGATACGCGGACCTCTCCTGCGGGTCCGCTTCTGCCGGAAGTCTTCCGCACCTGCGGAATGTTCCGCATTTGCGACCAAGAGTCCGCTCCTGCGGACTCGCCTATGCAACCACCAATCCGCTTCTGCGGATTTCTCCATCACACCACCAGACCGCTTCTGCGATCGCCCTCTCGCACCAGTGAAGCCGCCCCTGCGGGCCAGGCTCCGCTTCAGCGGTCGACTCCGCTTCTGCGCCTCATTGTCCGCTCCTGCGGAGTCGCTCCTGCGCTCCCATTTCCGCAAGAGCGAAAACAACAGAACCAGTGCACCAGGTCTGCAATTTTTCCATATTTTCTCTCGTTTATCCATCTGAAAACACCCCGAGGCCCCTGGGACCTCATCCAAACACACCAACACATCCTAATACCCTATTCGAACTTGTTCCAATCCTCAAAACACGTCTAATAACATCAAAACCCATAATTCACATCGAATTCAAGCCTAAATTCCTTAAAATATTCCGAATTACACAATCAATCAATAATCCGACTAAACGACGTCCGAATGACCTGAAATTTTGCGGACATATCCAAAATCACATAACGAAGCTACAGGAATTATCGGAATTCCATTCCGACCCCCGGATCAAAATCTCACCTACCATTCGGTTTTCGCCAAAATTCAACCTTAGCCAATTCAAGCCTATTTCTACACCGGACCTCCGAATTCAATTCCGATTGCTCCCCTAAGTCACAAAGCACCTCCCGGAACTAACCAAATCATCAGAATCCGATTCCGAGCCCTCTAACCAAATAGACAACTCCGGGTTGACTTTCCATATTCAAGTTTCCTTCAAAAAGGCTATATGCCTCATTTTCAATCCAAATTCACTCATAACTCACCCGATAGATTCTAACACTGATATAAAAGCATAAAACATGAAATTTCAACATAACGGGGTGGTATTTCCGGTGACGACGGGCCGGGTCATCACAAAAGGACGTTCACATCACCTTTAGGTGTGGTGCATTTTTTTATTTATGATTTCTTCATACTGTTAAAGGGTAATATTTGGATTATATTTGGTAAAATAATTTACGAGTTGATCTAAGAAATATTTGAAGTATTGCTCTTTGTTGTAAATATTTTATGCGGGTAACTTGCTCCATTGCAGTTGTGGTACAACTCTTATCTTAATATTTATGGTGACTTTATGAATTATTTCCCTAATCTTTTACTTCCTTTTTTTCTTTGCATGTCATTGTCACGACCCCAATCCCTGTCATGATGGCGCCCAACACAACAGCTAGGCAAACCCGACCATTTTCACTCTCATCCCGAGCATGAAGCTCAACTCAATTAGTTGAATATTATTATCAAAAATAAAGCCAAGATCTTAACTAATAGATAGAAGTTAAACTGAATAATTTCCTAAAGTCCTGGGGTCATGAGTCTGTAGCCTCAAAACAAAATTGGATAATAATATCCTAACGAAATACTCAAGTCTGAATATATATATATATATACTAGAATAAGAAGAGTAGTCAGGTCCTGTGAACGTCGACAGCCACCTCAACAACTCTGATAACTCTGATATAATGAGACAGCTCAGCTAAACCTCCGGCATACCTGAATCTGCACACAAAGGTGCATGGAGTAGGAGTGAGTACTAAATACTCAGTGAGTAAAAAGCATATAAAACAGCTGAAGGCAAGAAATCCATGAAATGCCACAAAGTAAAGCTATATCTACAGTCCGATACCTTACTACGAACTAACAATAACAGCAAACCACATATAGCACAAGTAAATAACAATGCATGAATGCAATGCAATGCACATGACCGCTACGGCGCGTAGCCCGATCCACTTAACGTCGACGACACTCACTGGGGTGTGTACAGACTCCGGAGGGGCTCCTTCAGCCCAAGCACAATATAATCATAACATTCGATGTGGCGTACAACCCGATCCATACTCAGTCCACAACATGCATATGAGTCACACAATAGTTCAATTTATCTATTTCCAGGTTCCAGTTCATTAACAATGAAAAATACTTTAATTTTATTTAATTTTTCAAGAACCGGTGACTTAGAATTTCATAATAGTGATTTCAAGCCAGGACTAGGATCGATAATTTTTACAAATCAAGTTATCACATAGATATCTATACCCTAGAGATACTACAGGTCGGCACAAAGCCCCAAACATGGCTTATAGACCACATATATACTTGACACAGGGTGCGTTTCAACTGCCAATATAATATTATTCATATTCGGGATGGACCAAGTCTCAATCCCCAGCCATAACCAATCCCGCACCTGCCATGGGGTGCTAGTCATGCCTTAATAGCGTCATAATGAGCTAAACCGAGGTTTCAAACCCTCAGACTACCATATACACTAACTACTAACCTCTAACCAGCCGTGGACTCGTCCGCAATACCTTTTCCCTACGAATTTGCAGCCTCATGCGTCGAATCTAGTCAAAACCACAGCTGTGATGACCTGGCCCGTCATCATGTGAGTTATCACCCTGTTATCCCCGTTATATGCTTGTTAATGTTTCAATATGCATGTTTGGTGAGTTTGAGTCAATTCAGATTGAGTTTGATTGGAAATGAGACAATTAGTCTCTTAGAAGAAGGAATAGTTGGGAAAAGTCAACTGGATGTTGACTTGTGAGTTAGAGAGCTCGGAACAGAATTTTGATGATTCGGTCAGCTCTGGGAGGTCATTTATGAGCTAGTAGAGCGATTGAAAGTGAATTTGGAGGTTCGGTGTAGTTTTAGGCTTGAATTGGCTAAGGTTAAATTTTGGTGAAATTCGAATGGTAGGTGAGATTTTGATCCGGGAGTCAGAATGGAATTCCGACAGTTGCAGCATCTCCTTTAGATGATTTGGATATGCCTACAAATTTTCAGGTCATTCGGACATCGTTTGGTCGGGTTTTGATTGAATGTTGGTTTCAGAAGTTTAGATGAAACTTATGCTTGAATTCACTTGGATTTGACGATTTACGTGTTTAAATGCGTGTTTTTAGGATTTGGAACAAGTTTATATCGTATTTTGGAGTATGTTGGTGGTTTTCGTTGGGGTCCCGGGGGCCTCGGGATGATTTCGGGGGTCCAAATGGACCATTTTGAGCCAAAATAGGCAGCTGAAATGCTGCACTAATTGCAGGAAAATCTTACTCATCGCGATTGCAGGACTGGCCATGGGATCACGTAGTGTATCAGAGGGAGCTGGGAGGTTTGTTCTTCACGATCGCGATATAAGGGATGCGATCGCGTAAGGTGAAGAATTTGTTCATCGCGATCGCGGGGCCCTTTATGCAATCGCATAAGGTTTGATTCGGAAGCAGTGTGATCCCGGACAGAACGCTGTGATGACGTAGAGTCGCTAGGATGGTCACTACGATCGCGTCTAGACCCACGCGATCGCATAGAAGGATAATTGGTCGCCCAAAAATCTGTGCATCGCGATCGCGTGCCAAGGGCTGCGATCGCGTAGGGTATTGAGGCCTGGCAGTAAGTTTAAGTCCAGAACATTTCATCCGCGGCAATCTACACAAAACCTCCATTGTTGAGTCTTAGAGAGCAAAATTGACGGGAAATTGCAAGGATTTCACCAGGTTATCATCGGAGGTAAGTTTTATTGTCCAAATACGTGTTTTTATATTAGTATCCTCCTTTATTTTACTGAAATTGGAAGAATTAATGGGGGAATTTAGCCCTAAGCCAGGGTTATGGTAAAACGTTGATTTGAATAGGAAAACGAAGTCCGATTTTGACAAGCTTTATATGTATGGACTCATGCTGAGATAAGGATTCTGAAAATGTAACTTTTGTAATTTTTCGAGGAGCGTACCAAAAGTTGGATTTTGACAACTTCGTTGGTTTTGGTGTAAATCGAGTTATTTCGATTGGGTTATGTCTAATTAGCCTATATTGATGTATTCTCATTGATTTTGAGCAGATTTGGCATCCGAGGAGATTGATTTGTGAGGCAAGCACAAAACAGACTAGGAGTTCTACCGCTTCGAGGTGAGTGGTGGTAGTAAATAATGTAGTGAGGGTTTGAAACCTCGTACTTGCACTATACAGTGCTATGTTGAGATGAAACACGCGTCATGTGACGGGCGTGGTGACATTATGGTTGGGGGATTGGACTTGGTCCTTCCCGACAGATAGTTTATTGTGTATTATGACTGTGAAGGAGCTTAAAAATGTGTAGTTGGACTGGTAGCCATGTTTTGGGCCTTGTGCTGATCTGTAGAAGTATTAGGGAAACCCGTAGAGCTAGGTGACCCTTATATCATGCTGGATACATACACTAAGCCGTATCATATCATGCTGGATACATAAACTCAGTCGTAGTATATCATGCTGGATACATACACTCAGCTGTAGTTATAGCTGTATAGCATATCATTTCCGCAGGAGCGAAAACAACAGAACCAGTACACCAGGTCTGCAATTTTTCCATATTTTCTCTCGTTTATCCATCTGAAAACACCCCGAGGCCCCTGGGACCTCATCCAAACACACCAACACATCCTAATACCCTATTCGAACTTGTTCCAATCCTCAAAACACGTCTAATAACATCAAAACCCATAATTCACATCGAATTCAAGCCTAAATTCCTTAAAATATTCCGAATTACACAATCAATCAATAATCCGACTAAACGACGTCCGAATGACCTGAAATTTTGCGGACATATCCAAAATCACATAACGAAGCTACAGGAATTATCGGAATTCCATTCCGACCCCCGGATCAAAATCTCACCTACCATTCGGTTTTCGCCAAAATTCAACCTTAGCCAATTCAAGCCTATTTCTACACCGGACCTCCGAATTCAATTCCGATTGCTCCCCTAAGTCACAAAGCACCTCCCGGAACTAACCAAATCATCAGAATCCGATTCCGAGCCCTCTAACCAAATAGACAACTCCGGGTTGACTTTCCATATTCAAGTTTCCTTCAAAAAGGCTATATGCCTCATTTTCAATCCAAATTCACTCATAACTCACCCGATAGATTCTAACACTGATATAAAAGCATAAAACATGAAATTTCAACATAACGGGGTGGTATTTCCGGTGACGACGGGCCGGGTCATCACAAAAGGACGTTCACATCACCTTTAGGTGTGGTGCATTTTTTTATTTATGATTTCTTCATACTGTTAAAGGGTAATATTTGGATTATATTTGGTAAAATAATTTACGAGTTGATCTAAGAAATATTTGAAGTATTGCTCTTTGTTGTAAATATTTTATGCGGGTAACTTGCTCCATTGCAGTTGTGGTACAACTCTTATCTTAATATTTATGGTGACTTTATGAATTATTTCCCTAATTACTTCCTTTTTTTCTTTGCATGTCATTGTCACGACCCCAATCCCTGTCATGATGGCGCCCAACACAACAGCTAGGCAAACCCGACCATTTTCACTCTCATCCCGAGCATGAAGCTCAACTCAATTAGTTGAATATTATTATCAAAAATAAAGCCAAGATCTTAACTAATAGATAGAAGTTAAACTGAATAATTTCCTAAAGTCCTGGGGTCATGAGTCTGTAGCCTCAAAACAAAATTGGATAATAATATCCTAACGAAATACTCAAGTCTGAATATATATATATATATACTAGAATAAGAAGAGTAGTCAGGTCCTGTGAACGTCGACAGCCACCTCAACAACTCTGATAACTCTGATATAATGAGACAGCTCAGCTAAACCTCCGGCATACCTGAATCTGCACACAAAGGTGCATGGAGTAGGAGTGAGTACTAAATACTCAGTGAGTAAAAAGCATATAAAACAGCTGAAGGCAAGAAATCCATGAAATGCCACAAAGTAAAGCTATATCTACAGTCCGATACCTTACTACGAACTAACAATAACAGCAAACCACATATAGCACAAGTAAATAACAATGCATGAATGCAATGCAATGCACATGACCGCTACGGCACGTAGCCCGATCCACTTAACGTCGACGACACTCACTGGGGTGTGTACAGACTCCGGAGGGGCTCCTTCAGCCCAAGCGCAATATAATCATAACATTCGATGTGGCGTACAACCCGATCCATACTCAGTCCACAACATGCATATGAGTCACACAATAGTTCAATTTATCTATTTCCAGGTTCCAGTTCATTAACAATGAAAAATACTTTAATTTTATTTAATTTTTCAAGAACCGGTGACTTAGAATTTCATAATAGTGATTTCAAGCCAGGACTAGGATCGATAATTTTTACAAATCAAGTTATCACATAGATATCTATACCCTAGAGATACTACAGGTCGGCACAAAGCCCCAAACATGGCTTATAGACCACATATATACTTGACACAGGGTGCGTTTCAACTGCCAATATAATATTATTCATATTCGGGATGGACCAAGTCTCAATCCCCAGCCATAACCAATCCCGCACCTGCCATGGGGTGCTAGTCATGCCTTAATAGCGTCATAATGAGCTAAACCGAGGTTTCAAACCCTCAGACTACCATATACACTAACTACTAACCTCTAACCAGCCGTGGACTCGTCCGCAATACCTTTTCCCTACGAATTTGCAGCCTCATGCGTCGAATCTAGTCAAAACCACAGCTGTGATGACCTGGCCCGTCATCATGTGAGTTATCACCCTGTTATCCCCGTTATATGCTTGTTAATGTTTCAATATGCATGTTTGGTGAGTTTGAGTCAATTCGGATTGAGTTTGATTGGAAATGAGACAATTAGTCTCTTAGAAGAAGGAATAGTTGGGAAAAGTTAACTGGACGTTGACTTGTGAGTTAGAGAGCTCTGAACCGAATTCTAATCATTTGGTCATCTCCGGGAGGTCATTTATGAACTAGGAAAGCGATCGGAAGTGAATTTGGAGGCCCGGTGTAGTTTTAGGCTTGAATTGGCTAGGGTTGAATTTTGGTGAAATTCGAATGGTAGGTGAGATTTTGATCCGGGAGTCAGAATGGAATTCCGACAGTTGCAGCATCTCCTTTAGATGATTTGGATATGCCTACAAATTTTCAGGTCATTCGGACATCGTTTGGTCGGGTTTTGATTGAATGTTGGTTTCAGAAGTTTAGATGAAACTTATGCTTGAATTCACTTGGATTTGACGATTTACGTGTTTAAATGCGTGTTTTTAGGATTTGGAACAAGTTTATATCGTATTTTGGAGTATGTTGGTGGTTTTCGTTGGGGTCCCGGGGGCCTCGGGATGATTTCGGGGGTCCAAATGGACCATTTTGAGCCAAAATAGGCAGCTGAAATGCTGCACTAATTGCAGGAAAATCTTACTCATCGCGATTGCAGGACTGGCCATGGGATCACGTAGTGTATCAGAGGGAGCTGGGAGGTTTGTTCTTCACGATCGCGATATAAGGGATGCGATCGCGTAAGGTGAAGAATTTGTTCATCGCGATCGCGGGGCCCTTTATGCAATCGCATAAGGTTTGATTCGGAAGCAGTGTGATCCCGGACAGAACGCTGTGATGACGTAGAGTCGCTAGGATGGTCACTACGATCGCGTCTAGACCCACGCGATCGCATAGAAGGATAATTGGTCGCCCAAAAATCTGTGCATCGCGATCGCGTGCCAAGGGCTGCGATCGCGTAGGGTATTGAGGCCTGGCAGTAAGTTTAAGTCCAGAACATTTCATCCGCGGCAATCTACACAAAACCTCCATTGTTGAGTCTTAGAGAGCAAAATTGACGGGAAATTGCAAGGATTTCACCAGGTTATCATCGGAGGTAAGTTTTATTGTCCAAATACGTGTTTTTATATTAGTATCCTCCTTTATTTTACTGAAATTGGAAGAATTAATGGGGGAATTTAGCCCTAAGCCAGGGTTATGGTAAAACGTTGATTTGAATAGGAAAACGAAGTCCGATTTTGACAAGCTTTATATGTATGGACTCATGCTGAGATAAGGATTCTGAAAATGTAACTTTTGTAATTTTTCGAGGAGCGTACCAAAAGTTGGATTTTGACAACTTCGTTGGTTTTGGTGTAAATCGAGTTATTTCGATTGGGTTATGTCTAATTAGCCTATATTGATGTATTCTCATTGATTTTGAGCAGATTTGGCATCCGAGGAGATTGATTTGTGAGGCAAGCACAAAACAGACTAGGAGTTCTACCGCTTCGAGGTGAGTGGTGGTAGTAAATAATGTAGTGAGGGTTTGAAACCTCGTACTTGCACTATACAGTGCTATGTTGAGATGAAACACGCGTCATGTGACGGGCGTGGTGACATTATGGTTGGGGGATTGGACTTGGTCCTTCCCGACAGATAGTTTATTGTGTATTATGACCGTGAATGAGCTTATAACTGTGTAATTGGGCTGGTAGCCATGTTTGGGGCCTTGTGGTGATCTGTAGAGTATTAGGGAAACCTGTAGAGCTAGGTGACCCCTTATATCATGTTGGAAACATACACTCAGCCGTAATTGTAGCTGTATAGCATATTATGAGCCAGTACTAGATATGTACTGTGCGAGAGACTACCTAGGGTGGGATTCCCTGTTCTAGCTGAGTGGGACTGAGAGGCCAAGTCTATACTGACTGAGATAGGGTCGAGGACCCACTATGAGATACTATATATATATATATATATATATATATATATATATATATATATATATATATATTGGATCGGATTGCACGCCGCAGTAATATATATGTGGATCGGACTGCACGCCGCAGTAATATATATGTGGAACGGACTGCACGCCGTAGTATTATCGTGCTTGGCCTGTAGGAGCCCCTTCGGAGTCTGCACATATTCCTAGTGGGCGCTGTTATATATTGATGGATCGGGCTGCACGCCGCAATAGTGTGTGTGTGTATATATATATATATTGGATCGGACTGCACGTCGCAGTGATATATGAGTGGATCGGACTGCACGCTGCAGTATCATAGAGCTTGGGCCGAGGGAGCCCCTCCGAAGTCTGTATACACCCCTAGTGAGCGCCGTCGACGTTAAATGGAGTGGGCTGCATGTCACACCTCCTTTTTCCGCAGGCCCGCGAGGGCGCGAATATAAAAAAAAAGAGTTTTTCCAATTAAAGGACAATCAAAACGGGATTCATTTATTAAGATATTCAGAGTCGCCACTTGGGAGATTTATGGTGTCCCAAGTCACCGGTTGAATCCTGAATTGAGGAAAGGTTTGACTCTATTTAACAGTCTGCGTACCAGAAATCCGGATAAGGAATTCTGTTAACCCGGGAGAAGGTGTTAGGCATTCCCGAGTTCCGTGGTTCTAGCACGGTCGCTCAACTGTTATATTTGGCTTGATTATGTGATTTTAATACAAATATGAACTAATGTGCAAACTACCATTCCAAATCGTTTTAATTGTTAGAAGAAAAATATAATGTCGTGAGAATATATCTCGAATTCCGTCACATAAATGTGTCCGCAATTTTTGATATATTCCGACTTCATTGGGATTTGGATTGGGGTCACATAAATGTGTACCCGAAATTAGGGAGGTATTATTATTAAATACGCGCTTAAAGATGCTAACGCATTATTATTTTTTTTTTTTTGAGAAAAGCCGCGGAATTTGCTAAACGGCATGTCCCGTAATCTAAGTAATATTTATTAAAAGAGAAAATTCTAATTAATTACGAATCAATAATATGTAACACACTAATTGCTAGACTAACCGACATTGATGGAAGAGAAATTACTTTTAAAACAATTTTTTTTTTATAAAATAAAATATATATAAAAATTTCAATTTCGAAATTACCAATAAAAATAAAATTAAAATTTCGAAATTATAAGTAAAATAAAATAAAATTTCGAAATTACAAATAAAATAAAATAAAATTTCGAATTTTGTAAATAAAAGATAAAATTTGACGACTAAATATTCGAAAGAAACTGAACATAACTAGATTAAAACTTATAGTGTTATATGGAAACATTAAAAAAAATAATTCCTAAAGTGGCTACATTTTTATGGATTTGTATTTAAAAAAACAAAAGGAATCGAATCTTCTTTATTAAACAATTTGATTAGAATTATAACTTAATGAACGTATTAAAAAAGGTGCAACTGACAAATTATAATTAAATTAACACAAAAGAAATGTCATGCCTTACTAAAATCGAGTTATAGATAAAATATAGCATGTATAAGTAATATATTAAAATAAACCAACTATCCCATGCTGAACAAAATAATTAAATTTCTAATCGAATTTTTACAATTAATTTAGCAAACTTCTATTAATTAAAACCCCGTCTCGTGTCATATTTTTATAAATAAGCATTACTAAAATCTGAAATGACAAATAACATAAAAAGATATATATCAAAATAAACTAACCATTTTTTTTAATTAAATTGAATTAATCATTTTTTAAAACTAAAGAAATTAATCGCTAATGGACGTCATTAACTAGATTAAACACTAGCTTACATATTGCCTAATAAAATTTGATACAAAGGAATCGTATAATAAAATTAAATACATAATTATATACATATATATATATATATATATATATATATATATATATATATATATATATATATACATATATATATACTACTAAGACTTAAATTGCAATTATACGGAATACTTTACTAATAACAGTTAAAATCCGCGAATGAATTAATTGAAACTTACTATTAATCTTGCTTTTAATAAATTATAAAACTGAAGTTAATTAGTAAACCGCATCCTATTTTTATTATTAACTAATCGAAATTGCGCAAACGCATATTCCAAATTAATAAAGAGGTTTACAATTATATTACGCGAAACGTATATATAATCGTAGTATTAATCTAAATCGGTCGTAAAACAAAACTATGAATAATTATCGAATTGTTAGATCTAAATTACTGAACAAATTAATTAAGTTACTATTATTAACACTACATATTATGGCTATTAACTCATACTTGACATACTAAATTTATAATAAAGTAGAAAAACTTAACGAGGTACAACAGTCAAATAGTTATATAAAGTACATCCTTAATCTTAAACATAAAACATAAAATAAACAACTCAGAATTTAACACGAATATTATTAATACATAATCAAATTTCATGTCCAAACTTTGACTATGCTTTGACTGATGTCCATGGGAATACCTGAACAGGAAGAGGAAAAGAAGTGAGGAAGTAGTATTGACAATAGCAGTCAGCATCAACAAAGATCAACACCAGTAATGCCGATTGAATAGTGAAATCAGCTTAAGACAGCTTTGAACCAGTATTTCCAACAACAAATCTAAACCAGTTTAAAATATCCGGAAAATAACTTTCAATCAACCAAATACCAATAGACAAACCAGAAAACTTCTATGTATCTTATAATATTTTTTAGTTTTTATCCGTCTCTTCTCTCCTCTTTTTTTTTTTTTTTCAGTCTGTCTGTCTTTTCTCAATCTCAGCTCTTCTTCTTATAGAATGAAAAAAACAGAACCCACACCCCTTTCACTTTTTTTTTTTTAATTTTCAAATCCTAGTGGTGTCTAATTTCAACCTTTAAAGTCCAAGTAGCCTCTCTTCTTCCGGATTATTAGGCCTAATTATTAACCAATCCCCTCTTTTAAGGAAAAATAGTCCTCCACTACTAATTGTCTACCAATTATTTAAAACATCCACTAACAAATGTTTCCTCCTTTTTGACTAAAAGACCCACACTTTAATTAATGCCATGTGGTCCCTTTAATCAATAAGGATTCAGATTAACAATTAAACCACATGATTACCCCTGAAATTATTATTATTGTAATTATATCCTCAAACCTTCAATCTAATCAGCTATAACCAAATCACTTAATAATAATCTTAACAATTTTCAGAATACCAATTCAATATCCAAATAGCAATAACAACCATTTCATTCACATTTTAAAACTGACTCCACAACTGAACAACTAGAACTCCATTCAATCTATTTAATTATGTTAATTTAATTTTTATTTAAAAAGTTAACCATCAGAGTAGTATCTATGAGGACTTAAGCATTTTATATCTAAATAAAACAATAAAACAAGGACTTATTTCAGCCATGAAAGTCTATTTGAGCAATAACCGAACAACATATACTAAATAGAACAACACTGAGTTATTTAAATCAAAAATGGACACACCCATTGTTAATACCAAACATTTCTGGTGTTTTCGATATGAAATTGAGTTCATTTCGATGGTATTCACAAATGACACATCAAGCAATCAAACAGAAGGGAAGTAAAGATCAAGTAATGCAATTCCAACTGAACACAAAATATTTGTCTTTAAGGTACCACAAGCAAGCAAAGATCTATTTTAATCTTTTCATTCAAATATCATTTAAGAACAATATAAACTAAAATCGAGACAAAAACGGAAAGAGTCAAAGTTGAACAAATATAAACAGAACCTGAAACGAAGATAGACTGCAAATTCGAACAACGACCTATGGCGACTTCGAATCAGAATCAAAGTCGAACAACAAATTAGATCCCATCCATTTCAGTTCTGGCTCAAAGTTTCTGCTGGATTTCAATCCAGTCATGGTAGTTGTTGTTACTGGTCAGGGGTGAGTTGTGGAGGAGAGTGGTCACCTGGGGTGGGAGCTGGCGGCGGCCATGATGACAGTGGTCGCCGGAAATGGCGGAAGAGCGGGGATCGTTTGGAGTCACTGGTTACCGGCGTTGAGGTTGGTTGCGTCGCTGGTTGTTTCTGTTGGGCGACGGCTTGTTTGGGTTGTTGGTGGTGGCTTGTTCGCCGGCGGCTGGCGTTGAGGGATGAGGGAGCTGGTCGACTGTTGGTTATGGCGAGTGAAGAAACGACGGCGTGACTGGTTGGCGTTAGTGCTCGGAGGCAGCGCGAGGCATGGAGGTGGCAGCGGGCGGTGGTCTTAGTGTGGCGGCTGGATGGAGAAGAGGAAAGGAGAAAAGTATTTTTAGGGTTTTTGCAAATGAATGTGTAATGAGGGGTCTTGGGGGGTGTTTGGTATATTAAAAATGTAGGAATTAATCTCAACCATTAGATCTAGGATAACGGATGGTCAAGATTGGACCAAGGCAAACACATGCCACTTATTTCTCTGGGATGGATCCGGGTTGATGATATTTGGACTGGGCTAGGGAATTTGGGTTATTGGCCCAATTTTGATTTCTTCTCAAATTATACACTAAATTACCTAAAAAAACAAATTAATTTAACCTTAATAAAAATAATTAATCACAACTATATATTAAATCACACGATTTGGATATTAAATCTAATAATACTAATTTAAATTATACACTAAAATCAACTTAAAATGCCATATTACTTAATCAGATTCAACAATTAAACTTATGAACACATGAAATTAATTTCCAATTAAATTCTACAATTAATTTCATGAACAAACACATAATCAACAATATACAGAAATCAAGGTCCGATTCAAAAACAAACTTACTAGAACTCAATAATTAATTGAACTACAAATTAAATCTAACAACACTACAATCAAAAATAAATATCCAAGTGATTAACTACACATTCTTATGTTCAAAACTTAAACAAAATAAATAAACAAATTTCATAACTAATCCGGAATCATGATGAACAACAAATCAAGAAGACAAACAACCAACATATAATAATTTCGGATCTGAAAATACTAACAAAAATATGGACAAGAACAAAAATTTGAAATCGACTAACCGGATTGAGACAACGATCAGTCGTCCAGATTTATTATATATATATATATATAAACATATATACATATACACACAGAAGAAGAAAAAGAGCATAATGGCAACGAAAACATAGGTGGGGAGTGGCTCCCGGATTACTGCCTGGCGGTTGTTCCTGGGAAACATTCCGGCGGGTGTTTTTTGGAAGGTTGAAGAAGAAAGAAGAAAGAGTGGTTTGTGGCGGCTAGGGTTTGTGGAGTGTATAATGGCTAAAATTCTCAGACAAAAGCCTTATATAGGCCATGCGTCTGAGGTAATCCAGGCCGTTCGTTCAATGGAGATCAACGGCTCTGAGCGACGTTACTAAAACGACGTCGTGTCGTTACTTATGAGACCAAAACCAAGACCCTTAGATCAATCTAAACGGACGGCCCAGATTCGATCTTCGCAATTTAAAATTAAACCAATAACTTCGCTATTATCTCAACCGTTGGTTAACACAATTGAACGACCGAGATTTTTGCTAATTAAAAAGGCTTATGGACTGGATCGTTTGGGCTCAATACACTAGGCCAGCTCATTTCAATCCAAATCAGCCCAACCATATTAATACCATCTATATTTTTTGTATTTTCTGATTTTAATCATTTTAATGTATTTTCTTTTATACTTCTTTTTTTTTTCTTTTTTTTATGGAATGTTATAAAAACCTAATTTCCTACTTATGCTAATTATCTAATATTTTTTGTAATTTTTCTATTATTTTCTCTAATTTTCGCTATTGAGAACTATTTTCGCTAATTTTCTTCTTTAAACTAATTAATTAAGACAAAATAATTGCCTAGCCTAATTTTCTTTGATTTTTCTAATTTCTATTTATTCAAACACATAAAGTATGGCTAATTTCAAACAAAGCAGGTAATTACACTCAAAAATATATTTATTTTAATTTTGGAATTATTTGCCCGATGCAAAAATCACGTGCTCACACTGCACACCGCAGCATTATATATATATTGGAGCGGGCTGCACGCCATAACGTTATATGTATTGGAGCGGGCTGCACACCGCAACATTATATATATATATATATATATATATATATATATATATATATATATATATATATATATATATATATATATATATATATATATATATATATATATATATATATATATATATATATATATATATATATATATATATATATATATATATATATATAGCGGGCTACGCGCCGCCGCATTATAGACTTATGTATACATATATATATTCATTGGATCGGCTGTACGCCGTAGAAGTACGAGTTGAGGACTAGGTCAGTGTGGGACCATGGTGAGATAGATGAGGACTAGAAATGGGGGTATTCACTGTAGAAATGACTTACTTGTGAGGTTACCCTTAGAACTATTTAGCGATAGTACAAGTGTTCTTATTTTCAGTTGTTATTTATTATTATTACTCACTGAGTTGAAATATACTCACCCCACTCCCCTGCATTTTTTGTGCAGATTCACAGGTTCTAGAGAGCAGTTGAGCTACCGTAGCTGCTATATCACTACTATCCCAAGGAGACTTCGAGGTAGCTGCCGACGTCCGCAGGACCTGATCTCTCCCTCTTATTATTTTGTTGCTTTCATTCTGCCTAGACTTGTAATGTGTAGGATATTTCGTTGTAGAGGCTCAGACTCGTGACACCACGATTTGGTTGGGACTGTATTTTGTATGCTTCTAGTTCCACACTTATCGTTTTGATATGCAAGCATGCTTTTAAGTTTAATCGATCTGTATTAATTAATAATTGACTGGTTTAAATGGATAACATGGTCGGGCTTGCCTAGCAATATGTTGGGCACCATCACGACCGGGGATTGGGTCGTGACAAGTTGGTATCAGAGCCTAGGTTAACAGGTCTCGGGAGTCATGAGCCGGTTTAGTAGTCTCGTGGATCAGTACGGGGAGGCCTGTACTTATCCTCGGGAAGCTGCAAACCTTTTAGAAAAGTTTCAATTCTTGAAATTCTTGTCGTGCGATTTTGTTGATTCAAACTGAACTTTGATATTCTATTCTCTCGTAGATGGCGAGAATTCGAGCTTTCGGACGAGGTGGACGACCACCACTACTACCTGCTAGAGGTCGTGTGCGTGTCCATGGTCGTGGCGGAGGATGGGCAACTGAGGCAGTGCCAGCTGACCCACAGCCTCCAGTTGTAGAGGCTCTAACAATACCAGTTCAGGCACCAGCAGTGCCCATTGTTATTCCGGGTCTATGGGAGACCCTGGATAAGATATTAGCAGTTTGCACTGGCCTGGCACAGGCAGTTTCAGTTACCACCGCAGCAGCTGCATCTGGGACCGGGGGTGGTCATCAGGCCCCCGCAGCACGCACTCTAGAGCTAGCAGTGCAGGGCCTACAGACATTTGAGGCTCCTCCAGTTCAGCCTGTGGTCCCAGTACAGCCAGTTGTTCAGGTTCAGGGGGACAGGGTCCCAGCTATGATCGACGATGAGCAGTGTCATCTCGAGAGATTCAGCAGATTATCTCCACCAGTGTTCAGTGGTGCTTCGGGCGAGGACGCCCAAGGTTTTCTGGACAAGTGCCGTCAGATGCTCCGTACGGCAGGGATCTTGGAGTCCAGTGGTGTATCCTTTAATACCTTCCAGTTCCAGGGACCAGCCTTTGCTTGGTGGGAGGCTTATAAGCGCTGTAGACCGGTAGGGGCAACACCATTATCATGGACAAAGTTCTCCACTATGTTCTTGGAGAAGTGGGTGCCCCGATCTTAGAGAGAGGAGATGCGTAGGCAATTTGAGGGACTCTGCCAGGGAGACATGTCAGTATCAGAGTATGAGATCAGATTTACAGAGTTATCTAGATATGCACCGTGGTTAGTTCCTACCGACCGAGAGAGGATTGGACACTTTGTTGATGGTCTTATCTATCCCATCCATATTCTGATGACGCGAGAGAGGGTTTTGAGCTGCACTTTTGAGGATGGTATGGATATCGCTCGCGACATAGAGACAGATTGTCGTAGGGAGCGAGAGGAGAGGGAGGCCAAGAAGCCTCAAGGATCAGCTAGTTCTAGTGGCACTCAGACCAGAGGCCAGGGTCAGTAGAGCCGAGGTCGCTCTTTCAGGTCTTCACAGTCGGCCTGCTCAGATCGCCGTGGGTCGTCTTCTTGTCGTGGTTATCAGGGTTCACACCAGAGCCATCCATCTCTCAGCGCTATGCTAGCCTAGAGTTCTTCACAGGCCCCATCTATCCAGGGTTTTTCTCGACCTAGTTCATCAGCTGGACACTCCAGTGCTAGGGGTCCTCATCAGTCTCAGCCCCCAGCACCTGGGAGTTGCTTCGAGTGCGGAGAGTTTGGGCACATCCGTAGAGAGTGTCCCCGTTTTGTTCCCAGGCCATATCAGCAGAGGGGACAGCCCTCATCTTCTGGTCCATCTACTTCAGCACCCGCCCCACCAACTAGGGGTGAGGGTCAGGCAGCCAGGGGTCACCCTCAAGGGGGAGGCTGATCAGGTGGTCAGGCTCGTTGTTATGCTCTTCAGGGTCGTTCTGATGTAGTCGCTTCTGATGTTGTTATTACAGGTATTATTTTAGTCTGCCACAGAGATACCTCAGTTTTGTTCGATCCCGGTTCACTTAGTCTTATGTATCTTCAAATTTTTTCCTTATTTGGGCACGACCCGAGGGTGTCTTGCACTGCCCGTGCATGTATCTACCCCAGTGGGTGATACCATTATTGTGGACCATGTGTACCGGTCCTGTCTGGTCACTATTGGGGGTCTGGAGACCCGAGTGGACCTATTGCTTCTCAGCATGATTGATTTTGATGTTATATTAGGCATGGATTGGCTATCTCCATGTCATGCTATTCTGGACTGTCATGCCAAGACAGTCACTTTGGCTATGCCGAGCATTCAGAGGATCGAGTGGCGAGGTACGACTAATTATGTACCCAGCATGGTAATATCTTTTCTCAAGGCCCAACGAATGGTTGGGAAGGGATGTCTTTCTTATTTGGCATTTATGCGGGAGGTCGGAGTTGAGACTCCCAGTATTGATTATGTTCCCATTGTGCGGGACTTTCCTGATGTATTTTCCTCAGACTTGCCGGGCATGCCCCCAGACAGGGACATTGATTTCAAAATTGATTTGGTGCCAGGCACTCAGCCTATTTCCATTCCTCCATATTGTATGGCACCAGCTGAGCTGAAGGAATTGAAAGAGCAACTCCAGGAACTCCTAGATAAGGGGTTTATTCGGCCGAGTGTGTCACCGTGCTGTGCACCGGTCTTGTTTGTTAAGAAGAATGATAGCTATAAGGATGTGTATTAACTATAGGCAGCTGAACAGGGTAACAGTGAAGAACAAGTATCCTCTGCCTCGCATTGATGATTTGTTTGATCAGCTCCAAGGAGCTAGGGTATTCTCGAAGATTGATCTTCGTTCAGGCTACCACCAGCTGAAAATTAGAGAGTCTGATATTATGAAGACAACCTTCAGGACGAGGTAAGGGCACTATGAGTTTCTTGTGATGTCGTTTAGGCTAACCAATGCCCCAGCATGCATCTGATGAACAGTGTATTTTGGCCATATTTGGACTCTTTCGTGATTGTGTTCATAGATGATATCTTGGTGTACTCTCGTAGCCAGGAGGAGCACGCTCAGCATCTTAGAGTTGTATTGCAGAGGTTGTGGGAGGAGAAGTTGTATGCCAAGTTCTCCAAGTGTGAGTTCTGTCTTGAGTCCATGGCATTCTTAGGACACGTTGTGTCTAGTGATGGTATTCAAGTGGATCCGAGGAAAGTAGAGGCGGTGCAGAGTTGGCCCAGACCGACCTCAGCTACTAAGATTCGTAGCTTCCCGGGATTAGTAGGGTATTATCATTGATTTGTTCAGTGATTCTCTTCCATTGCTTCACCATTGACTAGATTGACTCAGAAGGGTGCTCCTTTCGTATGGTCAAAGGAATGCGAGGAGAGCTTTCAGAAGCTCAAGACAGCACTGACCATAACACCAGTCTTGATACTGCCGTAAGCTTCAGATCCTTATACTGTGTATTGTGATGCCTCGGGAGTTGGCATTGGTTATGTGTTGATGCAGGAGGGTAGAGTCATTGCTTATGCTTCTCGCCAGTTTAAGCCACATGAGAAGAACTACCATGTACATGATTTGGATCTAGCAACCATAGTTCACGCTCCGAAGATTTGGAGACCTGTACGGTGTCTTTTGTGAGGTGTATACCGATCATCGCAGTCTTCAGCATCTATTCAAACATAAGGACCTTAATTTGAGACAGCAGAGGTGGCTGGAGTTGCTTAAGGACTTATGACATCACTATATTATATCATTCGGGGAAGGCCAATATTGTGGCCGATGCTTTGAGCCGAAAGGCGGTCAGTATGGGCAACCTAGCTTATATTCCAGTTGGGGAGAGGCCATTTGCATATGATGTTCAGGCTCTAGCCAATCGGCTAGTGAGGTTGGATGTTTCTGAGCCGAGCCGAGTATTGGCTTGTGTTGTTTGTCAGTCTTCTTTATATGGTCGCATCAGAGAGCGCCACTATGATGATCCACATTTGCTTGTCCTTAAGGATAGAGTTCTGCACAATGATGCTAGAGATGTGACTATTGATAGTGATAGTGTTCTGAGGATGCAGGGCCGCATCTGCGTGCCTAATATAGATGGCCTTCGAGAGTTGATACTAGAGGAGGCTCACAGCTTGCGGTACTCCATTCATCCAGGTGCCGCGAAGATGTACCAAGACTTGAGACAACATTACTGGTGGAGAAGGATGGAGGAGATGGATATTGTTAGGCATGTAGCCAAGTGCCTCAACTCCGAGCAGGTCAACTATGAGCATCAGAGACCGGGCGGTGTTCTTCAGCGTATGGTTATTCCTGAGTGGAAATGGGAGAGGATTACCATGGATTTTGCGACTGGGCTCCCTCGAACTTCTCGATTGACTTTCTCGATTGACTCTCTCTATGAATTCTCAATGGAACCGCACCATATGTGCCCATAACTAACAAATCACAATGTCTCCTAACATCAAAAATAACTCATAGCTTTCCTCAGATCGCTAAAAAGCTTAATAACGATAGACTCAACCTATTCCTCAACAGTACAACTCGGGGTCAACCAAGCTAACTCAAGCTAAATGTGTAGCCATATCGGCCTGCCAACGAACTCAGTACCAAGAATCCTGAAGATGTTTCTTCCACTTATCTAACTCCTCCCGAAAGCACCAAATAAATACCGAAATCCACAATCTCACCTGGTTACATGCTCGACCACACGAAACGCATCTGAAAAGTCCTTCAACAACAGAACATGATCAATGCTATCAACCTATGCACTGACATCTATCACAAATGCCCAATTAAGAAAGTACTCTTTCCCAGATGTCCGCTGGTGATTTGAAATATAAATCACTCTGTTAAAATATATTCTAACGCACTTCACCACTTAACCCGTGGCGTTTCTGGCGTAGCCCCTAACGCAATAGTTCAAAATCACCCCAACACTAAGACAACTAGTCTGAATTCCAACATCACATCCAAAATATAACACACCGGCGAATAAAGATCCACCACTACAATATAGCCTGTGCATCAGAACTCCCTATAACACACAAATCATCATACTTGATCCTAGTTTCCACCGTGTGGATACATGATTAGCAGCACCATTTCCTTGGACATATGAGGTCAATTCACCCTAATCATATGAAGCTCTATTATCTAATCGCTTAGAAGGAATCACTACACATTCCATGCTCTGCATGACATACACATGCCTTGTGCAAATTCTTATAATGCTGACATGACGGATGAGATCCGTATACATTCTTAGCCACCGTCGAGACAACAATTCATTAGTTTTATACTCTTGTCAAGAACTATCACCTCATTCCGAGTCAAACAGTTATTTTAGCTCTTTACTTTACTTCATATACTCAGATTGCACTGATCTCAAATTCAATGATCTCGTCTTACCCAGTACGAACTGCTCGGGCAATAAGCTACTCCAGACAAAATTAAGTGTCACATATGATGCCCCAATGTGCCAATAGGCTACCAATTCGAATGTGGTACTAAAGAAAATGAGCTTTGGAAGGAATTATCAAATCCTACGCACAAATACAGACTTTCCTTGGAAAACAGAAAGCAAGGCATACAAATATGGCATATAGAAAACTATACTCGATGTCATATTGTTGCGACGTGCAACCCGATCCAGATAGCATACCCATGGCAGCGTGGCTCCCGATCCACACATAGATCTCACATAAAGAGATGCACATCAAGCCAAATTTGCTCATTACAACATAATACCAAGTATCGGTCATATGCATGCTAAGTGCATAATAATATCTCTAAGGGACATATAGTGTTGTAAGCTACAACACTCAAGCACAACTGAGGCGCGGTATACAATCGGAATTTCAACAGCCGAGTTGCTCATATAACATTATTCCTACGCGGATTCTGAACATGTAAGCACTTTCTTGAGTTGTCTCACAACTCACACATCGCAATTCATCACTACGCGAGATATCTCACAATGAAGCATCATCCTAACCACTCCTTCATGAGGACCGCATTACAAAAATGCACACCTATGGCCTGCTATAGGGCCATTATTCACATTAAATCTATCCACCGAATTCAAGCCGATTTTGATCACAGTGAACTAGTCTAATAACCTTTCAAAGGTCAACAATAACTTCCATTTTCTTTATAGAACACAAGAACAACCATCATAATCGGAATAATCCTCCCCAGTACACAACCCAATATGCCAAGTGCCCTCCAGGCATGAATCTTTAATTTAACAACATCATCTCAAACTTCATACTTGGTTTACATATTTAATCAATCAAGTGATCGCATGTCACACTTATAAAATCTTCCAATAGAACACACTCCCACAACCTACCACAACAATATTTGGAGTGCACAACCAAACCACCGGTCGCACTAACGCTGAAAAGAGATCAAGAACCATTAACCAGGACACAACACCGCTCTCAGGTGACGCTGAAGACGATATTAATTTATCATACCCATCAAAACTTCCTTCCTACTCATCTGATCTCTTGACATCTTGTCAAAAAAAATTCCTTCACTCACGCTGTTCACGGCTCAATTTCTGCAATCAGAACTGGTTCACCAGTATACTTTAAGACAGAGCCAACATAGCACATAATCGTGGGATCAGCTAATCAATGCCAACCTCCCCAACTTAGCTCGAAGCCATATATATCACACCACATATACTCTATTACGGTCGTAATATCATGGTAAGATTAAACTCACTCTTTCACAAGATTGTGGAGACACGGATCATCAAAAATTTTAACTCTTCTGCAATTCTTGCATTCATTCACACAACAGTTAAGCCTACTCTCTAGGCGGCCAAAATTTCACTAAGTCCCAAATTTTCCAAAAATTTCGGCAGAGTTTCCTTTGTAATTGGGCCTATCCATCTGCTAGAGAATTACCAAAACTATAATACAACACGGCTACAACTTAACAAAATATCACAATGTATATCAACAACATTAATCTTAATACTACCTGTATTATATTATCAGAATCGATACGGGGACACGCATTGCACTTATTTGAATCCTAACACATACAAAATACTGCCAATTTAGTCTTTATGAGTCTGAACTCATACCGCCACACGTATTGCACTTAACTTTCCAACTAGGAGATACGACAATATTCTTCACGCGCCCATTGGGCTACACAACAGATCATAATAGGAACGAATCGCTTTACCGTTTATCTATTATCCCACAGACTTCTTCGTCACTACCAAGATCACATAGATATGCCTCACAACACTAATATACTCATCACGTGGATATATGACCACCAACCCAGCTAATAAGGACATTGAATACATAAGTTCAAAGCACTTGCTCGCATAATCAACACTTCGGTGCTCAAGCCATAGGCGAAGATTCAGCCTCAAGTCCTCTAGACTGGCCCAACATGAACTCACATAGATTACATCTCACCCCTCGATCGGGGAATCACCAGCCATCAAGGCAAATATATTGCTGAGCACTTGCATGCACACACAGACGTGTGGAAGGAGTTTCAAGAGTTATATCTCAAGCTGAATCAAATACGCACAAAAAGAATTACGAGAAAGTGAAGTGTGTCCTAAAGTTCTGTAGCCTCCCGAGGATAGATACGGACGTCTACGTACCGATCCGCGAGAGCCTACTAAACCGGTTCATGACTCGCGAGGCCTAGTAACCTAGGCTCTGATACCAACTTGTCATGACCCTAATCCCTGTCGTGATAGCGTACAACATAACTGCTAGGCAAGCCTGACCATTTCCACTCTCATCCCGACATGAAGCTCAACTCAATTACTTGAATATTATTATCAAAAATAAAACCAGGATCTTAACTAATAGATAGAAATTAAACTGAATAATTTCCCAAAAACCTGGGGTCACGAGTCCAGAGCCTCAAAACAAAATTGGATAACAATATCTGAATGAAATACTCAAGTCTGAAAGTATATATAAAAATAAACTGGAATAAAAAGAGTAGTCAGGTCCTGCGAACATCGCTACCTCAACAACTCTGATAACTCTGATAAAATGAGACAGCTCAGCTAAACCTCCAGCGTACATGAATCTACACACAAAGGTGCAGGGAGTAGGGGTGAGTACTAAGTACTCAGTGAGTAGAAAGCATATAAAATAGCTGAAGGCAAGAAATCCATGAAATGCCTCAAAGTAAAGCTATGTCTACAGTTCGATACTTTACTACGAACTAACAATAATAGCAAACCACAGATAGCATAAGTAAATAACAATGCATTAATGCAATGCAATGCACATGACCCCTACGGCGCATAGCCCGATCCATTTAACATAGACGGTGCTCACTGAGAGTGTGTACAGACTCCGGAGTGGCTCCTTCAGAGCCCAAGCACAATATAATCATAACATTCGCTGCGGCGTGCAGCCCGATCCATACTCAGTCCACAACATGCATATGAGTTACACAACAGTTCAATTTATTTATTTATAGGTTCCAATTCATTAACAATAAAAAATACTTTAATTTTATTTAATTTTTTAAGAACCGGTGACTTAGCATTCCATAATAGTGATTTCAAGCCAGGACTAAGATCAATGATTTTTACAAATCAAGCTATCTCATAGATATCTATCCCATAGGGATACTACAGGTCGGCACAAGGCCCCAAACATGGCTTACAGCCCACAAATATATCTAACACAGTGTGCGCTTCAACCGCCAATATAATATTATTCATATTCGGGATGGACCAAGTCTCAATCCCCAATCAAAATCATCCCCGCACCTGCCATGGGGTGCGAGTAACGTCCTAATAGCGTCACAATGTGCTAAGTCGGGGTGTCAAACCCCCAGGCTACCATATACACTAACTACTCACCTCTAACCAGCCGTGGACTCGTCCGTGATACCCTTTCCCTTCAAATTTGCCACCTCGTGTGTCGAATCTAGTCAACCACAGCAATACATAAATATGGATCAAAGAATCATAACCCAATCAAATTACACGAAAAGTATAACAATTCACGAAGTTGGTAAAACCCGAGCCCCGGTCCCACTTCCCAAAAAAATATAAAAATTATACCAAAGGGTTCCTTGTCTCGTCACGAGTCCGTACATATAAAGTTCATCAAAATCGGAGTCCGTTCGGCCCCTCAGACTCTATCTTTACACCTTCTTAGGTTTCAAGCCCTAACCTCCATTTTTACCACTTAATTCCTTGGTTTTTCAGTGTTTAATCTATGTTTTTATATCATAACAATATAATCTGAGTCAAAGAACTCTTATCTGATAGAATTCCACGAATTCTCTCTTTAAAAACTCCTCAAAAGCTTCTTCCCGTTCCAAAATTGGAAGAAAACTCGGTCTGCTCATTATAGGTATGTTGTTCACACGTTTTAATGCTCCCAATGGATTCCTTGTGAAATTCTAATAAATTTTGGCTTTTAAATCACTCAATTTGACCTCATAATGAAGGATATGTAGGTTTTAAGATTTGCAAATAGTGCAAGTTTTTAATACGCCGTCAGGGGCAATTTCGTCATTAACCTGAAAATCTGGGCAACCTTAGTAAAATGGTCATAAAGTCCTCATACGATGTACAAATTCAATGATTCTTTTTGCTATGGGTCCGTAATTACGATACAGATCTAATGATTCATTCAAAATAATAATCAAATCTTATTTGTTCAATATGGTACCGCTTTATGTCCAAAGATACGACGTTGAAACATCAAATAAGAGCGTGATTACAACCCGATAACACACCCGAGGCCCCCGGGATCTCAACCAAAGCTATCAACATATCCCAAAATATCATCCAAACTTGTTCCAACCATAAAAACACACCTAACAACATTGAAATCGTCAATTCACATCGGATTCAAGCCTAAGTTCTTCAAAAACTTCCGAAACATGCATTCGATCAAAAACCCAACCAAACGACATCTGAATGACTTGAAATTTTGCACACACATCACAAATTATATATCGAAGCTACAGAAACTCTCAGAATTCCATTCCGACCCTCGGATCAAAGTCTCACCTATCAACCAGAATTCACAAAAATCTAACCTTAGCCAATTCAAGCCTAATTTTACATCGGACCTCCAAATTCAATTTCGATTGTTCTCCTAAGTCATTAATCATCCCCCCAAACTAATCAAATCATCAGAAATCCTTCTAACTCATAGGTCAACATTCGGTTGACTTTTCCACACTAACCTTCCCATGAAGAGGTTATTGCCTCATTTCTAATCGAATTCTACCCGATTTACTTCAAATTCTCCAAACACATATAATGAAACCTATAGAAGCATAAAACTGGAAAAATAGGGAAGTAACTCCCGTAACGACGGGTCGGGTCGTTATAGTCATATACATCAGAGCAACAAAGAGTCTTGAGCCAGACTCTACCGCTGTCAAAGCCGAACCAAGCACTACTCTCTCGTGGCTTCCTCCAATAGCATAACTGCAGGATTATTCTTCCTAATTAAATTTGATAGAAGATTATTTATTATTCTATCTTACTTTTTATTATATTTTTTGCTTAAGATACATTTTTTGGTGACCTATATTTTATTTGTTGTCTTGATTGTTTATTTAGTAGGCATTAATATGAGTAGTAATAAAAATGTCAAACTATTAATATAAATATGACATTAGGTATGGAGTGATAGATTCAATATTTAATTACTTTTCACCATATTAAATTTATTAAGTGTCTTTTAAAATTAGTAGCCTAACAAATTTTTACCTAACACTTTGAAATTTGACCTATTGTTTCTCTTTTGTTTGAAGCAAGTTGAAAGTTCTTATTATTAACGTCAAAGATGATTTGTAAATCCACAAATCTTTATTATTTTTCTTCGAATCTTCTATGTTAAGGTAAAATATGGAATTATTCAAGTATACTACAACTTTCCAAAATTAGCTACCTTGAAAATTTATTATACATCAAAATAATTTATAATACAGCTTTACATGTGATCCGTTTTATGCTTCTCATAATTTCAAAACTTAAAGGTTCTCCTTAAAGGAAAGAAGTGATTTTAGTACTTTCTTAATAACAAAAACTTTTCAGATTTCTTTGTTTCACTAACTTTTTTGAAAAATCAAGTTACTTTCATGACAAATTTTATGTTTCTTATGAAAAAACTTTTTTTTAAAGTATAAAACTTATGTCCAAACTATTTACGTCAAGTAATTATTATTTTTATTATCATCAACTTATAGTTTTGTTATGACTCACTTTTTTAATATAACGTTATTATACTAGTAATTTCTTATTGACAGTCATTTTTTTTACAAATATTTACCACTTAGTTTTTTAAATTAATTAACCTAAGTTTGGACGGTTAACCATATTAACGGATCATATAGGGTGCCTTAACAACCTTCCGTATAGGATTAATAAGAACCCTTACTCAGACTCTTAAGGCTAAGTAGATCATAAAACAGAGTTATTTTTAAGCACTACTTAGCTAAAATTGGCATCCTAATTCACCGTTAATATAATTAGGTGGCGACTCTCTTTAATTATTTAAACCCGCAGAATTACCTAATATGTTATACTCTAGTTTGACCCGGGTTAAAATGGGTATAACAGTATGCAATCACCCATCTATTACATTAGCAAAACCCTAGTGGACGCCGAGACACGGTATCCACACCTGGAAAAACTGGCTCTGGCACTGGTCACGGCTTCAAGGAAGCTGAGACCCTATTTCTAATGCCACCCCATTAAAGTAGTGACCATGTTCCCCTTGAGGAGCATCCCGCACAAGCCCGATCTATTAGGCGGGCTCGCCAGATGGACCATAGAGATCAACGAGCATGATATCACATATATCCCTAGAATCACCATCAAATCACAAGTCCTCACCGACTTCGTGGCTGACTTTAGTGTAAAAATATTGCTAGAGACAGAAAAGGAGGCCCTGCATTCCGCCTCAAATATCGACCTCTGGACCCTCTATACAAATGGGGCCGCAAATGCCTTGGGAACGGGACAAGGACTCGTCCTCGAAGTCTCCACGGGTGAAACCATTCGCCAGTCCATTCGATGCCCCGAGATGACTAACAACGAAGCAGAATACGAAGCCGTTATCGCACGTATAAAATTAGCCATCAAATACGGTGCCCGCCGGCTTTGCACTACGGCTCTCAACTCGTGGTAAATCAAGTCACCGGCACTTACCAAATGAAGGAACAAAGGTTGCAAAAGTATCAGGCTGAAATCCACAGGTTGATGATGAAGCTCGATGAATGCCACTTCGAACAAGTTCCTAGAGCGCACAACATCAAAGCGGATGGCTTGGCTAAGCTGGCTACGACCACCACAAGCCTAAATAAAAAGAGCATCGTCACTCTCCTCCACTTGGCAATCGATCACACAGAGGTACTTTCCTTACATTTAACTTGGGACTGGCGCAACCAATTTCTATCATATTTACAGGGCAAAACCCTGCCGCCCGACAAGAAGGAGACAAAAAAGCTCCGCATGCAGGCGGCAAGATACTGCATGGTAAATGACAAACTCTGTAAGAGGACCTTTGGAGGACCCCTAGTCAAATGCCTAGGCCCCAATCAAACAACGCCGGTACTAGAAGAAGTACACGAAGGCCATTATGGCGCCCACACGAGCAATCGAGCACTCGTACACTGCCTAGTATGAGCCAAGGTATTACTGGCCTACTGTGAAAAAAGATGTTGCGCAGTACGTCCGCTCGATGTGAAAACTGTCAAAAATTCGACCCCATGATACTCCAACCAGGAGAACCCCTCCATTCGGTTACTTCGCCTTGGCCCTTCATTAAATGGGGAATGGATATAATCGGACCGCTACCTGTCGGACAAGGAAAGGTACATTTTTTATTAGTTTTATCTGACTGTTTCTCCAAATGGATAGAAGCAGATGATTGCGCCCAAATTTGCGATCAAGAGGTCATCGCCTTCATCTGGAAGAACATCATATGCCATTTCGGCATCCCCAAAGAAATCACCTATGACAATGGGCGGCAATTCATCGGTCAGAAAACGATCAACTTCTTCGACAAATGGCACATCAAAATAATACTCTCACTATCCCGCCGACAACGGGAAGGCACAGTTGTCCAACAAAACCATATTGAATATATTGAAGAAGAAGCTCGAAGACGCTAAAGGAATGTGGCCCGAGCTACTACTAGAGATACTATGGGCACACAGAACCACCCCTAAGTCGTCCACGGGAGAAACACCTTACTCACTGGTCTACATGACTGACGCCATTATACTAGTCGAAGTAGGCAAGCCGAGTATAAGGTGCTCACACACAAGCGGAGCAAAGAATGATGCGAATCGACTACAGGACCTTGATGAAGCCGAAGAAAGAAGAGAAATCGCCCACATTAGGATGGTAGCCCAAAAATAGTAAATCGAAAGACACTACAACAAGAAAGCAAAAATTTGACCACTCAAAGCAGGCGACTACGTACTAAAAGACAAGACACTGGCATCCAAAGACCCCAGCGAAGGAAAATTGGGAACCAATTGGGACGGACCCTAAAAAAATCACCGAAACAACAAATAAAGGCTCATTTCGACAAGAGACCATGGAAGGAAAGACGCTCCAAAACAACTGGAACATCTCTCACCTCAAGTATTTCCATTTCTAAAGAGTATCCCCCGAGTCGTACTCTTTTTCCCTCATCCGAGTTTTGTCCCAATCGGGTTTTCTCGGAGAGGTTTTTAACGAGGCGACGAAAGAGATGCTAGAAATACTTACGAGGCTAATCTGACACGCCGGTCGTTCTGCCAATCAGCAAAAAAAGCGTATCAAGAGGCTAATCTGATACACCAATCATTCCGCCAATTGGCACGAATAGTGTATCATAGGGACTAAGGCTACGACCATCTCCAATGTATGAAAGGCTACGACTATCTCCAATGTATGAAAGGCTACGACCATCTCCAATGTATGAAAGGCTACGACCATCCCCAATGTATAAAAGGCTACGGCCATCTCCAATGGATGAAAGGCTACAACTATCTCAATGTATGAAAGGCTACGGCCATCTCCAATGTATAAAAGGCTAAGGCCGTCCACAGCATACAAAGAGGCAACGGCCATATATAATGCATAAAAGGCTAAGGCCGTCCACGACGTACAAAGAGGCTACGACCATCTATAACGCATAAAAGGTTAAGGTTGTCCACAGCATACAAAGAGGCTACGGCCATCTATAATGCATAAAAGGCTAAGACCGCCCACAACGTACAAAGAGGCTAAGGCCATCTATAACGCATAAAAGGCTAGGACCGCCCACAATGTACAAAGAGGCTAAGGCCATCTATAACGCATAAAAGACTAAGGCCGCCTACAGCTTATAAAGAGGCTAAGGCCATCTATAACGCATAAAAGGCTAAGGCCGCCCACAGCGTACAAAGAGGCTACAACCATCTATAACACATAAAAGGCTAAGGCCGTCCACAACGTACAAAGAGGCTACGACCATCTATAACGCATAAAAGGCTATGGCCGCCCACATCGTACAAAGAGGCTACAACCATCTATAATGCATAAAAGGCTAAGGCCGTCCACAACGTACAAAGAGGATACGACCATCTATAACACATAAAAGGCTAAGGCCGTCCACAACGTACAAAGAGGCTACGACCATCTATAACGCATAAAAGGCTAAGGCCACCCATAGCGTACAAAGAGGCTACGATCATCCATAACGCGTAAAAGGATAAGGCCAATACCAGAGTGACTGACTTAATTCGACCAACCCGACACGATCGGAACCAAGGGAAAGGTAACAACCGCCCTAAAGCAAACAAACGGCTAAGGCCAGAGTCGACTCAGCCTAACCACGACAAATTAACTCGAAAAAAATTGACACTACGCAATAAGTACGCAAAATAAAAAGTAAGGAAAGAAGGCATGAAAGCAAAAATATATATGTACGATTTCCATTTACTCCAAAAATTACATGTACAGTCATTTACAAGAATCCATGTCCCTCCGACTACAAAATCAAAACAAAAATACCGCCTAACTACCACCTTGTTCATCGCCACCACCCTGGTCGCCACCACCTCCCAATTCACCAGCTGGTCCGTTACCACGCTCATCGCCACCCTCGGCCCAGAACAATAAAGAAATCTAGGACCCCGTGCCCAATTGATTTACGTTCGCAAAAGTATATCCCGCCGGGCCCAAGGAGTCAGGGTAATACCCGCAAGCTTCCCAAGTGACCCTAACCAGATGGTGCTGATCCTCGACTTCCATCTCAGTAGCCCTACCAACAGCCTACAGCTCTTCAAAATTGTCTGTCTAGCCTCGGTGTACACCCACATGTCATGCGCTTTACAGGACACGTCGTTGACAGGATTGACCGTTGTCATCTGACGAAGAGCGTCAACTTCCGTCGCTTTGGCCCTGAGCTCGGCAATTAAGGCGTCAACTTTGGCATGCAATTCAGCTGCCTCAACCATCGCCCCACAGCCGATCTCCAACTCCTCCTCCTTCAGCCGAAGAAGATTCTCTAGCTTAGTATTTCGAGCCACAACAACCATTAAATTCGCATCCACTCGCTCGAACTGAGCCTTACGCTCTCGCAGTTGAGTCTCTGCCTGCTCCAAATCCTCGCAAAACACACGAAATTATGGGTCCTGGGAATAGAGGTCCCCCAACGTTTTGTGCTTGTTTCGGACCTCCATGTATTTCCGTATCGCCCTCCTAAGGGTGGCATTCCTTATTTGATCACGCCGTCCCCTCTCTAATTCCAAAATGAGGGTCTAAAAAAAGGGAACACAACCCAAGTCAGAGTAAGCCTAAAGGCATATAGTAAAATAACAAGAAATAACGACAAAGCTTACCTGCAAAGCCGCGCCAGCGACTCAGCGGGATAAGTATCTGTCGCTTACATCTTTTAAGGTCTCAGTCTCAGCAGTCGCGCACAATAAAGTCATGTGCGTTGCGGCCTGCTCACTGTCCAGCAACAGATTATATCCTATTAGGATCATGAGTTGACGGTTAGGCCCCGTCACTGCCATGTCCACTCGAGCATAATCCCCTCACGGTACGTCCGCTGACGAGGGAGCTCGCCCGAAATCCGTTCTTTCCGCGCCAGCAGCCGCCTCGGTAACGGCTAGTATATCTCCTCCTTCGACTTGTGGGGAAGCAATATCAACTATGACTTCTCTCAGAAGGGCCTCCCTCCCCGGGCAAATAGTATCGCCCATAAAGACCGGCCTCGACTCAGGACGGCGGATAACCTCCCTCCTACGCTCCACGACTATACCTTTGCCAAGAAGCAGTCGGCGCCTTTTCCGCTCCGGCGGCTCGTCGCCTTTGAAAGCCTCCTCTTCGGCAGGAGGAGATGGAGGCGAAGGGGTCTCCTCATTCGTAGGTTCAACTACCGACTCGACTAAGAGCCGAGTAGCCTCAGGAGCATCCTCAATAGATGGCTCCCGAATTTTATCCTCGCCATTGAAATGAGCGTCATCAAAAATATCCTCACTAGATGCCTCCACGGCCGCACGCTCGCCCTCAGGCTGCGTAACCTCAAGAATATCCTCATATAAACGCTCCTGAACGACGTGCTCATAGTTGGAGTCCACCAATAAGGAAGATGCAGCGTGACGTCCTCCTTCGTGGGATACTCCGGGCTGCCAAAACATTAACCAAGGAAGGGTATGTCAGGAGGCGGCACCAGAAAGTAAAATCGCCAAACCAAAAGTTGATGCAATACCTGGAAGACCGCACTTCGAGGTAAATGCCACCCATGTCCCGCACTCTTCCGCGAGTGGGATCACTCTCCCCACCCATGCCCTTATATCCGACACGGATCGGGGCGTGGAAGCCCTGGCTGCAGAGATGGAAAAACAAGAAAGGTCACAAAGATTGAACATGCATAAACAACTGAAAACATTGAGTGCATGAAACGACACTTACGTTTAGGATTCCACACTTCTGGAAAGCCTTCAAGGGCCGCCACCGAATACGAAGTTCGGATAAAGAAAAACTTCAACCAAAATTGTCTGTTGGGCTTATCGTCCGTTTCGATGACCAAACCCTTCGTACTGCGATTTTTCAGCTGCAACATCGTCCCCCTCATCAACCCAGGGCTGAATAGTTGCAGCAGATGATGTATCGTAACATCGAGTCCGGCCCGCTCAGCATAAGTCGTCAGTATACGACATATCTTCCACGTGTAGGGGGTAAGTTGGGCCGGACACACATTGTAGAACCTATAGAGTTCCTCCGTCAATGGGTATATGGGAAGACCACACCCAATCAAGAAGGGATATTCGTAAAAAGCACAGAACCCGGTCTGTGCACGTTGGCAAAATCCTCTTCGGCCACTACCATATCCACCGTGTCCGGAATCTGGTAGGAGACACGCAAGTCGTCCAGTTGTAATTCAGAGAACTTAGATTTTTCCCATGCAGGAGCTATGCACCGTGAGGGAAAATCCCTTCGAACATATAGTTCTCGGGGAAGCATGTTGTCAATGGAAAGAGGAACAAGAGCCTTCGGGACTTTTTCCCACCCTCCGAAGATGGGGGAACCCTAGAAGTGGACTCATCCCCATTTCCTTCACGTTGCCGACCCCATCTCGCCATAGTTAGTATTTGACCAATGAATAGACACGTCAACGACTGGTAAAAATATAAAGTGAACTCAAAGAGGTCAAACACAAAAGTTACTGAAGGCCCCGGTGAGAAACGAGTATATGAAGAACTTTTTTGAGAAGTCTAAAAGATGGTAAAAATTAAACCATCTTCCTATTTATAGTATCCTAATACACGTGATTCGAAGAGGTGAGTGTCAGAAAAGGGGGCAGGAAACCGAAATGTTAAATCGCCCCCTGACCAGTCTTGGGAGCAGTTGTAATTATGACGCATGCCGCCAGTGACGTCAATTCAAAAAGTAGGCCACGTGTCAATACATGAACGATGCCACGACGAATCGATTTTTTCACCCATTGCAGACGTACGCCCAATACGTCTCTAACATGCGGAGGGACTAACTGTATGGGGTCGAATTAAATTTAACTGATAAGGGTCGAGTGCATCTCCCCCCATGCCTACGCGACATTGATGGTACGACCCTCGCTCACGTCTTTAACAACAAAGGCGTGGCACCGACGTGCATGCGTAGACGCCTCTTCCCCTCCCCTTTTTATTTTTAAGGGCGTCAGCGGACCCTCGTCGAATGTATTTTTAGTGAGAAAACCCCTCCTCTATATAAAGAGGGGTTTTCCTTATTGTAAGGGGAAAGTGTTATTTTCTAATAATACAACTTTTATTATTCTCTCTCTATTATTCACTCTCTATTATTCTCTCTCTATTTATCCTCTCAGTGGCAATCATCGATAACATTCATAACTTCGTCATTTTTGCTAATATTTATAATCTAAAAGATTTACAATTTACCCCTTTTTATATTTTTGATTGTCCATAGCTCATAAAGTAATCGTTAACTTTTGAGTCAAACAATGAATAAATTAAAGATATATGTAAACTGGTTCAAACACTAATACTATAAAAAAGACTTTATTTAGACTATTACTTGAGGTAATAAAAAGAAATTCAAATTCAACAGCTGGTTTCTTGTAATTTTTTCTAGACTAAAGTCACTAAGTTATATTTGTAATGAAAAAGTCAATCAATTTCTTAATTATCATGAGAGTCGTTACACTATTTTTGTAACAAAAAAATTAGGTTAACTTTTTCACATGAAATTATTACTAGGATGATTGAATGAGATATTTTCTATAAATATTAGGAAAAGTTGAGTGGGTTTTTGGTTACAAAAGAATTAGTTAGTGACTTTATATAATACTTAGGTAAAGTTAAATGACTTTATTACAAAAATATATTCAGTAACATTTTGTGATACTTAAATAAAATTAAGTGCTATTTTCATTACAAAAAATAATTTAATGAATTTGTGTACAATATAACTATCATAGACCATCGATAAAATTATATTCAATTTGCAAGAGTAAGGTTACAAGAAATTTGTGCCTCCTTCTACATATGTACTTTCACATTTTGTACGACCTTAATTTTAATAGCTAATAAAAACGACAGAGTTGTCATCATTTATTCCGTTACTATTTCAGAAAAGTATTATTATTATTATTATTATTATTATTATTATTATTATTATTATTATTATTATTATTATTATGTTGTTGTTGTTGTTGTTGTTGTTGTTGTTGTTGTTGTTATCATTATTACTGCTACTAGTACTACTATCGTCTTTATCAATATATTTTACATAAAGTTTGATGTTGGATGCATACATTGCATCTGATTAACAGCTACTAACTTACACACATTAACTAAACCAAAACTACTACTACTGATACAACTACTTGATATATCCGATTGGTTACATAATCTTCTACTCAACATCTCTGACTGATCTTGCTGATAAGAAAGCATGACAAAATTTGGGGCTCTTGAAAAAATTACAGTATTCACTTCCACTTGAGTTTCTTCAAACTTAGCTAAACAGTGTGCCACACTGTTTTGTTCTGTAGAGATTAGCTTCATTTTTGGATTAAGCATATTCCCGAGTAATAACCTTGATATTGCAATGGAACTCTTGAGTAATTGCTGCAACTTGAGTGACATTTGAGTGTTTGTAGAAGGGGATAAGGGAGTAGGATTATTAATAATAGTAATATCTATATTAATAGATATGTTAGTAGATATATTAGTGGATATTGTTCCATAAAAGTTAAATGCAAGGACAATATAAGAATTAAATTCTCAAAAGTTATGAAATGTTAAGAAAAGTGACAAGAATTTACTCTGTATATTACTACAACTCAAGAATTATTAACATTTTGATTCATTATTGTTCAACAAGATTGCTTGTACGTTTTGTTTTCTTTTCCTTATATTGATTCTTTATACGTTTTCGTTTTGACAGTTCAATAATAATATGAAGTGACGAAGAAGTTTTATTTTGTGTTTCATATGACTGATATTAATTGTATAAGGTTTATTTTTGTTTCGCAAATTTGTGGACTCCAATCTTATATTTTAATGTCCATAAAAATTTGAATTCATCAATCTGTGAGATAAAAAGATTGCATCATACAACTAACATCAATTGTATGAAATATAAAATAAAATTTTCTGAAATAATTAGAGTCGAGTTAAACTTTCTAAATTAATAATTTATATATATATTTAATAATATTCTTTTAAAAATAAATACATGATTCAACAAAAACTATTGGGATGATGTTCCACTCGCTCTACCTCCGTCCCAAAAATGACCAAGGGATAAAAGTAAAAGCGTGGCATGACGTGTTCCTTTTATCTCAACACAAACAAAACAAAATTAAAAAATAATTCTAAGTTATACCAAACAATAAAAAGCTTAGCATCTCGAGCCTTCCAAAGTCAAAAACACATCTTCCCTTCTAAAAGAGTAAATATTATCGAACCAATTTCCTTATCCAATTAAAATTATCCATTTCCCGAAAAATGGGTTATCCAATTCAATCTGATATTCGGTCGGCGATTCAAATCACCGCTGTCTTCCGCCACGGCCAGCACTACCACCACCACCTTATTTATCACCGCCGGTTACTTCCACCCGCCGTCATTTCCTACCGTAACGCTCCGAACTGCTGCTTTACGGTTAAATTTAGAGCTTTATCCACTAATAATAGCGACACTGCAATTCAACGTGCAGCAATCCAGAAGGTTTCTAATAAGCCACCTATATGCACTGCCGATGAACTTCACTATGTATCTGTTAATAATTGCGACTGGAAGCTTGCTCTTTGGCGCTACGTTCCTTCTCCGCAGGTCCTTTTTTTTTTTTGTTTTATAACCATTGCTCTTATTCTTCAAACCATAATACATTAAGGGTGTTTGAAAACATTTTTCGGAAGATGTTTTTCAATTTTGTCATGTTTTGTTGGCTTAAAAAATTCGAAAGTTTTATGTCCAAATTTACACTTAAAATTAGATAGTTTGACCCTCATATTCTGACTCATGTCACGGAAAGTGGAATAGAGTCAGTAGTATTATGTTTCAAAGTTCATGACATTTTTGCAAAACATATTTGAGACTTTGCTCATTTCTATATTACTTCAAATATTTTGGACTGGTCAAATTTTTTATTTTGTTATCAGTTAAATATGGTCATGTAGAATGTGAAATTAAGACATTTAGGCTATCTGGACACAGTTTTAAAATTTGTTTACTATTCAATGTTTTTTGACTCTGTGTTCTATCGAACACTGTTACATAAAATGAATGGAGGGATACTAGGAGTCTAGGAAGGTTTAACAGCTCTATTTTATGCATTTTTTTCTTCAAATATTTGAGCTTGGCATTAAGGGTGTGTGATTTTCGATGACAACAGGCTCCGAAGAGAAATCATCCGCTGCTTCTCTTGTCTGGCGTGGGGACTAATGCTATTGGATATGATCTTGCTCCTGGGGTATTATACTCGTCTGCCTCCTCCCCGTTCTTTGCCCCTTCTTCTGTTTTGTTGTATGTGCAGTGTTGCCTAATAATAATAGTTGCGGACATTCTAATCTATGAATACATGCCTTTATAGGTGAACTGGAGGATCTTGATCGATATTTCATTGATAGTCACGTTAAATAGATCTTAATGACACAAACATAGAACATGTATATCATCAGTGCTTAGGGTATGTCAGGTTCCATAAAAGGATCGCTCCTCTTAATAGTTTTCCCATTCTTTATGCATCTCAAGCATATAAAAGTTGAGTCGCCTAATGTATAATTTCGTTTTTCTTTTAGTAGATCTTAATGACAAACGTAGAATGTGTATATCATCAGTTCTTAGGATATGTCAGGTTCCATAAAAGGATCGCTCTTCTCTTACTAGTTTTCCCATTCTTTATTTATTTCAAGCATATAAAAGTTGAGTCGCCTAATGTATAATTTCACTTTTCTTTTAATTGAAAACTGGCTTTTTAAAATCCGAGCAAAAGTTGAATTCGTCATTATGTGGCTGGCTGCTGTTATTACTTTCTAAAAGTGTTACATAATACTTGGGAATCAGGAATAAAGTTATTTAATCACGATCTTTACTTTTAAAAATATTATGCAGTCATCTTTTGCCCGTTACATGTCTGGGGAAGGATTTGACACGTGGGTTCTTGAACTTCGAGGAGCTGGGTTGAGTGTGCAAGAACCAGATGCCACAGACATTGAGAAGTCTGCCAACACAGTCTCAAAACAGATGGAAGTTGCCGCTGATAATGCTACTGAGAAAGCTCTTTCTGCAGCACAGCAGTCAACAGATGTGCAGAGTACCTTAGAAGAGTCTGACATAGCTGTGGTCAAAGAAGAACCCACTGCTGTTTCAACAATGTGGGATGAGTCGAGAGTAGTGAACCAGCTTACAGAAACATTTATGCTCTTGTCAGAGAGAGTCTCTGGTTTCCTCAATGAAAGCCAGTCGAGGATTATGTCTGCTAAACTATTTGATCAAATATCAAAATTGTTAGAGGATTCATTTCTTTATGAACGCTTTAATGAGACAAGAGGGAAGTTGTTAAGTTTGCTGGAGACAAGGCAAAATTCTGCAGTTGCTGACCAAATAAAGGATCTTAGTCAAAAGCTAGTAAATATCATCGAAGAAGGTCAACGTTCTGTTTCACCACCATTAGTTGATCTGCATGAGCGTCTAACCACTACCATAGAAGATTTCCAGAAACAGCTTGACTTGATTGTCAAGTATGATTGGGACTTTGATCATTACCTGGAAGAGGATGTTCCTGCTGCGGTGAGGTGACAGATCTCCATATTGTAGAATATAAAGATGTTAATATCCTTGAGATGACAGAACCAAAATTCAGTTTGAAATTTGGATTTTCCCCCCTTTTTAGTCTTCTTTTTTATTCAGACGAGTTATTGATAATTATTTTATTTCCATTCTAGATGGAATACATAAAGGCCCAAACTGCACCAAAAGATGGTAAACTTCTTGCCATTGGACATTCTATGGGAGGAATATTGCTGTATGCTAGGCAATCACAGTGTGGTAAGATTCATTTCTTGTTTATATAGAATTAACGTTGTTAACCATTGGTGATATGGCTGGTCTAGTAATGAACCACTTAAGATAGGCTAGTAAGTTAACGTGCAAGAGTCTTGAAATATTGACAAGGAGTCTTTCCTGTAGTTGTAATTGGTAAGAAAACAGTAATAATCAAATGTTAATTAAATAATGAAAGCAGTATATTTTAGGAACTTATTCCTAGAACCTGCCGAAGTTGGATGACAACACATGTTTCAAAAGATAAAATAAATGCTGTGAAATTATTAAGAAGTCTCTTAGATTTTCATTCATTGGATAAACTATGAAATGTACTGGAAAATATGGAAATCTTAAGTTGGATGATAACACATGTTTCACGAAGAGCCTCGTTACTGATTGCTTTTCACTACCGTTCCATTCAACATAAACATATCTGAATCAAATATTTAGAATTTGATCGGTCCTCCATTCCTCTGATTCCTTGTTAATGGGCATAATCTCACAAAAATATATTTTTAGACTTATGTTTTCTTCTGGGAATCAAAATAGATATGAGAATTTTTTTTATTTGTTTCTGGTTTTACCTTGAAAGGATTGGAAGGAATAGAGACTGGATTAGCTGCTATTGTAACTTTGGCTTCATCACTGGATTACACATCTTCGAAGTCTGCACTCAAACCGCTCCTACCTCTTGTAAGCTGAAAATAAATGTTTTCAACTGTTCTTATGCACCAGAAAGCCCTTTCTGCATATTCCTATATTTATTTACCTTTGCTGCAGGCTGATCCTGCCCAGGCTCTCAATGTACCTGTTGTTCCTTTAGGGGCATTACTCGCTGCAGCTTATCCTCTTTCATCTCGCCCTCCTTATGTGTTGTCCTGGCTGAATGATATGATATCAGCTACAGACATGATGCATCCAGAGTTGCTGAAAAAGCTTGTCTTGAATAACTTCTGTAAGTGCTCACATGGGCAATAAGCAGACCTTTACTTTTTCATTAATCGTGAATTGTACACATTTATGGTCATCTTGTTTTGTTACTCATTTATATGGAGAGCAGGCAAGGTTCATGTTTCATCACTTAGGTTATGGATATTTGGAGTATGAGATTTGGAGACAAATAGAAACAGTATGAGAAACTTGCATGTTTTGAAGAATGATTCAATGACACCATCTGGCTAGGGTCCAAGTTCCTGTCTGCTGTGGTTGCGTACCGGTTGTTGTATTTCTGGCTTTTAAAAACGTCTTGTTCCTCTCCCCCTGTGTGGATGATATGTTGATTATGAGTTGAACTAATCTTCCATATTTCATATACCTTTGCGTTCTGTTAGGATAGCAAATGTACTCATTGTTGCTAGTATCTCATCTCTCATGATAGTCATAAAGTTATACAAGGAAGATCAGTCAAAGTTTGAGGTTGATCTTTGGCAAGCCAAATGTGAATTTTGATATGTAATTTGGCCTTATTGACTTCTTACTCAATGAAGGTAATAAGTGAAGACTAATCATGTCAAATTTGGTTCTTATTCTTATATGTTCGCGTGAAGTATGAGCAATGGAGGACTGTTGACATCTTAAGATGGAATAAGTACATCAACTAAACATCAGATGTATGCCCCAGTTCCAGCTGGATATATTTATCTTTTGTCAACGAGCTGCATATATCAATATATTTATACGAGCTATTGACTCTTTGCTCCCCACAAGTTCTACTCCCTATGTAATTGTTCTCATGACACTGGAATGATGTTGATATATCTGATCTTCATTTGAAAGTCTGTTTATCTCAAAGAAAGGGATAGTTGACCCATTTTTGGTTTATATAGGCTGTAGTGTGAGGTAATTCCGAAATTTCACTTGCTTTTGTAGAGTTTCTTTAGTGGATCACGACTGTCTCTATGTTCTCTTAAGATTTCACATGAACCTTTCACTATAAATTTTCTAATAGATCTTCTGGCAGGTACTATTCCTGCTAAACTTATTTTGCAGTTGACTACAGCTTTTCGAGAAGGAGGACTCCGTGACAGAAGTGGTAAAATTTTCTATAAGGATAATCTTCACAAAAGCAATGTACCCGTGCTGGCTCTTGCTGGAGATAAAGACATAATCTGCCCACCAGAAGCAGTGTATGGTATGTTTCATAGTACTTTGGCGCTCATTGTTCTGTCTGAGGATGGTAAGCTTTCTAACAATTCTTCTCTTGCAACATATTGGTTCATGCAGAAACTGCAAAGCTCATCCCGGAGCACTTGGTTACCTACAAAGTATTGGGGGATCCTAATGGTCCACATTTTGCTCATTATGACTTAGTGGGAGGACGCATGGTATGTAAAACTTTAATAAGGTGCTTGCTTCTTTTGGAATACATAAAGGAGAACAGAATACAATATAAGCGAAGGAACTATACGGGTGATACTAACTGATTGAATTTTAACTAGTTAATTGTGTGGGAATAACCGAAGAGGGAGGAGCATTTGGTCACGTTCCGAAGTACGGGGTGAAGACTCAGATTGATTATCTCCTTATCAGGAGGTGTGATATATGGTTGTGCAAGGATTGCAAGGTTATCCCGTGTGAGTCCCTCGTGACGCAGCATAGGCTCTTGGTGATGGACGTTGTTATCATGATTATGTGGAAGAAGAGGTCTGTACGAGGACGGTCGAGGACGAGGTAGGGAGCCTTGACTACGGATAAAGCTAAGAAGTTGGAGGGGAGGTTGTTGGCTATGGGAGCCTGAAGGAGTGGCGGGGATGCGAGCGCTATATGGACGACGACGGTGGCGAACTGTATAAGGGAGGTGACGAGAGAGGTGTTAGGGGTCTTGAAAGGTTTCTATGGCGGGCACAAAGCTTACTTGTGGTGGAATGAAGTGGTCTAAGGTAAAGTGGAAGCGAAGTAGGTGGAACAAGCGATGAGTAGAGGAGAGCGAACAGGGAGAGGTATAAGGTAGCTAGGAAGGAGACGAAGTTGGTGGTCATAGAGGCTAAGACCGTAGCATTTGATCATCTATACGAGGAACCGAAAAAAAAAGCGTGGAATAAAGTTGTTCCGGCTGGATAAGGCGAGAGAGAGGAAGGCTTGGGATCTGGACCAAGCGAGGTACATCAAAGACGAGGATGATAAAGTTTTAATGGGAGAGGCTCAGATTAAGCAGAGATGGCAGACATACTTTCACAAACTTCCAAAAAGAGAGGGACGGGGATATTTTAAGTGAATTGGGGCATTCCGAGGGCCACCAAGACTTTTGGGTAATGTAGGCGCATTAAGGTTGAGGAGGTAGTGGGAGCTATGCGTAAGATGAGTAGGGGCAGAGCAACCGGGCTAGACAAAATTCCGGTAGAATTCTGGAGGTATGTGGGTAGAACAAGCTTAAAGTGGCTAATCGGGCTGTTTAATATTATTTTCAGGACGAAGAGGATGTTAGATGAGTGGAGGTGGAGCACGGTGGTACCGTTGTACAAGAACAAAGGTGATATCCAGAGTTGCAACAACTATAGGGGTACATGTTACCGAGTCATACTATGAAAGTGTAGGAGAGGGTGGTGGAAGTGAGGTTAAGGAGGACGATGTCTATATCCGACAACCAGTTGGGGTTCATGCCGTGTCGTTCGACTACGAAAGCGATCCACTCTACTAGGAGGTTGGTGGAACAATACGGGGATAGGAAGAAGTATCTGTATATAGTGTTTACTGACCTGGGAAACCGTATGACAAGATTCCTAAGGAGGTTCATTGGAGATGCTTAGAGGCAAAGAATGTGGTGGTTGCCTACACTAAGCGCGATTAAGGACATTTATTATGGAGCTAAGATTCGGGTTAGGACTATGGGAGGCGACTCGGAGCCCTTCTCGGTTGTTACGGGTTTACACCAAGGATCTGCCCTCAGCCCGTTCTTATCTGCTCAGGTGATGGACGCACTGTCACGACATACTCAAGGGAGGAGCCATGGTGTATGTTATTCACTGATGATATAGTTTTGATTGATGACATGCGAAGTGGTGTTAACGAGAGGCTGGAGGTATGGAGATAGCCCTTGAGTCTAAAGGTTTCAAGTTGAGCAGGACTAAGACAGAATACTTGCAGTGCAAGTTCGGCGTTGAGTCGAGAGAAGCGGGCTTGGACGTGAGGCTTGGATCATGGGGATGGGAGAGGCAATTTCAAGTACCTTATGTCGGTTATTAAGGGAATGGGAAGATTGACGAAGATGTCGCATACCGTATATAGGTGGGGTGGAAGAAATGGAGGTTAACATATGTAGTACTGCGTGACAAGAAAGTGTCACCGATACTCAAAGGTAAGTTTATTGAGCGGTGGTCAGACCGGTCATGTTGTATGGGGCAGACTGTTGGCCAGTTAAGAACTCATATATCTAGATGATAAAAATAGTAGAGATGAAGATGTTGAGGTGGATGTGCGAGCACACTAGGATGGTAAGATTAAGAATAAAAATTTTTGGGAGAAGGTGGGTGGGACCCCTATGGATGACAAGGTGCATGAAGCGAGGCTTAGATGGTTTGAGCACGTGCGAAGGAGAAGCCTAGATGTCCCGGTCGTGTGAGCAGTTGACCTTGGCGGGTTTGAGAAGAGGAAGAGGGCGGCCTAAGATGTATTAGGGAGAAGCGATCAAGCGGAACATGTCGTGGCTTCATATTTCTGAGGACATGACCCTTGCTGGAAAGATGTGGAGGTCGAACATTAGAGTGTTAGGTTAGAAGATGGTTGATAAGGTTCGTGTGTGGGGGGTGGGTGGGGAGGCTGGTCTAATAAGGTTTTGTCGTAGGCTGCTATCGCATACTGTCGTGTCCATGCTATTCTTTCGTTTTTCATAGTATCGGGCTTTATTCACTAGTTTTGTTATTGTTTTTAATCTATTTTTTTGGTTTTTATGTTGTTATTACTCGTATGGATCTGTTGATGGTATTAACATATTTTCTCGTTCTACTCTCTTGTCTCTTTTCGTCTTGAGGCGAGTGTCTTTCGAAAATAATTTCTTTACTCTCCCGGTAGGGATAAAGTCCCGTACACTCTACCCTTCCTAGACCACACTTGTAGGAGCTCACTGGATTGTTGTTGTAATTGTGTGGGAATAAATGTGAGTTTTAGAGGAACCCTATTTTGCTTTGAAGTTCAAATTATTTTGTTTAGAATCAGATGAACCTGAAGAGTCTGGTTGGATATGAACGATTCTATAACCAACCCCTACTAGTTTAGGATTGAGGCACAGTTGATTGATTGATTGATAGATGGGGTAAAAAAGGATGGCGAAGAATAGAACGACGCTGGAAGACGAGAGGTGCCTAGTTGCATTTGGTCACCTTTCCTGTTTTTTGTTTTCTTATGCAAACCTGAAGAGTTAAATATACCTAGAATAGAGAATACATTACTATAAGTTTTTTTACTTTCTCAACTCCGTGAAATAGGCATCTTTCACATGTGCTTTGCTAATACTTTTCCCATTTGTTGTTGCATAACAGCTTTTACTCTTCCTGGTGTCTGCAGGCTGCAGAACATGTATATCCTTGTATAATCCAATTTTTAAGTCGGTATGATGAGACTAGCTAATGCCTGCACTCTAGGTCTGACCATTATTTGGGCAGTGAGCTCCATATTCCTTGGTGTCAAATCCGCTTGCCCTGCCCCATTCAACACATCGCATCTGGGGAAGCTTGTTAACAAGTGAGCAAAGCTTAATTATCTGAGTAGTTAGTCTCTCCGTTGCTACATGTATAAAATACCTGAAGTGTGTCTTCTCCTTGCTCTTTTCTGTACCCTCTATTGTATTTAAGTAACTTGTTTATATTGTAGGAAGTACATATACAAATCCCTGAACCTGAGGAAGGCTCATGTCAGGAAGGAGTTTGACACAGATTTATACCATATACCTCACTTGTAGTGTGTATTTAGTTCCTCGTCATTTAACTGTTTGCAGGTTGCTTCTTTCTCTTTTGCTGTATTTTCCAATTATCTCTTGGTTCTTTATTTTCCTGGCAAAATGTAAAGAGACTCATTCAATTAGAGAAGGGGAGAAAGTACCTATTGCAGTTAGTCACACTGGAATCTATCACATGAAACTGAAGTATTCAATGAGATAACAAATATACAATGTTTTAGTACTATTTGCCAAGGGTTGGGGATTATATCCATTTGTCTTATTTGCTTAATCGCGCTAACAGTTTTCTCTTCCAGAAAAAACCATGCATTCCATTGGATTAACGAGGGTTCTTCGGTTATGTTTTATATCTAGTATTTGAACTCGCAAGAGAGGAATATCCAGGCTTACAAAGTAGTTTTGCTAGTTGTTCAGGTTCTAATAGGAGGTACCCTCGTCCCTTGGCCTCTACCACCTGTTTTTAACAGCTATCCCTTGCCTCGTTTAATTGCTTGTTGGTGAAACTCTGTTTTTCCTAGTGTCACTATCACATAAATGTTATCATACCTAAATTGCATATATCTAGTAACAAGATTAAAAATGGAATTATGGACAAATTGTTGTGGAGTTCCCTTCGAATGATGAGAGAATATTCCTCACGGGGAACAATAACGGACATTTTTCATCATAAATCACAGCCTCATAGCTGTAGTTGCAATTGCTGTCGGAAGAGGGATATGCATTTTGTTTGGACAGAAATGACCCTTGAGTGCTGGAGCAAAGATGACTATAGCTGCCGAAGGATGTGGTGTAGCAGATGGGGCTGTTGTTCCCTTAAATAGAGGTTTCAGGTTCGAGTTAAAAATCTGGTAGGGAGTGCTTCCCTCTAAGTGGGGTTTTACGCGGCATAATTCAGATATAGTCGGGCTCCTATACGGGTATTGGATACTGAGTGGGAAACTAAAAAAAATAAAAGATGAAGCTAGACCAAAAATAAAAAAAGAGATGAAGATAGTCCAACCGTACCATGCATGCAAACTCATGCAATTCTATAACATTCTATAACAGATACAGTAACAAATTTAAATAATGGGTTCATTTTTTATTGCGAACTATTTCGAAACCAAGAAATTTCTCTTTTCTTAAGTTCAAAATTTGTTGAAAGTTCCCTTGCTGGACTGGAGCTGTTCGTTAAGTCATTCTATGAATTACAAAAAAAAAAAAAAAATCATATTTATGTCTTCCAACTTGTTTTTGTATTTTCTTGATCTTGTATCTTGTATTCCTTCCAACGCATTCTTGTTATTGCCTTGAATTTGTATTTTCTTTTTCCAACGGCATTCTTGTTATTGCCTTGACTTGTATTTTCTCTAACGGCATTCTTGTTGTTTCCTTGAACTTGTTCAACTTGAAATATGCGTCCATTTTCCAAGTGAACCCCTGCTTGTGACAAAAACAAAATAACCAAAGAAAGATTTTTTCTGCCCCAGTATGTTGATTGGGCATATCATGTTATTGAATGTCAGAATTTAAAGAAAAATTTCATCTTTTGTTTATTTTTTTGAAAATTTTAAAAATACAGAAATGTATTCCCTTGTTATACAGGTGGGCGCCTGATGCATGAAATGCAATGCAGAAAAATATTCTCTTGTTATCTAGGGGCGCCTGATGCATGAAAATGAAATGCAGAAAAATATTACCTTATTATACAGGTGGGCGCCTGAACAGAAATTAAAAATGCAGAAATGTATTCCCTTGTTTTACAGGTGGGTGCCTGAACAGAAATTAAAAATGCAGAAATCTATTCCCTTATTTGACAGGTGGGCGCCTGAACAGAAATGAAAAATTGCATAAATGTATTCCCTTATTTTCCAGGTGGGCGCCTGAACAAAAATTAAAAATTGCATAAATGTATTCCCTTATTTTCCAGGTTGGCGCCTGAACAGAAATTAAAACTTTTGTGTTACCTTGTGACAGAAGGTTATCTTAGGTGAAAAATTCATCAGACTAAGACCTTTAATCTTAGGAGAAAGTTTCAACAGACTAAGATTTTTATTCTCATTGGACTATGTCCCTTTCAATGTAATCTCAAGAGGATTATCCATCGGACTGAGTTTATGACTCCAGGAGATAATTCTTCGGATTGGGTCTATTTTCTGTGTGGTCTCAGGAGTAAGATCCATCGGACTGAGATTATGACTCTATGAGATAATTCATCAGACTGGGTCCATTTCAATTCAAACTTTCTTAAACTTTTCAACTTCAACAATCTTTTCTTTCTTTTTTCGACTTTTACCTTTCTTTCTTTTCCAACTTCTGATTTTCATTTTCAAATTGACTTCTGCCTTCCTTTTGTTTTCAACTTACATTATCCCTTTATCTTAGGTGAAAAATTCATCAGACTAAGATTTCATCTTAGGAGAAAGTTTCAACAGACTAAGATTCTTTCCTTTCATCTTAGGTGAAAAATTCATCAGACCAAGACTTTTATCTTGGGAGAAAGATTCAACGGACTAAGATTTTATCCATTTATCTTAGGTGAAAAATTCATCGGACTAAGACTTTTGTCTTAGGAGAAAGTTTCAACAGACTAAGATTGTATCATTTTCCGACACTTGTTTCATTCACCTTTCAACTTGAATTGTCCATCTTCAAAACAATTGTATTTACATTTATTCTCTTCGGATGACTATCCGATTTCAAGAAAAATGACAAAAATTTTATTCTACCCTAGTTTGACAATATCTTTTGCTCCTGTTTCAAAGCAAAGAAAAATCTGTTAGTTTAAAATGCGGTGGTTGGTTGTGGCCTTGAACTTTTCGCTTGAATGATTGGCCTATTCACCGACTATCCATTTTCACTTCTTCTTTGTTCAAAACCGTCTTCCTTACGGCATATATGTTACTCCTTTCTTGACGGATCCCACAAAATCCAATTTTGAAGTTTATTTTTCCTTCAATGACTTCATTGGACAACCTTGGGTGTTTCTTGACTGACTCTTTCTTTCAAACCCTGTACTTTCATTTGTTATATTGTCCCCGAGTTGGCACTTTGCCGATATTTGTGTTTCCCATGAACCCCAAACATTTTAAATTGTTGCCCGCTTAATTGCACATGTTGCTCTTTTGGCTTAAAGCACTGGCCTTGTCTTTTCCTGACTTACGACAATTGTCGTGTTGGCCAAATCCCATCTCATGCAATTGGAAAGCTTGGTGGAAAATTTTGAAATCATTTCTATACTTGTTATGACCCGAAAGACTCAATAAGAGGGAGGGTAAAACAAGGTGTGAAGAATAGAGAGAAAGGAAAATACAATTCCTAACGAGAAACCTACAGAAGAATGACCTATCAGATGTGAATACCGACTCCAGCGACCTTGACATACACTTTTAGCCTTTGTTGTATAGCGAAATCTGATGTTCAACTCTTGTTGCAAGTTCTACCGTGAAACCGGTCTTTAATATTTCATTTCTTTGATCCGATCCTTAGTCGACTTGTAGTGCCTATAGGGTTTTCACCATCAAGCCTCTCTCATTTGATCTTTCTTTCTCTCGACTCACTGTCGCCTTACAGTGCCCGTGAGGGTTTTCACCGATAAGACTCTTTCATTTTGATTTCTCTCATCTCGGAGTCCCATGGTGGCTCTTCTCATCTTTCTCGAATTCTTCATTTTCCTTTGTTCGAACTCGAGTGTTGCCCCTGATGTGATTCACCTTTGCTCATTTGACTCGGCATTTCTTGAAGATTGATCGGAAGGTCTTCCTTTGGACCGTAATGCAGGCTTTTGGATGGGATTTAGAAAGATGGATATAAAGGCTCAAAATTTTTCAATGTGGGTTAAAGATTACAACTTTCGGAATCGTATTTATTCAACAACCATAACTCATGCCCCAGTTTCCTTCTTGGGGGATTTTTTTTTGATTTTTCCTTTATTGTGACTAAACCTCAGTGAGGCTGCCTACATACTCTTTTGGGATCAAGTCAAAACGTAGTTCGGATCATAAGATCGCTTCCTTGTTGCGATTTGACTTCTCCCAATTTTTTTCTTTTTCTTTTTCTTTTCTTTTTCTTTTCTCTTTTCTCTTTTTTTTCTTTTCTTTTTTTTTTCTTTTGTTTCTCCATTTGATTTCCCCGCTCAATCCTCAATTTTTGTTGTTGATTCTGAAAGAGGGATATGAAAGAAAAATATAGCAAGGCTCGAAGGGATAACAATGGATAAAATGTTTGGATAGCCGAATGAAATGCCTTCGTCATTCCAATCTTCGAGACGTACCAATTACAAACTACACAGTTAAACATATTTCGACCGATTCACATATTTGCCTTCTGTATTTGACGATTCTCAGTGCCATTGGGCAATAATCTCGATACCACGAATGGTTCCTTTAGCCCTGGGGTACTTTTGCCTTTGGCTTTAAGCCGATGAAGCATGATGCCTTTCCAAAGCATTTCTTTATGTTATGCTTTCCCCCAATATTCACTTGATGCATGCTTCACAGTATTCTGATAAGTTTGGTTTCTTCTGAGTATCATTGCATCTTCAACATTGTTGCATTGACTTTTAAAATCAGACCGAGAATTATGTGCATGTCATGTTGCTAAAAATCAGTATAAGAATAATTGTAAAATGATTAGAAATGGAATGACTATGAATGATGGGAAACAAAGAGTTGTATTAAACTGATGGGTTGAAACAACAAGATGAACAACAAAATGAACAGACTAGACTAGAATTGCAAACCTAGACGGCACTAAACAATTTTTATTACTAAACAAAGCAAAGATAGAAAGATTGAAGGGTTTTGACTCTCAAGACAATGTTCGGATTACAACCCTGAAATAACCAGGGCAACAGAGATGACACCAGAATATACCACCAAAACTCCAAGAGACGGAGCACCTTCCCAATTGACAAGCACGACATCTTAGCCACTGAATTATGCATTAATGTCGCCAAGATCACTTTCTGTTTCAATATCTTCAACTTCAGTTGACGATTTCCCAAGAATATTCTCCTCACCCATGTCACCGGGCATCATCCCCACAAAATGTGCAATGTTATGTGCAGGTAAAGGATTCTGTGCAATGTTCTGGATGGCCCTATCTTGGACCACAATTATTCCTTCCTGAAACATTCTTTCTATCTCTCTTTTCAAATCCCGACAACTTTCAATATCATGCCCCAGAGCATTGAAGTGGTATTCACACCTTTTAGATGAGTCAAATATTCTCGCACGTCGATCCACCCGATTTGGAGGAATGGGTGCAATCATGTCATGTTGTTTTAACTTCTCAAACAAGCTTGCATAAGACTCTCCTATTGGTGTAAAATTATCTTTCAGCTTTTGTTCCCTTCCATACCCCTGGTTTGGATGTGGGTTATAAGGTGCTTGGAAATTTTGCAGAGGCTGGTAAAGATTTTGTGATGTTCGGGCTCGCTTTCTTGGATGTTTTGAGGGTTGGACAACATATTGGACTGGATCAACAAAGTATGGAAGGTTCCGAGGCGGGTAGTAGTGCTTAAGTGGGCCATGGAAAACCGGATGAGGCTGCATATACCTTCGAGATGTTCTCATAGGACCTCTCCTTGACCCCGACATCATCATGATTTCTTCATCCCTCCCATTCACATCGCTAAATTCACTTTGAACATCCTGAGCTGTATCTTTGAGAGCTGCTTGACTTATAATTTTGCCTGTCTTAAAACCGTACTCCACCATTTCTCCTATTTTGATTATTTCTTCAAAGGATTGACCAACTGCAGATATCATGTTTTGAAAGTAATCCGGCTCTTGAGCCTGAAGGAAAACAGTGGACAACTCGTAATCATTCACGGGTGGCATATCTCGCTGCCTGCTCTCTCCATTTGATGGCATATTCCCTGAAACTTTCAGTTGGTTTCTTTTTCAGTTTAGAAAGGGAAATGCAGTTTGGGGTGACGTCGATATTGTATTGAAACTGTTTGATAAAAGCTCGTGCCAAATCATCCCAGACATACCAACAAGACGTGTCTTGCTCCCAAAACCATTCAGATGCTACTCCCGAGAGGCTTTCCCCAAAATAAGCCATAAGCAATGCTTCGTTTCTTCCCACACCTCTCAATTGGTTGCAATACCTTTTCAGATGGGCTATGGGGTTTCCCCATCCATCGTGCTTTTCAAATTTGGGAACCTTGAAAGCATGCGGCAAGTGAACAGCGGGAAACATACATAGGTTTATGAAGGCCACACTCTTTTGACCTGCCATTGCTTGCGTGTTTTTCAATTGTTGTTCTAATCTTTCCATTCTTTGGGCTATTTCTTCCTGTACCTTCTTTCGGGTAGGCTTCTCAATGTTTGTAGGAAGATCAAACAAGTATGAGTGGTACTCGAGAGAGTGGTACTGTTCTTGCTGTATATCAAACTGTGACTCTTGAGAAGGATGTCCCTGGCCATCGGCCCATGCTTGACGCATTTTGGTCATTTGTCACTTCAGTGTTCTATTTTCCTCAACCACAGTTGACCCTTGTTGAACTCTCTGACCCTGAGTCTCTTGAGCACTCGTAACAGCTCCAATGTCAGATATCATTTTCCTTGGATCTTGTTCACCACAACCAACCACCTCAACTTTCTGGATTAACAAAACGAAACCATCATGTTTGCATTAAGGTATTCCGCTTATTGATTTCTTTTTTTTCTGCTATTTTCTTTTCTTTTTCCCTTTTTGTGGTTTTTCATTTTCTTTTTTTTTTTCTTTTTGTAGTTTTTTCATTTTTTTTTTGTTATGGATATGGTCGAATCCTATGTGAATTGCCTACGTATCATGATCCCGCATGAATCAGACCGAGCGTAGTTTTTGCAAATTAATGCAAGAAATAAAGAGATGTTTATTTGATTTTTTTTTGTTTTCTTTTTTTTTTGAAGAAAAATTGTAAAAGCCGACTCCAACTACAAACTCTGATGAAAAACTTCCACACCTTGTGCCAGAGATTTGTACAAGAATAAGAATATTTTTAGCGTCAATTATGACTATTTCTACAAAATTAGCCAAGTAATGAAATTATGGCTATTTTGACAAAATTTATTTAAGAAAGATAAAACTTGAAATGTTTTTCATCCTGTGGCTCATGGGGCATTGTTCGGCATCGTCGTTACAACAAGATTGAAAAGTATTTAATATCAATTGAATATTTTTACAAAATTGGCCATATAATGGCTTATTTTGACAAAGTGGCTCTTTTTGCAAAATTTTATTTAAGAAGATACAAATTCAAAAATTTATCCTAGGGCCTATGGGGCATCGTTCGGCATCGCCACAGGCCAACACAATATTGAGGAAGTTTTAAATGCCAAATGTGGCTATTTCAGCAAAACCGGCCATGTAATGGCTTATTTGACAAAATGGTTATTTTTGTAAAGTTGAGTGATGACTCAAAACTTGATTTTGCGGATACGGCCTTTCGACATTTCCGCGAGGGAATATTTCAAGGCTGTGCCCAAAAATTATTTACAATGACTCAAAGTGGCTATTCTTGCAAAAACAGCCTTCCGGCGTCCTTTTGAGGAACATTCGGCTTATTTTAAACAAGAATAGCATCGCCCAATTTATTAATAACAAAATAAAAAATTTGATATTTTTTGGTTATTTTTGCAAAAGGGTGTGAACCCGGACTTGATTTTGAAGCCACGACCTTTCAACATTTCCACATGGAATATTTCAAGGCTATGTTCGAAATTATTTAAAATGACTCAAAGTGGCTATTTTTGCAAAAACAGCCTTCCTGCGTCCTTTCGGAACATTCGGCTTATTTTAAACAAGAATAGCATCACCTGACTTATTTATCATAAAATCAAAAATTTGACATTTTTTGTTATTTTTTGCAAACGGGGTGTGAACCCGAACTTGATTTTACGAATACGGCCTTTCAACATTTCCACATGGAATATTTCAAGGCTGTGCCCGCAAATTATTAAAAATGATTCAAAGTGGCTATTTTGAAAAAACAACCTTCCGGTGTCCTTTCGGAACATTCGGCTATTTTCAAAAACGGCATCACTTTGAATTTATTGACAAAACTAAACACACATTTTTTTTTGAAAAGGGTGGCCTTTCAACATTTCCACAAGGGGTATTTCAAGGCTATTATTCAAAAAGAAAAAGAAAAGATTTCAAAGTGGCCATTTTGCACAAACAGCCTTCGGGCGTCCTTTCGGAACATTCAGCCATTTTCAAAAATAGCGTCACATTGATTTTATTGACAACTAAAACTTTGGCATTTTTTTTTGAAGGGGTGGTTGGATCCGATGAGGGTTGCCTACGTATCCCATCTAATGGCGAGAATCAAACCTGCGTAGTTCAGTCAGATTATTTTGTGACCAATTATTTCAACAAAATTGTTCTTCCTATTTTTCAAACTCTATTTTCAAATTTTCAACAACGTTTCGTCAATATTTTGATATTTTCTATTCTAAAATTTTCTTTCTTTTTGTTTACAGGAATTTAGCTGGTCCACATAATAATTCAGGACAAATAAATGCAACATATAACATGCTCGGTAATTACCGGGTCACCTGTCCTAGACGAACCCAACCCCTGTGTTGAGTCCCCTAAGTCAGATATGATGCAAATAATCGTCCTAGACCTAGGCTCAATATCCTGATTTTTCATTGGTACTAGACCGTGTACCCGAGTGGACAACTCGGATCGAGGAGGGGGCTACGTACCGGTGACCCGCGGGGTCAATCGACTTTGTAACTTATCCGGCCTCTTTTTCTTATTTTTGGTATTGACACTAACAGAAAGGGGAGTCTCAACCAATAAGCACATCCCCGGGGGTAAGAAGAGAAGGGTTTTCGACACAGTTTTATATATACAGTTCACACAATATCAAAGCGGTAAACATGTATCACCTTAATCAAGACATATAATGAAATCAGATATAAACAAAAACAACAATTTAACTGAGCTCGAATTCTTAAACCCTGAACCGAAGTTCTGGGTTACTTTTCCCCAGCACAGTCGCCAGAGGTGTCACACCTCCTTTTTTTCACACACGCGTATATGTGCCGTTGTTTAATACTATATCCCGGGAAGGAATATAATAATAATCAGGGAAGGAGTTTTTCCACTTAAAGGATAGTCGGAACAGGATAAGTTTATTTAATTTTTTCAGAGTCGCCACTTGGAAAAATAATGGTGTCCCAAGTCACCGGTTTTAATCCCGGACCGAGGAAATTTATGACTCTGTATTACATTATGCGAAACTAGAAACCTGGATAAGGAATTCTGTTAACCCGAGAGAAGGTGTTAGGCACTCCTGGATTCCGTGGTTTTAGCACGATCGCTCAACTGCGATTTTTGGTTTTATCTAATTTCTTTATATATTTCAATTATGTGCTTTTATGTTTTGCTTTTTAATTTTAGAAGAATTGCGACGTCACGAAAAACACATTTTGGGTCACACCGCAATCGGTACGCCTGTGACTTTAATACGCTTCAGTTTCGCCGAGAGTAAGATTTGGGTCACATAAATGCGTACCCATATTTAGGAAAGTAATTTTATTTACAATCATGCCTAAAGAGTCTATCGTGTTATTAACTTTGGGAAAGACCGTGAAATTCGCTAAACGGTCTTCCCGAGTCTATGTTTTTGTAGCAATTATTCGAGGGCCCCGCAATTGTGTATTTTTTGGTTTAGCGAGACTCATCTCATTCTTTTATTAAAAGGTCATACCTAAAGTGACTAAATTTTCTATTGTTTTGTTTTTGTGCATAAAAATGATAGCATGTTATTTAAGAACTATTTGAATACTTTTGATTTTTGAACTCTCAAACTTTGATATTGATCCCAAAAGGGACACATAATACAATCATGTTTGGGCCTTGAAATTGACCCTACTGCTAGCGGACTACCTGCCTTGCTCCTACTGATTTTTCCGCAAATTTGCACTAATATCATAAGTGATTACTAAGCCATTAGTAATGATTTAATAATTCCCAGCAGACCATTTATTCCTTTTAAATTAGATTTACAAAGAAGTTACAAAATTACTGGACACGTTTAAGGATTTCAATTCATTCGTTGCCTTTATTGGTTTCAATTCATTTGCTGCCTCTATTTAATTTTTTAAGAATCATTTGGCTATGATTTAAATAGAATTACTTATTAATTGAAGATAAGGCCATTAGTTTGTCTTCCACGTATATAAGGAACTCTTCAAAAATGCAGAGGAATAAACACTAATCAACTTCACTAATATGTTGTTACTACTAGGAAACCTTATTCTTTAAAAGAAAACTAACATTCTAAACCCTTGTGTTCATGTCCAATTAGACTTCAAATTCTAAGGCTTCTTATGTACTGAAAATTCACAATATTCACTTATCTCAAGCTTTAAAGCTTAACAGAACAGTCCAGTCCAGTTTTTTAAGAAAACAAACAAAGTTAAATCGATACTTCGAAAGTCAAAAACTAATGAACTAACTGTAGTTTCAATCTTAACAATTAACAATCCAATTCTTAATTAAGCAGTCTAATATTCATAATAAATTTCTTAAATCAATGGCGAACTTACAAACGAAAGAAAACAAGTAAAACTAGAAGAAATCAATAAGTGAAAGAATCAACACTTCAATTTATTTCCATAAGCTTGAGATTTCAAATGTGTACTTGAAAAGTTGAATAAACCCATTAGATCTAATTGACAGCAACTATAGAGGATTTCAGCAAGCAAATTCCAGCAGTAATTCAACAAATTCACAGCAACAGCAGTATGTGAGAGATTCAACAGTGAATAAAACCCAAGACGACAATTTCCAGAACTTCGAAATTATTTAAAAACCCAATTTCACATTCAAGTAGCAGTTTTCTACTGATTTATGATTGATTTCCGATTATTTTTGGATTTTCTGAGGATAATTTGAAGATAAAAGAGAAGAAGATGAATCTGAAAATGTTAATTTCAGATATGAAAATAGCAGATATTTTTTGGATTTTTCTAGGTTCATATGGCTCAAAATTATAAAGAAAGCCTAAAAATCAGAAGAACCCCCCCCCCCCCCAATTAATGCCTATTTATAGACCCAATGAAGAGAAAATGCAAATTTGCATTATTTCATTGAAAACCATTCAATTTCTAATTTATTGGACAAATTACTGCACTTATTCTACTGAAAGTTACACTAAAACCCCACCTAGAAGGTTCTACCATATTCTATTTCATTGTAATGCCTATTGTGCCCCTACTTGCTAAGGGGAACTACTAAATCTACCCTTTTCTATCCCAAACTACCCTTATGCTCTATATCTATAACAATTATACCAATTCCCTTTCCAATTGTACCCCTTCATCTTTTAACCTTATTATAACTATACCAATTCTTATTCCCAATTTACCCCTACTTCTTAATGTTTATTACATTTTCTAAATTCTGTATTTTCTCTTATTTTAACCTATTTTCAGACTTATATTTATCAAATAGCCACAATTAAGTGATTATCGTTCAAATAAACAATTAGCCCCTTTAACTTTCAAAATTCAGAATTAATTCAATAACTAAATTCACATTACATTCATAACCAACCCTAGGAAGTCTTACAAACATAGCCACTTTTGTTCAATTATTCAATTAACAAGACTCGGGGAACAATTTGATAGATAGTGAGTCTTAATAATCGAAATAACTAACCAAAATTGAATCTATCAAGTAATCGCCTTAGGTTGCTACGAATCGTGTTATTTCAACTATCGACTTAATTTGAATATAAAATTGTCTAAGGGCGAATTCACTAATCGAACTAAATCACTATTCTAATAGCTATAATCAATACGTCCTAGGTGTTAATCAATAACAAATTCAAACCAATTACCAAAACAATTCCAACAATTAATCTACTCGAACTTTCAAAAACAAGATCAAATAACCAGTAATACAATTAATTCCCATTATATTGTTAATACCCAAAACTGTTAACACAATAAAAAGAAATATGAATTCCATGGTTCAACATAAATCAGAAAACGACCAATTCCGTGAAATCTGAAAAATCTAAAAATAAATAGAAATTAACAAAAAATCTAACAAAATCTAAAATCCTAAAATTTTTAAACAATACTAATAAAATCAGAACTAACATGAATCAAAATCAGAAAGAAATAACAAGGAACAAATTCGCGACGCGTTCAATCGACTAATCCTTGACACATTAATATTAACAGAAAAAAAAAACAAGAAACAGATTCATATTAACAAACACTAAATTAACAGATTCTTATTCTATCAAAAAGAAAACAGTAACAGAAAGAGATGAGGAGAACTTAGCTCTTTTTTGCCGTAAAGTTTCTGTTTTTCTTTTTCTTCATTTCTTTTCTTCATTTTCCTTGATAGCCTTTCATCCGGCAGCCTTTCTTTCTTGAATCAACAAATTTTGAAGACTTCTTGAAACGAATGCTGTCTTGGTATTTTCAGCGGCCTTTGGGCTTAGAATTTATTGTCACAGATGTGTGGGAGTTAAAAGAGTGGTGGTGTGTGTTTGAATGGGTTTTTGGAGGCGGCGCCGCCATGAGAGGGAGTGGCGGCGCGGATTAGGGTTTCGTATTTGGAGTGTTTGGTTGGTGTTTGAAGGAAGCGGGTAGTAGGGTTAGGACGAGGAGGAGATGGGGAGTTGTTTGGTGTCATTTTTGGCCGGAACGGAAGCCGGCCGCCGCCGTGGGTGGCGGAACCTAGCGGCGGCTGTTTGTGTTAGAGAGATGAGAGGAAGAAGAGATGAATGGTTTTTGTTGAGTTCATGTTTTTTAAGGTTTTTTGTGTTTTTGTGTATTAGAGTTGTAATAACTAATTAGAACCGTTAGATTAGTTATGATGGACGGCTAGGATTTAGATAGAGGTGGACCGGTTTTGGGCCTAGGCGATTTGGGCTGTTGAGCGGCTGGGGGTGGTTTGTGTTATTTTCCGCCTGGGCCACTGGTTGTTTGGGCTGGGATTTCGTTTGGGTATTTCAACTTTGGCCCAACTCTTTTATTCATTGTTTTTCCCCCTTAATTTTAACTCTTGTATTTTTGTATTTTAATTTCTTGTGTTTTTGGTATTTTATTGTGTTTCAATTTTATTTTGTATTTTTTCTATTTCGTAATTATTTGGAATTTATTAAAAACTATTAAACTAATTACTCTTTTGGCAATACAAACTAATGTTATTTTTTTATTTTTCTTTAATTAGTTAGAAATGAACTAACTTCCTAAATGCATTTTTTGGTATTTTTATTTATCACACTCAAATAACACACCAACAATTAATGCAAAATTCACACAAAATTTAAAAATAAGGAAAAACCATTTATTTTGAATTTTATAGGAATGACTCATGTATAGGGTAAAAATCACGTGCTCACAACTGTTGATAGGAATACTGCCCACAAAAACCACGATCACCTGAGACACCCTACGAAGCCTGGAGGGCTGACTAAAAGGGTCTGGAAGATTGACCCCTATCATAAGAATCCATTCCTCCAGATGAGGCACCACTAAATTGACCTGAGTGATGGGGCTCCTGTCGGCCCTATAACCACCCCGTATGGCAGAACTATCTCGATCCTCCGAGTCACATTGGCCGCTTCCTAAAAAGTAATATCACTACCCGCCTCTCTGACCATCTGACGACAAATAGGCTGGATCAAACCATAAATTAATCTCCTCACCCTCTCCCTATCAGTGAGAAGTACGACGAGTGCATGGCAAGATAGATCGATAAACCGAGTCTCATATTGGGTGAATATCATAGACCCCTGCTGGAGGCGCTCAAACTGCCTCTGGTAAGCATCCCTTTAAGTGTTAGGAAGAAACGTTTCCAGAAAAAACTCTGAAAACTGATCCCATGGCAAAGGCGGCGGCCCTGCTGGTCTGGCTGAACAGTAGTCCCTCCACCAAGTCTTGGCGGATCCAGATAGGCGAAAAATCGCAAAACCAACTCCATTGGATTCCACAATGCCCATGTTCTGAAGAAACTCATAGTAGATATAAAAGAAATCCTGAGGGTCCTCAGAAGAAGCTCCGTTGAATATAGTAGTGAAGAGGTTAGTAGCCTTCACAAAGTATCTACGGACATAGCCGCTCCATCTCCAACCTGTGCAACTACCCCCGACTGAGATGTCGCAACTGTTTGAACTAGTGGAATCTAATTCTAAGGAGCTACCTGCTCTAGAGTACGTGCAATAGGAGATTGGGCTCCTCCTTTAGCCTGGGAAGTGGCTGGTGCTGCAGGAAGCAATCCTGCACGGGTGACACTCTCCATTAGGCCAACCAAGCAGACCAAAGCTTCCTAAAGAGTCTGGGCTCCTCCTCTAGCCTGGGAAGTGGCTGGTGCTGCAGGAAGAAACCCTGCTCGGGTGACACTCTCCTTGAGGCCAACCAACCGGACCAAAGCGTCTCAAAGAACTTGGGTAGAAATAAATCCCTCTGGGACCTGAGCTGCTCCCACCGGAACCATCTGTGCTGGGGCCGGAACCTCCTCGTTAAGGCCAACCTGAGAGTCCGCCACTGGTGTTGGTGCTGGTGGCTGGGCCTTGCCCCTACCTCAGCCCCTAGCATGGCCACATCCTCTGCCCCGAGTGAGAGCTGCCTGGGGCTTGGACTGCTGATCGGTGGATGAAGAAGCACATGTTCTCGCATCTGCTAAAGAACAGAGTAGAAATTCAATCAGCATTGCGAAACCAAATCGCATGACAAGAAAGAACAAATGAGAGATTTTTCCTAACTCAATAGACTCTGGGGAACAAGTACAGACGTCTCCGTACCTACCCCTCAGACTCTACTAAGTTTGTCCATGAGTTGTGAGACCTATGTAACCTAGTGCCCTGATACCAACTTGTCACAACCCGAATTTCCACACCATTGGGATGGTGATAGCGCCTACTCGTGGTAGCTAGGCAACCCAACTTAATTACATTTTCCATTCCTAAACAACTATTTTAACAATTCATAGCATCAATATAGAACATGAAATTTAATAGGAACAATAGTAAAAGTCTGATTTATAAATACAAATCAAAATGCGGAACAATCATTATAGCTTCTACCCAAGATTTGGTGTCACATTACTCACGAACTACTAAGATTATACTAAATACAATGGTTCGAAAGAAATATATAAGTTGTCTGTCTCAAAAATAGTGAGGCAACAATCTAAAAAACAACATAAAGAAGAGATGTCGGGCCTACCGACGCCTGCAAGGCTACCTCGGTCTCATAAAAATGAATGCTTGCTCCCTCGCTAATGCTGCTGCTGCTCCTCAAAACCTGGACCTATGCAAAAATACACAGATGTGTAGCATCCGCACAACTGACCGCACATGCTGGTAAGTGTCTAGCCTAACCCTGGCAAAGTAGTGACGAGTCTAGACTGAACCCTACATAAACTTGTGCAGTTATAAATATACAACGGAAATGAAATACCAAACAACTAACAACATGGGAGGGGAAACATGCTATGGGGAGATACAATATAAACAGTAATCCAGAGTAGCAGACTAAAGCGGTTAGATTCATCGAAAACAAGGTATCAACACTCATGATAAACACATGATATCAACAATTGTTGCGGCGTACAAACCGCTCCATAATTATCACCATTGCGGCATGCAAACCGTTCCATAATTATCACTGTTACGGCATGCAACCCGACCCATATCATTTATCATGAATCATTGTTGCAGCGTGCAACCCGATCCTCAATATCATTATTGTAGCGTGCAATCCACTCCTCAATATAATTTAACAGTCTAATTCCCCAAACAACAGTCACAATTAAGGGGCATAAAAATAAGCAATTAGTTGACAAAATTCTCGGCAATGGAAAGAACCAACAAGTTCAACCAAGTATCTTGGCAAGGGGATAATCAACAACATTTTCTCTTTCTTGCTTTTTTTAATCTTATAATTCACTCTACTATTTTGAGCCAACGCTCCAAAGAACCAATTCATTTCATATACTCTAAATATTTGTATTACAATCCGAGCCAATGCTCATAGGAATCAAATAATCATATCACCGTTCACATGTTATTCACAACATATAGAAATCCTCCGATAATCATGGAGTGCACAACCAAGTCATGTAAATCACATTATAAGGACTCACGGTCATGCTTGACACCGATGTATAGATACTCATCACCGTGCCTATACATCATACTCAATCACATAGCAATTAGCAACAAGACTAAACTCATATTCCCTCAAGCTAGGGTTAAACCAAACACTTACCTGGAAGCCTTGAAATCCACTTAATTCTTGACTATTGCTTTACCTCACAGTTTCACCTCCAATTCGCTCGAATCTAATCACAAATTGCTTGAATGTATCAACAAATGTTAATGGAATTAATTTGAATGCATAAAAATGGATTTCCCAAAGTTTTACTCAAAAATTCCCAAAATGCCCCTGGGCCCACGTGGTCAAAATTCGAGGTTCGAACCAAAACCCGATTATCCATTTCCCCATGAACTCAAATATGTAATTTGTTTTGAAGTTGGTCCTCAAATCGAGGTCCAACTGCCCAATTTATAGAAAACCTAGGTTCTACCTAAAAATCCCAATTTCACCCATGAAAATCCTTGATTTCAAGTGGAAAACATGTTTCATGATGTTAAATATTGAAGAAATTGAGTAAAAATCAACTTACAAGTGATTTGGGATGAAATTTGCTCTTGATAAATCGTCTATGGTGTTTGGGTTTTGAAAGAATGGTGAAAAGTGGTGAAAATTCAACTAATTATAAAATTTGCTGGGCCTCGGATATGGGAAATGCGAATATAGGTTTGCAATTGCGAACAACACAGGCTTGGGATCTGCGACAAATTAGTTCGCATTTGCGAACTTGGGCTAAAAGGGGAAGGTTCGCATTTGCGAACATAAGGTCTCTTTTGCGAAGGAGGGGCTATCGCATTTGCGATGAAATTATACGCATTTGCGAAGATTACTGCCCATGTGAGGGATCACATTTTCAATGGGAAGCTCGGAATTGCGAGTTCGCTTTTGCGAGGGCTGGATTCGCAATTGCGAAGCCTGTAGAACTGAAGGATACCCGTTTTAAAAAAAAATAGGAAAATGGAATCCGATGCCTATCCAAAACTCATACGAGCCCTCGGGGCACCAAACCAAACATGTACACAACCTCAGAACATCCTACGAATTTACTCATGCGATCAAATCGCCAAAATAACATCATATACATAGAATCAAGCCCCAAAATTCCTGATTTTCTTCTAAACTTCATAAACTTTTAAACTTGGGACTTATAGTCCGAAACACGTCAAACGACGTCCGATTTCAACCAAACTTCACAAAAAGCGCTTAAAAAATATATAAGACTTGTACTGGGCATCGCAACCAAAATACGAGCCAGATACCACAATCTTTTAATTAATTTTCATTTTCCTTAATAATTTCCGAATAACAATTTCAAAGAAAAATTCGGTCCTCAAACTCTAGACCTTGGAATTCAACTCCGGGCACATGCCCGAGTCCCATATTTTTCTATGAATCTTCTGGGACTGTCGAATCTCGGGTACGGGTCCGTTTACAAAAAAATGTTAACCAAAGTCAGCCTTAATCATATTAATATCAAAATTCTTCAATTGTTTCATAGCATTCACATATTTCAACATAAAAGTTTTCCGGCTACGTGCCCAAACTGCGCACGCAAATATAGGCAAGTGAAAATAAGGTTGACCTCGAAAGCACGGAGTGGATGAGGAAATAGGTGATGACCCTTTGGGTCGTCACGCTTGTAAATTTATTCATTGACTTAAAACCTACTCAGATGCATGTATATATTAAAAAACAATGTCTCGACTTATATCAATTAGTATGTTAAAACTGATTCATCGACTTATAACCTAGTGATGAATGAATGTAATTCATTACCCTTGTTACAATGCAAATAATGAATACAATATCATGTACTATAACATGCTATATTGTCACAACCCGAATTATTCCACCATCGGGAGTCGTGATGGCGCCTACTATCGGAGCTAGGCAAGCAAAACACTCAAACCTTTTAAAAAGCAACAGAACAATAATAAGAATAATAAACCTTTAAATGAAAGCGGGTGTATAAATAACATAAGTAATTGAAAACTCAAAATGTGGAAGTTTAATATATCACTGCCCAAGATTGGAGTCGCTATCTCACAAACTGCTAAAGAATAGTACAACCAAGTCTGAATAGATAGAGAATACATATGTCTATCTCGGTACAATGAAAACAAACATAAATATAGGAAGGGCTTCGGCATGCGAATACCAACTAGGCTACCTCGTAAGTCCCTGGACTGAAGTGAAGTCGGCTAGTATGCTACTGCTATGGTCCAAAAGCTGCTCTGGTACCGTGATCTGTGCAAAAAGCACAAAAGTGTAGCATCATCACAACCGACCCCATGTGCTAGTAAGTGCCTGGCCTAACCCTGGCGAAGTAGTGACGGGGCTAGATAGGACTACCATATATATATATATATGTATATATATATATATATATATATATATATATATATATATATATATATATATATATATATATATATATATATATATATATATATATATACATATATATATATATATATATATATATATATATATATATATATATATATATATATAAGGAGAGGCAACATGCTACGGGGGAGTACAATCCGAATATAAAAGTCATCAACGTAATTAAGAAACATGGCACAATAATAACTACCAAAGGAGAAGAAATTCAACAGTTGCATGTCATCAACCTTCATGCTTTTACTCTCATCCTCACCCAAAGCAATTGAATACAATGCATGACATCACCGTTCGTGCTTTCCCTTATAATACTCTCATTTCATGGCACAGAATGGCCCTTTGTGCAAATATAGTCAACTCAGAGCATGGAATATCCCTTCGTGCATAAATAGTCAAAACATGGCACAGAATGACCCTTCGTGCAATTATAATAAAAAATGTCACAGAATGACCCTTCGTGCAAATATAATCAAAATGGCATGGAATGACCCTTCGTGCATTATCACTCTTCCTCACCCAAACAACAATCACAACCAAATGGGCCAGGGAAATAAACAATAATAAGAAATGTCTTGGCAAGGGAAAAACACAAATAAGCAATTGAATCCCGGCAAGGGAACAATAACAACAAATTTCACATCTCGGCAAGGTAGATATTTAATATACTCAAACCATCCCGGCAAGTGATTAATCACATCTCTTTCTAATACTTCCATTTCTTACTCAATAGTATTTTTATCGTTCGAGCCAACACTCCAAATTAATCATATTTCATAATTTATCCTCAAACTCTTCACATTATGTAGAAATCATTAATTAGCTTGGAAGAGTCCCAAAATATACCAAAACAACTACAAACAAAGACCCACGGTCATGCTAGACATCGATGTATAGATACTCGTCACCATGCCTATACACCACACTCGATCATTTAGCAAATAGCAACTTATAACACTCTAATCCTATTCCCTCAATCCAAAGTTAGATCGAACACTTACCTCGGTCCAAAAGATAGCAATCAACTCTCCAATACCGTATTTCCTCTAAAATCTGACTATGAAACAATGATATCTAGGCATAATTAATTTAATTATACCAATTAAGGCTCAACAACATAATCCCATAGCCTAAAAATGTGTTTTCTAGCATTCTTCCAAAAATACCAAAATTCGACACTGGGCCCACATAGTCCAAACACGAGGTTCGGACCAAAACGCAATCACCCATAACCCCACAAGTTCAAATATATATTTTGTTTCAAGATTCGACCCCAAATTGAGGTTGAATCACCCAAAATTCCCAAAACCCTAACTCTACCCAAAACCCTTAATTTCTACTTTGACTTCATGATTTAGGGCTAGGAAATTAGTGATTAGATGAAAGAATTAAGAGATGATGAAGTTAAGAACACTTACCCAAAAAGCTATGCAGAAAAAGAAGCTTGAAAATCGCCTATGGAGTGTTTATGGGAGGAGCTCGTGTGAAGAAATGGCCCATTCCCGAAATGCACACTATTTTGAACTAAAACTTTTGCTGGGGAAAAATTCCCTTCGTGTTCGCGGGAAGGGGGCCGCGTTCGCGAAGCATTGGCTTCACTAACTATTGCGTTCGCGAAGAGGAGGCTGCAAATGCGAAGAGGAAATCTGAGGTCATGGGAAAAAGGTCTACGCGTTCGCGAGGGAAGGCATGCAAATACATTGAAGAGGGACACACTGCTACATGAACGCGAAGGGACAATAGGAACACGAAAGGAGAAAATGACAAAGCTATACGAACGCAAGCCTGGGGCCGCATTCACTAAGGGAAAATCTGGTCTGCAACACAACTAAAAATTTGATGTATTTTCTAAGTGAATAACCACCTCGAACCACCCCTAAATCACTCCCAAGCCCTAGGGGTTCCCAACCAAATGCACCCACTAACTTAAATACATCCTACGAACTTACTCGAGCAATCAAATTGAAAAAATAACATCAAAATCAAAGTATCAACCCCAAAACTCATGATTTTCATTTCAAACTTCTTAAACCTCTAACTTTAAATTATTAGGTCCGAAATACGTCAAGTGACGTCCAATTTCGACCAAACTTCACAAAAAGCACTTAACACATATTTAAGACATGTACCGGGAATTGGAACTAAAATATGAGCCCAATACCTTAGTCTTCAAATCAATATTGATTTCCATTTTACTTAATAATTTTAGAAAACAATTTAAAAAAATTCTTTTACTCGGGTTCTAGACCTCGGATTTAGACTCTGGGCACATGCTCGAGTCCCATATTTTTCTACGGACCCTCTGGGACTGTTAAACCACGAGTTCGGATCTATTTTCCAAATATATTGACCAAAGTCAACTTTAACCATATTAATATTAAAATTCTTCAAAATCTTCATAGATTTCACATATTTCCACATAAAGCTTTCCGTCTATGCGCCCGGACTGCGTACGCAAGTCGAGGCAACTATAAATGAGGTTTTGAAATCCTCAAAAGCGTGAAATAAGGGAGAAATCTGGTGATGACCCTTTGGGTCGTCGCATTCTCCACCTCTAAAACAACTGTCCGTCCTCGAACGGACAAAAGAAAGAAGTACTTGAGTCAAGAAATAGATGAGGATAATGGCTCCGCATATCAGACTTGGACTCCCAAGTTGATGCCTTAGGAGGCTGACCTCTCTACTAGACACGCACTAAAGGAAAACTCTTCGATCTCAACTGTCGAACCTGCTGGTCTAGAATGGCTGCCGGCTCCTCCTCATAGGATAGATTCTTGTCCAACTGGAGAGTGCTGAAATCTAACACGTGGGTAGTATCAGCGTGATACCTCCAAAACATGTACACATGAAATACTAGATGCATGGCTGACAAGATAGGTGGCAAGGCGAGTCTATAAGCCACCTCTCCCACACGATCAAGAATCTCAAATAGGCCAATGAAACGAGGGCTAATCTTGCTCTTCTTCCCAAATCTCATCACACCTTTCATAGGTGATACACGGAGCAATACTCGCTTACCAACCATGAAAGCTACATCTTGCACCTTGCGATCCACATAACTTTTTTGCCGCGACTGTGCCGAACGAAGCCTATCCTGAATGATCTTGACCTTATCCAAGGCCTCCTGGACTAAATCTGTACCCAATAATCGAGCCTCTCCTGGCTCAAACCATCCAACTGGAGACCGACATCGCCTACCATACAACGCCTCATATGGAGCCATCTGAATGCTGGACTGGTAGCAGTTGTTGTAGGCGAACTCTGCTAAAGGTAAAAATTGGTCCCAAGAGCCTCCAAAATAAATAACACAGGCTCGAAGCATATCCTCCAATATCTGAATAGTCCTCTTGGACTGACCATCCATCTAAGGATGGAATGCTGTACCCAACTGAACATAGGTGCCTAACTCCTGCTGAACTGCTCTCCAAAAGCGAGGTAAACTGCGTACCTCGATCTAAAATGATGGATGTCGGCACCCCATGAAGGCGAACAATCTCTCGGATGTAGATCTCAGCTAATCTCTCCGATAAAAAGGTGGTGGCAACAGGAATGAAATGTGCTGACTTGGTTAGCCTATCAACAATGACCCAAATAGCATCAAACTTCTTCCGAGTCACTGGAAGTCCAGTAACGAAGTCCATGGTAATCCTCTCTCACTTCCACTCGGGGAGCTCAATCCTCTGAAACGCACCTCCAAGCCTCTGATGCTCATACTTGACCTGATGACAATTCAAACACCGAGACACATATGTACCAATATCTTTCTTCATCCTACGCCACCAGTAATGCTGTCACAAGTCTTGATACATCTCCACAGTGCCCGGGTGAATAAAATACCTAGAACTATGGGCCTCCGCTAAGATCAACTCTAGAATACCATCGACATTGGGCACACAAACTTGCCCCTACAATCTCAAAATACCATCATCACGTCTATGGTGTTTGGGTTTTGAAAGAATGGTGAAAAGTGGTGAAAATTCAACTAATTATAAAATTTGCTAGGCCTCGGATATGGGAAATGCGAACATAGGTTCGCAATTGCGAACAACACAGGCTTGGGATTTGCGACAGATTAGTTCGCATTTGCGAACTTGGGCTAAAAGGGGAAGGTTCGCATTTGCGAACATAAGGTATCTTTTGCGAAGGAGGGGCTATTGCATTTGCGATGAAATTATACGCATTTGCAAAGACTACTGCCCATGTGAGGGATCACATTTTTAATGGGAAGCTCGCAATTGCGAGTTCGCTTTTGCGAGGGCTAGCTTCGCAATTGCGAAGCCTGGAGAACTTAAGGATACCCGTTTAAAAAAAAAAATAGGAAAATGGAATCCGATGCCTATCCAAAACTCATACGAGCCCTCGGGGCACCAAACCAAACATGTACACAACCTCAGAACATCCTACAAATTTACTCATGCGATCATATCGCCAAAATAACATCATATACATAGAATCAAGCCCCAAAATTCCTTATTTTATTCTAAACTTCATAAACTTTTATACTTGGGACTTATAGTCCGAAACACGTCAAACGACGTCCGATTTCAACCAAACTTAACAAAAAGCGCTTAAAAAATATATAAGACTTGTACTGGGCATCACTACCAAAATACGAGCCAGATACCACAATCTTTTAATTAATTTTCATTTTCCTTAATAATTTCTGAAAAACAATTTCACAGAAAAATTCGGTCCTCAGACTCCAGACCTTGGAATTCGACTCCGGGCACATGCTCGAGTCCCATATTTTTCTATGAACCTTCCGGGACTGTCGAATCTCGGGTACGGGTCCGTTTACAAAAAATGTTAACCAAAGTCAGCCTTAATTATATTAATATCAAAATTCTTCAATTGTTTCATAACATTCACATATTTCAACATAAAAGTTTTCCGGCTACGTGCCCAAACTGCGCACGCAAATATAGGCAAGTGAAAATAAGGTTGACCTCGAAAGCACGGAGTGGATGAGGAAATAGGTGATGACCTTTTGGGTCGTCACACTTGTAAATTGATTCATTGACTTAAAACCTACTCAGATGCATGTATATATTAAAAAACAATGTCTCGACTTATATCAATTAGTATGTTAAAACTGATTCATCGACTTATAACCTAGTGATGAATGAATGTAATTCATTACCCTTGTTACAATGCAAATAATGAATACAATATCATGTACTATAACATGCTATATTGTCACAACCCGAATTATTCCACCATCGGGAGTCGTGATGGCGCCTACTATCGGAGCTTGGCAAACAAAACACTCAAACCTTTTAAAAAGCAACAGAACAATAATAAGAATAATAAACCTTTAAATGAAAGCGAGAGTATAAATAACATAAGTAAATGAAAACTCAAAATGTGGAAGTTTAATATATCACTGCCCAAGATTGGAGTCGCTATCTCACAAACTGCTAAAGAATAGTACAACCAAGTCTGAATAGATAGAGAATACATATGTCTATCTCGGTACAATGAAAACAAACATAAATATAGGAAGGGCTTCGGCATGCGAATGCCAACTAGGCTACCTCGTAAGTCCCTGGACTGAAGTCAGCTCCCGCTCAGTGTGCTACTGCTGTGGTCCAAAAGCTTCTCCAGTACCGTGATCTGTGCAAAAAGCACAAAAGTGTAGTATCAGCACAACCGACCGTATTTGCTGGTAAGTGCCTAGAATTTATGAAGAGTACCAAAACACTTAGGCATATATATATATATATATATAATATATATATATATATATATATATATAAGGGAGGGAAACATGCTACGGGGGAGTACAATCCGAATATAAAAGTCATCAACGTAATTAAGAAACATGGCACAATAATAACTACCAAAGGAGAAGAAATTCAACAGTTGCATGTCATCAACCTTCATGCTTTTACTCTCATCCTCACCCAAAGCAATTGAATACAATGCATGACATCACCGTTCGTGCTTTCCCTTATAATACTCTCATTTCATGGCACAGAATGGCCCTTTGTGCAAATATAGTCAACTCAGAGCATGGAATATCCCTTCGTGCATAAATAGTCAAAACATGGCACAGAATGACCCTTCGTGCAATTATAATAAAAAATGTCACAGAATGACCCTTCGTGCAAATATAATCAAAATGGCATGGAATGACCCTTCGTGCATTATCACTCTTCCTCACCCAAACAACAATCACAACCAAATGGGCCAGGGAAATAAACAATAATAAGAAATGTCATGGCAAGGGAAAAACACAAATAAGCAATTGAATCCCGGCAAGGGAACAATAACAACAAATTTCACATCCCGGCAAGGGAGATATTCAATATACTCAAACCATCCCGGCAAGTGATTAATCACATCTCTTTCTAATACTTCCATTTCTTACTCAATAGTATTTTTATCGTTCGAGCCAACACTCCAAAGTAATCACATTTCATAATTTATCCTCAAACTCTTCACATTATGTAGAAATCATTAATTAGCTTGGAAGAGTCCCAAAATATACCAAAACAACTACAAACAAAGACCCACGGTCATGCTAGACATCGATGTATAGATACTCGTCACCATGCCTATACACCACACTCGATCATTTAGCAAATAGCAACTTATAACACTCTAATCCTATTCCCTCAATCCAAAGTTAGATCGAACACTTACTCAGTCCAAAAGATAGCAATCAACTCTCCAATACTGTATTTCCTCTAAAATCTGACTCTGAAACAATGATATCTAGGTATAATTAATTTAATTATACCAATTAAGGCTCAACAACATAATCCCAAAGCCTAGAAATGGGTTTTCTAGCATTCTTCAAAAAATACCAAAATTCGACACTGGGCCCACATAGTCCAAACACGAGGTTCGGACCAAAACGCAATCACCCATAACCCCACAAGTTCAAATATATATTTTGTTTCAAGATTCGACCCCAAATTGAGGTTGAATCACCCAAAATTCCCAAAATCCTAACTCTACCCAAAACCCTTAATTTCTACTTTGACTTCATGATTTAGGGCTAGGAAATTAGTGATTAGATGAAAGAATTAAGAGATGATGAAGTTAAGAACACTTACCCAAAAAGCTATGCAGAAAAAGAAGCTTGAAAATCGCCTATGGAGTGTTTATGGGAGGAGCTCGTGTGAAGAAATGGCCCATTCCCGAAATGCACACTATTTCGAACTAAAACTTTTGCTGGGGAAAAATTCCCTTCGTGTTCGCGGGAAGGGGGCCGCGTTCGCGAAGGATTGGCTTCACTGACTATTGCGTTCGCGAAGAGGAGGCTGCAAATGCGAAGAGGAAATCTGGGGTCATGGGAAAAAGGTCTACGCGTTCGCGAGGGAAGGCATGCAAATACATTGAAGAGGGACACACTGCTAAATGAACGCGATGGGACAATGGGAACATGAAAGGAGAAAATGACAAAGCTATGCGAACGCAAGCCTGGGGCCGCGTTCACTAAGGGAAAATCTGGTCTGCAACACAACTAAAAATTTGATGTATTTTCTAAGTGAATAACCACCCCGAACCACCCCTAAATCACTCCCAAGCCCTAGGGGTTCCCAACCAAATGCACCCACTAACTTAAATACATCCTACGAACTTACTCGAGCGATCAAATTGAAAAAATAACATCAAAATCAAAGTATCAACCCCAAAACTCATGATTTTCATTTCAAACTTCTTAAACCTCTAACTTTAGATTATTAGGTCCGAAATACGTCAAGTGACGTCCAATTTCGACCAAACTTCACAAAAAGCACTTAACACATATTTAAGACATGTACCGGGAATTGGAACTAAAATATGAGCCCAATACCTTAGTCTTCAAATCAATATTGATTTCCATTTTACTTAATAATTTTAGAAAGCAATTTAAAAAAATTCTTTTACTCGGGTTCTAGACCTCGGATTTAGACTCTGGGCACATGCTCGAGTCCCATATTTTTCTACGGACCCTCCGGGACTGTTAAACCATGTGTTCAGATCCATTTTCCAAATATATTGACCGAAGTCAACTTTAACCATATTAATATCAAAATTCTTCAAAATATTCATAGATTTCACATATTTCCACATAAAGCTTTCCGTCTATGCGCCCGGACTACGTACGCAAGTCGAGGAAACTATAAATGAGGTTTTAAAATCCTCAAAAGCGCGAAATAAGGGAGAAATCTAGTGATGACCCTTTGGGTCGTCACATTCTCCACCTCTAAAACAACTGTCCGTCCTCGAACGGACAAAAGAAAGAAGTACTTGAGTCAAGAAATAGATGAGGATAATGGCTCCGCATATCAGACTTGGACTCCCAAGTTGATGCCTTAGGAGGCTGACCTCTCTACTAGACACGCACTAAAGGAAAACTCTTCGATCTCAACTGTCGAACCTGCTGGTCTAGAATGGCTACCGGCTCCTCCTCATAGGATAGATTCTTGTCCAACTGGACAGTGCTGAAATCTAACACGTGGGTAGTATCATCGTGATACCTCCAAAACATGGACACATGAAACACTAGATGCATGGCTGACAAGATAGGTGGCAAGGCGAGTCTATAAGCCACCTCTCCCACACGATCAAGAATCTTAAATAGGCCAATGAACCGAGGGCTAAGCTTGCTCTTCTTCCCAAATATCATCACGCCCTTCATAGGCGACACTCGGATCAAGACCCGCTCACCAACCATGAAAGCTACATATCGAACCTTATGATCTAAGTAACTTTTTTGCCGCGACTGAGCCGAACGAAGCCTATCCTGAATGATCTTGACCTTATCCAAGGCCTCCGGAACTAAATTTGTACCCAATAATCGAGCCTCTCCCGGCTCAAACAATTCGACTGGAGACTGACATCGCCTACCATACAACGCCTCATATGGAGCCATCTGAATGCTGGACTGGTAGCAGTTGTTGTAGGCGAACTCTGCTAAAGGAAATAATTGGTCCCAAGAGCCTCCAAAATAAATAGCATAGGCTCGAAGCATATCCTCCAATATCTGAATAGTCCTCTTGGACTGACCATCCATCTAAGGATGGAATGCTGTACCCAACTGAACATGGGTGCCTAACTCCTGCTGAACTGCTCTCCAAAAGCGAGGTAAACTGCGTACTTCGATCCGAAATGATGGATGTCGGCACCCCATTGTCACGACCCCAAATCCGATCGTGATGGCGCCCAGCACATTGCTAAGCCAGCCTGACCAATCAATATCAACAACGGAGCTAGAAACTCTCTTTAACCCATTTAAGCATTTCAAAATATGAAACAATAGTAATACTTATACCAACAGCGGGGAGACCAAGTCCCAAAATATACTAACTCCCATAGACCGAAGGGTCAAGAGTCATGAGCCTCTACTGAATGTAAGTGTATAAAGGTTTACAAAAAATACCAAGTGCGGAAAGAAATGTCAATACAAAAATCAAAGACAGTAGGAAGGAATATCGGGTCCTGCGGACTCTGCAGCTACCTCGTATATCCCACAAATGTCGCCTCGCACAGCTACTGGATCACTACTGAGAGGTACCTGGATCTGCACACAAGGTGCATGGAGTAAAATGAGTACTGCCAGACTCAGTGGTAATAAACAAGGGTAAGACAGCGCAGATAAGAAATCCGCAATAAAGCACTATGTAAAACTATAATCAGCTACCTTGTCATAGAATCAATATTCACTGTACCTGTACCAACAAATACCAATAAATAGCATAACAGCTAGCAGATGTAGCTAAATGCAATGCAATGCATGATATGATTGCTACGGCGCGTAGCCCGACTCCAATTTTTGGGTACCCGTGCTCATTGTGGGGGTTCAGACTCCGGAAAGGCTCCTACAGCCCAAGCACATCCCATAGAGATTTACTGCGGCGTGCAACCCGATCCAACATATATATCTCGCTGCGGCGCGCAGCCCGATCCACTACTAGTCACCTAATATGCAGATACAGCCTCGCAGGCTCAAAAGTAGTTTTTGAAAACTCTTTTATCATTTTTCAGTTGGAAAACAGTAATATCAAGTTCCAGAGATTGGAATTAGCATAATAACAGAAATAGCTACGGACTAGTAGTAAACTAGCATGTCTATATGATAAGACAACGATAACGATCCTCGCGGGATCCAATAACTGGCTCACGGCCCACAAGTATACTCAACCACCCAAGAAGGGGGTTCAACGGCTCGAGAATAGCCGATAATACAGTATCAACAGGTCGGACTAATATATAGTCTCCAGTTCATGATCGACCCCGCACTCTCAAGAGTGTGCGTGTCTCGCCGCTATACATCATCACAAAGTGGTATACCGGGGTTTCGAACCCGCTGGTCATCACCCACATCTATTACTCACCTCAATACGGCGCGACGACTACTCCGTAATGCCCTTGCCACGAGAATCAAGCTCCGCACGCGTAGAATCTGATCAAATACAGTAGAAAAATACAACAAATTAGGCCAATGGGACGACACCCAATCAATACAACTCAATTTACATCAAAATTCCCAAAGTTGTCAAAACCCGACTTTCTGTACGCTTGTCGAAAAATCACGAAAGTCACATATTCGGAACCCTCATCTCAATACGAGTCTAAGCATATCAATTTTACCAAATTCGGACTCCATTTGCCCATTCAAAACCTTGATTTTCTAAAGTTCAAGCCTAAGGGCTAAATCCTCCATAAATTACCCCAAATTCCTCCATTTTCATGATATAATTGCATAATATTATCAATACTAATCATAGTTTAAGTCCATAGTTGATTACCCGATGATTTCCCTTGAATTTCTCTTCAAAATCGCCCAAATCGCCTCTAAAGCCGAGACCCAAATGTGTGAAATGTTCTGAAATTTTTCTAACTTCTGATACACTTAACTCCCAGCGATTTTCGCTTCTGCGGATAGAATTCCGCTCCTACGAGTCCGTATCCGCGACCAGAGGGTCGCTTCAGCGGTTCCAGGCCTAGCCGGCCAATTCCGCTTCTGCGAGAAAAGGACCGCTTATACGCGTCCGCTTCCGCGATTGAACCTCCGCTTCTGCGAAAACTCCCGCTTCTGCGCACAAGAGTCCGCTCCTGCGGACTCGCCCAGGCGATCAAGAATCCGCTTCTGCGGACCTTCCCATTTTCCATCTAGTCCGCTTCTGCGATCACCGACTCGCACCCGCGATGCCGCTTCAGCGGAAAGGATTCCGCTTCTGCGATGCCTAGCGCTCCTGCGCTCCTCAGTCCGCTCCTGCGGACTCGCCTCCGCGCCCACATTTCCGCAGGGGCGAAAATGACAGAACCAGAACACTTCAACCTGCAATTTCCATGATTTTCTTCCGTTTAACCATCCGAAAACACCCCGAGGCCCCCGGGACCCCAACGAAAACCACCAACATACCCCAAAACACGATACGAACTTGTTCCAATCATAAAAACACCATCCTAAACATTAAAATCACCAATTACACACGGATTCAAGCCTAAATTCCTTAAAACATTCCGATTTACACAATCAATCAAAAACCCGACCAAACGACGTCCGAATGACCTAAAATTTTGCAGGCACATCCAAAATCACCTAACGGAGCTACTGCAACTGTCGGAATTCCATTCCGACTCCCGGATCAAAATCTCACCTACCGTTCGGATTTCGCCAAAATTCAACCTTAGCCAATTCAAGCCTATTTCTACACCGGCCTCCAAATTCAATTCCGATCGCTCCCCTAAGTCACAAATCACCTCCCGGAACTAACCGAATCATCAGAATCCGATTCCGAGCCCTCTAACCAAATAGTCAACTCCGGGTTGACTTTACTTATTCAAGTTCCTTCAAAAAGGCTATATGCCTCATTTTCAATCCAATTCACTCCTAACTCACCCGATAGACTCTAACACTGATATAAAATCATAAAACATGTATTTACAACATAGCGGGGTGGTAATTCTCGTGACGACGGGCCAGCTCATCACACCCATGAAGGCGAACAATCTCTCGGATGTAGATCTCAGCTAATCTCTCCGATGAAAAGGTGGTGGCAACAGGAATGAAATGTGCTGACTTGGTTAGCCTATCAACAATGACCCAAATAGAATCAAACTTCTTCCGAGTCACTGGAAGTCCAGTAACGAAGTCTATGGTAATCCTCTCTCACTTCCACTCGGGAAGCTCAATCCTCTGAAACGCACCTCCAAGCCTCTGATGCTAATACTTGACCTGATGACAATTCAAACACCGAGACACATATGTACCAATATCTTTCTTCATCCTATGCCACCAGTAATGCTGTCGCAAGTCTTGATACATCTCCACAGCGCCCAGGTGAATAAAATACCTAGAACTATGGGCCTCCGCTAAGATCAACTCTAGAATACCATCGACATTGGGCACACAAACTTGCCCCTACAATCTCAAAACACCATCATCACGTAAAGTCACCTTCGCGACACCTCCACACTGCACCGTTTTCTCGGGATACTCAAATGAGGATCATCAAACTGCCGATCACGGATATGCTCTAATTGCGAAGAACGAGTGACCGTGCAAGCTAACACTCGGCTAGGCTTAGAAATTTCCAACCTCACAAACCAATTGACCAAGGCTTGAATATCCAAAGCAAGCGGTCTC